>SJYT01037299.1:0-28552 GCA_006410635.1 Cephalophus harveyi
ATGCAAACTTAATATACAGAAGTATGTTACATTTCTCTATACTAAGGATGAAGGATCAGAAAGAGAAATTAAGAAACAACTCCACTTATCATCACATCAAAAAGAAAAAAAATAGCTATAAATAAACCTATCTAAGGAGGTAAAAGTCTGGTACTCAGAAAACTGTGAGACATGTAAGAAAGAAACTGAAGACAGCGGAAAGAGATTGAAAGATATACCATGTCCTTGTACTGAAAGAATTTATATGGTCAAAGTCACCATACTAACCAAGGCAATTTACATATTATTCAACCCTCATCAAAATACTAATGACATTCTTCATAAGCAAAAAATGTTTAAATTTTTATGGAAGCACTGCTGCTGCTGCTGCTGTCACTTCAGTCGTGTCCAACTCTGTGTGACCCCATGAATTGCAGCATGTCAGACCTCCCTGTCCATCATCAACTCCTGGAGTTCAGTCAAACTCAGTCCATCGAGTCGGTGATGCCATCCAGCCATCTCATCCTTTGTCGTCCCCTTCTCTGCCTGCCCCTAATCCCTCACATAGATTGTGCCAAATATCATAATCACATACCATGACTCGAGGGAGAGACACTATCCTTTTTGTGAACATCTTTTCAAATAAATGATACTTATTTCCCAGATAGTTCTAGACAATAAACTTTTGTTGGTTTCATTAGCCCCCAGTCAGTCACATGTTCTTCTCTTAACAGATCAATGATGTCCCAGTGTTGCTAAGGGTTGGGGAGTGGTGCAGAGGTACATAGGTCAAATTTTGGTATCCTTAGGAAAGGGAAACTAAATCAATGCGTACAAGCCTGAAAACAAAAAATATCCATTAAAATAGACAGTGAATATAAAATGTGTAACGTACCTCTAATTCATAGCTTCTCATAATTTTTGATATCTAGATTTCTTTTTAAATAAGCATGGTGACAATATACAGCCTTGACGTACTCCTTTTCCTATTTGGAACCAGTCTGTTGTTCCATGTCCGGTTCTAACTGTTGCTTCCTGACCTGTATACAGGTTTCTCAAGAGGCAGGTCAGGTGGTCTGCTATTCCCATCTCTTTCAGAATTTTCCACAGTTTATTGTGATCCACACAGTCAAAGGCTTTGGCATAGTCAATAAAGCAGAAATAGATGTTTTTCTGGAACTCTCTTGCTTTTTCCATGATCCAGCAGATGTTGGCAATTTGATCTCTGGTTGTTCTGCCTTTTCTAAGACCATCTTGAACATCTGGAAGTTCACGGTTCATATATTACTGAAGCCTGGCTTGAAGAATTTTGAGCATTACTTTACTAGCGTGTGAGATGAGTACAATTGGTGGTAGTTTGAGCATTCTTTGGCATTACCTTTCTTTGGGATTGGAATGAAAACTGCCCTTTTCCATTCCCGCGGCCACTGCTGAGTTTTCCAAATGTGCTGGCATATTGAGTGCAGCACTTTCACAGCATCATCTTTTGGAATTTGAAACAACTCAACTGGAATTCCATCACCTCCACTAGCTTTGTTCTTAGTGATGATTTCTAAGGCCCACCTGACTTCACATTCCAGGATGTCCAGCTCTAGGTGAGTGGGAATGATCACACTTTTGTGATTATCTGGGTCATGAAGGTCTTTTTTGTACAGTTCTTCTTGATGGAAGTGAGAGAAGAGAATGAAAAAGTTGGCTTAAAGCTCAACATTCAGGAAACTAAGATCATGGCATCTGGTCCCATCACTTCATGGGAAATAGATGTGGATACAGTGGAAACAGTGGCTAACTTTATTTTTCTGGGCTCCAAAATCACTGTGAATAGTGATTGCAGCTATGAAATTAAAAGACACTTGCTCCTTGGAAGGAAAGTTATGAACAACCTAGATAGCATATTAAAAAGCAGAGACATTACTTTGCCAACAAAGGTTCATCTAGTCAAGGCTATGGTTTTTCCAGTGGTCATGTATGGATGTGAGAGTTGGACTATAAAGAAAGATGAGCACTGAAGAATTGATGCTTTTTAACTATTGTGTTGGAGAAGACTTTTGAGAGTCCCTTGGACTGCAAGGAGATCCAACCAGTCCATCCTAAAGGAGATCAGTCCTGGGTGTTCATTGCAGGGACTGATGCTGAAGCTGAAACTCCAATACTTTAGCCACCTGATGCGGACAGCTGACTCATTTGAAAAGACCCTGATGCTGGGAAAGATTGAGGGCAAGAGGAGAAGGGGATGACAGAGGATGAGATGGTTGGATGGCATCACCAACTCAATGGACATGGGTTTGGGTGGACTCTGGGTGTTAGTGATGGATATGAAGGCCTGGCGTTCTGTAGTTCATGGGGTCGCAAAGAGTTGGACATGACTGAGTGACTGAACTGAGATTTCTTTTTGCTTATAAAGTGTCTTATGACCATAAAGAACTTTGTTTATATGGATTATATCTATCCACATTATAATGTTAGTAATTAAAATTTACTAATTCATTCAAAAATAAAAATAATAACCCTATTACATTAACTTACACAATTATATTCAAATATATTGAAGGAGGGCTTGGAGGAAGGCCTAAAGACTCTTCCAGAAAACTTGGTTGCAGTGAAATGTTTATTGAAGTCCAAATGAGTCAGGTACCTTATTAAGTGTTGGTGATATGGAATCAGTTACATCATGTTTGATATTTACAGGGAAAAGTTAGGCTTTCATTTTATTATCAACAGTTACAGTTTACTATTTATTTTCATTAAAATGTTTTTATCTGTGCATCCCTTCCATTTAGAGTATTCTCCAGTTTCAGTTCTTCTCATCTAATACATGAATTATTGAAGTTAGCCTTCTTGCTTTAAGTCTCTTTCTGATTAGCTGCAAGATCAGGTTTCTGAAATGTACAATCATATTGCTGTGCTCCAAGGAGACTTCAGCCCCTAAGATTAAGTCAGATTCCTTAGGGTGGCCTTCAAGGGTCTCAGTAACTGATGCACCTCCCCTATTTTCCCCACACTAACTGATAGCTCTCTCCGACTGTTTTGTTCATTTTTTGAGTCCATCCCATGGTTCACCTCTTTCATTCTCATTCCCAGAGCCACTCTGCTTTCCATAAACATTGACATCAGTCATAACCATTTCTGTTTTCCTCCAAAAATCATTTTTTCCCATTTTTAAGGCATATTACCTTTTCCGGAAGAAGATAAGGTTGCCAACTCTCGCCTCTTCAATTCAACATTGTCTTGGAAGTCCTAGCCATATAAATCAGAGAGGAAGAAAAGACAAAGTAATTCAAATTGGAAAGTAAAAAGTAAAATTGTTACATTTGGTAGATGATATAATACTGTACATAGAAAATCCTAATGATGAAACTGGAAAACGCTTAGAGCTTGTCAGTGAATTTGGTAAAGTTGCAGGATGCAAACTTAACATACAGAAGTATGTTACACTTCTCTATACTAAGGATGAAGTATCAGAAAGAGAAATTAAGAAACAATTCCATTTATCATCACATCAAAAAGAAAAAACTAGCTAGAAATAAGCCTATCTAAGGAGGTAAAAGTCTGGTACTCAGAAAACTGTGAGACATGGAAGAAAGAAACTGAAGACAGCAGAAAGAGATTGAAAGATACACCGTGTCCTTGTACTGAAAGAATTTATATGGTCAAAATCTCCATACTAACCAAGGCAATTTACATATTATTCAACCCTCCTCAAAATACTAATGACATTTTTCATAAGCAATCAGAAAACTGTGAGACATGGAAGAAAGAAACTGAAGACAGCAGAAAGAGATTGAAAGATACACCGTGTCCTTGTACTGAAAGAATTTATATGGTCAAAATCTCCATACTAACCAAGGCAATTTACATATTATTCAACCCTCCTCAAAATACTAATGACATTTTTCATAAGCAAAAAATGTTTAAATTTTTATGGAAGCACTGCTGCTGCTGCTGCTGCTGTCGCTTTAGTCGTGTCCGACTCTGTGTGACCCCATGAATTGCAGCATGCCAGGCCTCCCTGTCCATCATCAACTCCCGGAGTTCACTCAAACTCAGTCCATCGAGTCAGTGATGCCATCCAGCCATCCCATCCTCTGTCGTCCCCTTCTCTGCCTGCCCCTAATCCCTCACATAGATTGTGCCAAATATCATAATCACATACCATGACTCGAGGGAGAGGCACTATCCTTTTTGTGAACATCTTTTCAAATAAATGATACTTATTTCCCAGATAGTTCTAGACAATAAACTTTTGTTGGTTTCATTAGCCCCTAGTCAGTCACATGTTCTTATCTTAACAGATCTCTGATGTTCCAGTGTTGCTAAGGGTTGGGGAGTGGTGCAGAGGTACATAGCTCAAATTTTGGTATCCTTAGAAAAGGGAAACTAAATAAATGCGTACAAGCCTGAAAACAAAAAATATCCATTAAAAGAGACAGTGAATATAAAATGTGCAACATACCTCTAATTCATAGCTTCTCATAATTTTTGGTATCTAGATTTCTTTTTAAATAAACATGGTGACAATATACAGCCTTGACGTACTCCTTTTCCTATTTGGAACCAGTCTGTTGTTCCATGTCCGGTTCTAACTGCTGCTTCCTGACCTGTATACAGGTTTCTCAAGAGGCAGGTCAGGTGGTCTGGTATTCCCATCTCTCTCAGAATTTTCCACAGTTTATTGTGATCCACACAGTCAAAGGCTTTGGCATAGTCAATAAAGCAGAAATAGATGTTTTTCTGGAACTCTCTTGTTTTTTCCATGATCCAGCAGATGTTGGCAATTTGATCTCTGGTTGTTCTGCCTTTTCCAAAACCATCTTGAACATCTGGAAGTTCACGGTTCATGTATTGCTGAAGCCTGGCTTGGAGAATTTTGAGCATTACTTTACTCGTGTGTGAGATGAGTACAATTGGTGGTAGTTTGAGTATTTTTTGGCATTACCTTTCTTTGGGATTGGAATGAAAACTGACCTTTTCCAGTCCTGTGGCCACTGCTGAGTTTTCCAAATGTGCTGGCATATTGAGTGCAGCACTTTCACAGCATCATCTTTTGGAATTTGAAATAGCTCAACTGAAATTCCATCACCTCCACTAGCTTTGTTCTTAGTGATGATTCCTAAGGCCCACTTGACTTCAAATTCCAGGATGTCCAGCTCTAGGTGAGTGGGAATGATCACACTTTTGTGATTATCTGGGTCATGAAGATCTTTTTTGTACAGTTCTTCTTGATGGAAGTGAAAGAAGAGACTGAAAAAGTTGGCTTAAAGCTCAACATTCAGAAAACTAAGATCACGGCATCTGGTCGCATCACTTCATGGGAAATAGATGGGGATACAGTGGAAACAGTGGCTAACTTTATTTTTCTGGGCTCCAGAATCACCATGGATGGTGATTGCAGCTATGAAATTAAAAGATGCTTGCTCCTTGGAAGGAAAGTTATGAACAACCTAGATAGCATATTAAAAAGCAGAGACATTATTTTGCCAACAAAGGTCCATCTAGTCAAGGCTATGGTTTTTCCAGTAGTCAGGTATGGATGTGAGAGTTGGACTATAAAGAAAGATGAGCGCTGAAGAATTGATGCTTTTGAACTGTTGTGTTGAAGAAGACTCTTGAGGGTCCCTTGGGCTGCAAATTGCCAACAAAGGTCCATCTAGTCAAGGCTATGGTTTTTCCAGTAGTCAGGTATGGATGTGAGAGTTGGACTATAAAGAAAGATGAGCGCTGAAGAATTGATGCTTTTGAACTGTTGTGTTGAAGAAGACTCTTGAGGGTCCCTTGGGCTGCAAGGAGATCCAACCAGTCCATCCTAAAGGATATCAGTCCTGGGTGTTCGTTGCAGGGACTGATGCTGAAGCTGAAACTCCAATACTTTGGCCACCTGATGTAGAGAGCTGACTCATTTGAAAAGACCCTGATGCAGGAGATCCAACCAGTCCATCCTAAAGGAGATCAGTCCTGGGTGTTCATTGCAGGGACTGATGCTGAAGCTGAAACTCCAGTCTTTGGCCACCTGATGCGGAGAGCTGACTCATTGGAAAAGACCCTGATGCTGGGAAAGATTGAGGGCAAGAGGAGTAGGGGATGACAGAGGATGAGATGGTTGGATGGCATCACCGACTCAATGGACATGGGTTTGGGTGGACTCTGGGTGTTAGTGATGGACGGGGAGGCCTGGCGTTCTGTAGTTCATGGGGTCGCAAAGAGTTGGACATGACTGAGCGACTGAACTGAGATTTCTTTTTGCTTATAAAGTGTCTTATGACCATAAAGAACTTTGTTTATATGGATTATATCTATGCACATTATAATGTTAGTAATTAAAATTTACTAATTCATTCAAAAATAAAAATAATAAGCCCATTACATTAACTTACACAATTATATTCAAATATATTGAAGGAGGGCTTAGAGGGATGCCTATAAACTCTTCCAGAAAACTTGGTTGCAGTGAAATGTTTATTGAAGTCCAAATGAGTCAGGTACCTTATTAAGTGTTGGTGATATGGAATCAGTTACATCATGTTCGATATTTACAGGGAAAAGATAGGCTTTCATTTTATTATCAACAGTTACAGTTTACTATTTATTTTCATTAAAATGTTTTTATCTGTGCTTCCCTTCCATTTAGAGTATTCTCCAGTTTCAGTTCTTCTCATCTAATACATGAATTATTGAAGTTAGCCTTCTTGCTTTAAGTCTCTTTCTGATTAGCTGCAAGATCAGGTTTCTGAAATGTACAATCATATTGCTGTGCTCCAAGGAGACTTCAGCCTCTAAGATTAAGTCAGATTCCTTAGGGTGGCCTTCAAGATTCTCAGTAACTGATGCACCTCCCCTATTTTCCCCACATTAACTGATAGCTCTCTCCGACTGTTTTGTTCATTACTTGAGTCCATCCCATGGTTCACCTCTTTCATTCTCATTCCCAGAGCCACTCTGTTTTCCATAAACATTGACATCAGTCATAACCATTTCTGTTTTCCTCCAAACATCATTTTTTCCCATTTTTAAGGCATATTTTTACTTCTGATGCAACTTAAGAGCTAAATACCCTAGGCTGCAAGAATTTCCATTTTCTGAACTCCTAATCATGTAGGGAAAAGGTAGTACTGATACAAATTCTGGCAGAATTTGATGAGCTGGATGAACTTGTGCTAGCTCCTTAATATTGCAAAGTATGAGATTTTTACTGATGAAAAGCATGAAAAATCATATTTTATGAATTGATAGGTAATACACATGAAAGGTCTAATCAAGCAGAGAGCACATTCTCAGTAAATTATTTTTCTTACATATTTGCATGTTAGGATCAGTAAATAATCATTGCTAGATATTTAAATTTTTACTGTTTTTTGCTTCCTTTAAGTTGATCAGCTTCTCCAACTTTTTGTTAATGACATGCATATACCAGTAATTTACCCTGGAATCAGACCATATTTGTGGTATTCCTAATAACAAAAAGGACAAATAATAATATCAGAGAGAAAAACCTTTATTAAGGATTTATTCAGGAATTTCACTGTTATATGCAATGATCAAACAAATGAAAATGTCAAATTTATAGTGATGTCAATATAAATAACATCATCTTCAAGTACAGATTGATAGTACAGCAAAGTACATATACTGCATTTCAGAGAACTTAGGTGTAAATTGACTCAGTCTAAAGAGAAAAAGTTTTTATTAATCAATGCATGTTCTGTGAAATTTCATACTCAAACATAATCTTTTGAACCAACTAAAACATTGAAAATGAAGTTGATATGTTTTTTCTTCTGTCACATGCTTAAGAGGGTACTAATATTTGAGAACTTGGGATATGGGGAAGTTTGTAAGATTATGCCTTGGGATTCTAGAAATTTGCCAAATGGAAGTGATCTTTATATGTACTGACCTCAATTCCTGGCCTTTGCTGAAATTGTCTAAAAGTGTAACTTGCTATACTCTGAAATATAGCTTCTAGTTTAACTAACATACTGTGACACAATTGTGACCTCAATGGTAATTATTTAGTTCACTTCTGATGAAACCCAGTGGCTTAGATTTGTGAATATATTTTACCATATTTTCTTCATTTGACCTTGTTTATTTGACTGATATGCCATCATGTTTTAATAATCTAATGTTATTTGTGAGGTGGCCATTTTCCATTTTCTCAGTATTTCTTGATTTTGAAAAAGCTTTAATCAAATTAAAATCATTTGTTCATATGGAATGATATTGGTTGCAGAATGTTATGAAATCTTCATAATTGTCTTCATAATATTAATTACTTCCCTATTTCTTAGACTATAAATAAAAGGGTTTAATAAAGGAATCACTGAAGTATAAAAAATAGCAATAGGTATAATATCTTTATTCTCCTCATTAATTGAATTTGGTCGAATGTACATGAAGAGAAGAGAACCATAGAAAATTGAGACAGAGAGAAAGTGGGATGCACAAGTAGAAAAGGCTTTGCTTTTTCCCTCTTTGGATTTCATTTTGAAAATTGTGAAAAGGATAAAAAGATAAGAGATTATGACTACGGTGATAATGAAGACTGAAAGTGACTCTGAAATAATAAATATCATCAGTTCATTGATATAAGGGTTCACACGGGAGAGTCTGTATAATGGAAGGACATCACAAAAAAAGTGATTGATTGATGAGACTGGCAGAAAGTTAACCTAAACAGAAACCCTACATGAATTGTGGGATGAATGTTTCCAGCTATGTAGGCCCCTGTGGTCATCTGAATGCACAGTTTCTTTGACATCATGGTGTGGTACTGCAGTGGTTTGCAGATGGTCACATAGTGATCATAGGTCATTGCTGCCAGGAGAAAGCCATCTGTAGTTTCTGCAAGGCAGAGACAATAGAATTGTGCCATGCATTCATACAGAGAAATCATTCTGTCTTTGTAAAGAGGTTCTATAGCATCTTTGGGGTAATGGCCCATCAGCGCGAGGTTACCCAGGAAGATGTACATTGGTGTATGAAGACGATGCTCTGTAACTATCAATGCCACCAGACCAAGATTCCCCACCATGGTGATCAGATAGATGGTAAGGAATACCAGGAACAGAAGGGTCTTCAGCTCTGGACGTTCTGTAAATCCTATGAGGGTAAACTCTGTTGTCAAGGAGTGGTTATCTTCAGTCATATCTACCTTCTCTGTTGACACAGGAATTGTGGAGATACAACATTGAAATTAGAGTGTCTATAGTTTTCCCCTTCAAAATTTTCTTTTTATAAGGAGTGTAGCCATTCTTAGAAGGGTCTTCAGCTCTGGACGTTCTGTAAATCCTATGAGGGTAAACTCTGTTGTCAAGGAGTGGTTATCTTCAGTCATGTCTACTTTCTCTGTTGACATAGGAATTGTGGAGATACAACATTGAAATTAGAGTGTTTATAGTTTTCCCTTTCACATTTTTCTTTTTATAAGGAGTGTTTAGAAGGAGTGTAGCCATTCTTAAAACTTCCCCTATTTCCTCTGGGATATAGGGGCATGGACCTGTGGGAGACATTTATTTCTGTGAAATGTAAATTTTTAAATTTTGATTCTGAAATTCAGGATTCCCCAAAATATTTTTGTAGTTTTAGGCAGAATGCTTATGGTGAAAAGGGGTTGTCTTTATGAATTTATGAAGAATACTATATATATCTATGGCACCCGTATTCAGTATTCCCAAATAATGTGTCATTTTTTATATGTGCTCATGTGCAGTCGCTGACACATGTCCAACTGTTTGTGACCCAGTGGACTATAGTTCCCTAGGCTCCTCTGTCCATGGGATTTTCCAGGCAAGAATACTAGAGTGGGTTGCTATTTCCTCCTTCAGAGGCTCTTCCTGAATCAGGGATCAAACCCACCTCTCTTGCATTGGCAGGTAGATTCTTTACCACTAAAGCCATCTGGGAAGCCCCAGATTTTATATGAGTTCCTTAAAATAAATACCAAGTCACATATATATCTCATTCACCTAGAGCCAGACATCCAGGAGTGTGAAGTCAAGTAGGCCTTAAGCAGCATTACCACAAAAAAAAGTAGTGGGGTTGAGGGAATTCTGGCTGAGCTATTTCAAATCCTAAAGGATGATGCTGTTGAAGTGCTGCACTCAGTATGTTGAGCCAATTTGGGAAACTCAGCAATGGTCACAGGACTGGAAAAGGTCAATTTTCATTCCAATCCCAAAGAAAGGCAATGCTAAAGAATGCTCAGACTACTGTACAATTGCACTCATTTAGAAGTGCTGCACTCAGTATGTTGAGCCAATTTGGGAAACTCAGCAATGGTCACAGGACTGGAAAAGGTCAATTTTCATTCCAATCCCAAAGAAAGGTAATGCTAAAGAATGCTCAGACTACTGTACAATTGCACTCATTTCACATGCTAGCAAGGTAACACTCAAAATCCTTCAAGGTAAGCTTCAACAGTATGTGAACCAAGAACTTCCATACGTGCAAGCTAGATTTAGAAAAGGCAGAGGAACCAGAGATCAAACTGTCTACATCTGTTGGATCATAGAAAAAGCAAGAGAATTAAAAAAAAGAAAAAACAAACATCTGCTTCTGTATCATTGACTACGCTAAAGCCTTTGACTTTGTGGATCACAACAAACTGTCAAAAATTCTTAAAGAGATGGGAATACCAGACCACCTTACCTGTCTGCTGAGAAACCTGTATGCAGGTCAAAAAGAAACAGATAAAACCAGACATTGAACAATGGACAGGTTTAAAATTGGGAAAGAAGTATGTCAAGGCTGTATATTATCACCCTGCTTATATGCAGAGTATATCATGCAAAATGCTGGGCTGGATGAATCACAAGCTGAAATCAAGATTTCTGAGAGAAATGGCAACAACCTCAGATATGCAGATGATATCATTCTGATAGCAGAAAGTGAAGGGGAACTAAAGAGCCTCTTGATGAATGTGAAAGAGGAGAGTAAAAAAGCTGGCTTAAAACTCAACATGGAAAAAAAATTAAGATCATGGCTTCTGGTCCTATCACTTCATGGCACATAGATGAAGAAAAGGTAGAAACAGTTTATTTTATTTTATTTTCTTGGGCTCCTAAATCACTGTAGATGGTGACTGCAGCCATGCAATTAAAAGATGCTTGCTCCTTGGAAAAAAAGCTATGTCATCACTAGACAGTATAGTAAAAAGCAGAGACATCACTTTGCCAGTAAAGGTCTGTATAGTCAAAACTGTGGTTTTCCAGCAGTCATGTACAGATTAGAGAGTTGGTCCATAAAGAAGGCTGAGTGCTGAAGAATTGATGCTTTTGAATTGTGGTGCTGGAGAAGACTTGAGAGTTTCTTGGACAGCAAAGAGATCAAACCAGTCAATCCTAAAGAAAATCAACTTAGAATGTTCATTGAATTAACTGATGCTGAAGCTGAAGCTCCAATACATTGGCCACCTGATGCGAAGAGCTAAATTATTGGAAAAGATCCCAATGCTGGGAAAGATTGAGGGCAGAAGAACAGGGTGACAGAGGATGAGATGGTTGAAAGGCATCACCGACTCAATGGATATGAATTTGGACAAACTCTTGAGAGATAGTGAATGACAGGGAAAAGCCTCGTGTGCTGCAGTCCATGGGATTGCAGAGTTGGGTATTACTTAGTGACTGAACAACAACAAATGTATATGTGTGTGTGTGTGTGTGTGTGTGTGTGTATAATCAGGTATTTTTCATATACTCTCCCAGTGGAGGCAATTTTTGAATAACATACACAGATATGTTTGATTTATATCTTAGGAATGTGTGGAAATCACTAAGGATGAAGGACAGGGCTGTTCATCTTTAAAGAAAATTACCTAAGAGAATAGCACTTATAGATTTTCCTCTCTTTCATCTCTTTTCACAGTGTCATGCTGCATCCATTATTCTCTTTGAACTTGCCTAGATGTCTACATCTTTATATAAAGCATCAGTTCAGTTCAGTTCGGTTCAGTCGAGTTTTATATATACTTTATATAAGCATAGTTTCTTTTTTATATAAAGTAAAGTCGCTCAGTCGTGTCCAACTCTCTGCGACCCTATGGACTGCAGCCTGCCAGGCTCCTCTGTCCATGGAATTTTCCAGGCAAAAATACTGGAGTGGGCTTCCATTTCCTTCTCCAGATGATCTTCCCAACCCAGGGATTGAACCCGGGTCTCCCGCGTTGTAGGCAGATGCTTTTACCGTCTGAGTCACCAGGGAATATATAAAGCATAGTTTTTTTATAATAATACATAATAAAGCTTATTCAGTGACCCAAACTATACCAGTCTCCATTTTTTTGAACCATCAAGAGTGTTTTTATATCCAATACAATCTAGAATTGCTTGTGTAAAATCTAACTTTGCTTTTTCCATATGTGTATGTGTATTTTTCCTTTTATATTATAGGTATTTTGAGATATTCTGTAACTTATACTTCGAAAACAGTTGTAGAGTGCTATGGGATAAAAGCATGACTGATTCCAGTCCTACCTCCAGTTCAGTGACCTGGGAGGGGTGAACTTATTTTTAGTATCCTACCAATGACCCTGGGTGCTCTTTGGAAGGAATGATGCTAAAGCTGAAACTCCAGTACTTTGGCCACCTCATGCAAAGAGTTGACTCATTGGAAAAGACTCTGATGCTGGGAGGGATTGAGGGCAGGAGGAGAAGTGGATGACAGAGGATGAGATGGCTGGATGGCATCACTGACTCGATGGACATGAGTTTGAGTGAACTCTAGAAGTTGGTGATGGACAGGGAGGCCTGGCATGCTGCCATCCATGGGGTTGCAAAGAGGTGGACATGACTGATCCACTGAACTGAACTGAACTGAATGATCCTTAATGAACTACTTGATATCTGCAAGTTGAGATTTAATTTTGAAGAACAGTTTACAAAGGATATTATCAACATTCTTTGCTTAGAAGGATCTATGTATCTTTTATCTGAATTAACATGCCTACTATTTTCTGTTTCCTAAGAAAGTTATGTAAGATTTTCTGAAGTATGTCATAGTACATTAAAAGTAAATAAAAGTAAGCCATGCTTTTCTACTTTAGTTTCCTAAGACTTAGAGAAAACCCTTTAAATCTTAACATGATTTGTGACAACAAATTTTGTTTTTCTTTAAAGAGCTACCTTCTACTATTATTTAGTAACCTACAAGACATATTGAGTGAGTGTCTAATCATATAAATTCTATGGTCAAAATGGTTTATTTCAATTTCAAACTATGGGAACTGGCTGAAAGTTTTATTTATTTTTTGTTTTAAAATATTAAATGTATGCCACTTTATTATTCAGCCAAGATAGAAATAACTTTCTATGTGCAGGTCTGAATTATATAACAAAATTATATTTTGTCTTTACCTGTATATTTTGAAGTTTTATCTTATAATCAGAGAGGTCACCATAAGCTGCAATGAATTTTTTCACCCTCATTCCCATAGTTTTCAGTTTTGGAAATAGCTCGGATGATAACTAAATAGTTGAAATCTTGCAATAACAAAAATGCTTAATAATTCAAAAAAATGTTAATTTATGTTAATATTAAAAGTAAAATAGAAACGTAAAAGCAAAAGTAAAATAGAAATTTTTTCTTACCTAGATTTCACTGAGAAGTCTTAGGTAACACCTAGTTATTTGCTTTCTGGTGTAGGTCTACTAGATTTTCAGAATATAAACCTTAGTCTCTAAAACACTTGGGCTTAAAGGAATAAATATCTGGGAGACTACTAATAGGTTAGCATCAGTAATTATTTTCCATACAACGCAAATTTAAATTTTCCATCAAATGCTAAAGGTATTTCCTTGTAATGATTTCATTGTGTTTCTGTGGGGAGATTAGGTCACTATGATCTAGCTACCAAAAGTAAATGAAGATGACCGGTGAAAAAAATTAGGGTAAAATAAAAGACCTTCATTAAAGTCACCAAGGTAATTTGAGGTCATCTTGGTGAATCTTATGTAGCTGACCTAATTTTTACAGTTCTCTGCCTTCATTTTGTAAAATGTAAAATAAGCAGAAGAGTCAGGTGGGTTTCACCTTCTGTTGAAGTAATTAATATTTTTATGGCCTTAATTTTTTTATGAAAGATAATTTAATTTGGAGATGATACTAAATGGTGTTGAAGATGTAGCCAGAGTATCAGCTTCTTCCATCTATGAATTGAATTTGGTCCCGTGTCCTCCTCAACCCATACTGGAAACTTTGATACTATTATTTAGTCCCAGATATGAATTACTGAAGTTGTTCTTTCTTTTAAGTCCTTACCAGCTGTTTTGTCTTTATTATGCTGATTCCTCCTTTATCTTAATAATTACTCTCCTTGAGGCTATTTATTTATTTGTTGTTGTTCAGTCATTAAATTGTGTCTGACTGTTTGTGACACCATGCACTGTGTGGGGCAATTTCAAACTACTGCACAATTGCACTCCTTTCACATGCTAGGAAGGTCATGCTCAAAGTTTTTCAAGCTAGGCTTCAACAGTATGTGAATTGAGAACTTCCAAATGTACTAACTGGATTTAGAAAACGCAGAGAAACCAGAGATCGAATTGCCTATATCCGTTGGATCATAGAAAAAACAATAGAATTTCAGTAAAACATCTACTTCTGCTTCAGTGACTACACTAAAGCCTTTGCCTGTGTGGGTCACAACAAGGTGTGGAAAATTCTTAGAGCCAGAAATACCAGACCACCTGACCTCCTGACCTCGCCTCCTCAGAAACCTGTATGCAGGTCAAGAAGCAACTTTAGAACCGGACATGAAACAAAGACGGGTTCCTAATTGGGAAAAGAGTATGTCAAGGTTGTAGATTGTCACCCTGCTTATTTAAACTATATGCAGAGTATATTATGTGAAGGGGCTTCCCTCGTAGCTCACTCGGTAAAGAATCTGCCTGCAATGCAGGAGAACGGGTTTGATCCCTGGGTCTGGAAGATCCCTTGGAGAAGGAAATGGCAACCTACTCCACTATTCTTGCCTGGAGAATCCTCATGGACATAGGAGCCTGGCAGGCTACAGTCCAGCAGGTCACAAGATTCGGACACGACTTAGAGAAAAACATCCACCACCATATCAAGCAAAATGCTGGGCTGGATGAAACACAAGCTGGAATCAAGATTGCCAGGAGAAATATCAATAACTCAGATATGCAGACGAGACCATGCTTATGGGAGAAAGCGAAGAGGAACTAAAAAGCCTCTTGATGAAGGTGAAAGATGAGAGTGAAAAAGCTGGCTTAAAACTCAACCTTCAAAAAATGAAGATCATGGCATGTGGTCCCATCATTTCATGGCAAATAGATGGGGAAACAATGGAAACAGTGACAGACTTTATTTTCTTGGGCTCCAAAATCACTGCAGGTGGTGACTGCAGCCATGAAATTACAAGATGCTCGCTCCTTGGAATGAAAGCTATGACAAACCTAGACAGTGCATTAAAAACCAGAGATATCACTTTGCCAGCAAAAGTCTGTATAGTCAAAACTATGATTTTTCCAGTAGTCATGTATGAATGTGAGAGCTGGACCATAAAGAAGGCTGAGTGCCAAAGAATTGGTGCTTTCAAACTGTGGTGTTAGTGAAGACTCTTGAGAGTCCCTTGGACTGCAAGGAGATCAAACCAGTCAATCCTAAAGGCAATCAACCCTGAATTTGCATTGGAAAGACTGATGCTGAAGCTGAAGCTCCTATATTTTGGCCACCTGATACAAACTCTGGGAGATGGTGAAGGACAGGGAAGCCTGGCGAGTTACAGTCCATGGGGTCACAAAGAGTCAGAAAGGACTGAGCAACTGAACGACAACAAGGGACTGTGTAGCATGCCAGGCTCCTCTATCCTTCACTCTCTCCTGGAGATTGTTCAAATTCATGTCCATTGAGTAGCTGATGCTATTGAATCATTTCATCCTCTGCAGCCCCTTTTCCCCCTTTTGCCTTCAATCTTTCCCAGCTTCAGGGTCTTTTCCAGTGAGTCAACTCTTCACATCAGATGGCCATACTGTTGGAGCTTCAGCTTCAGTATCAGTACTCTCAGGGAATATTTAAGGGTGAATTTCCTTTCCTGGTTTCATCTCCTTGTTGTCCAAGGGACTCTCAAGAGTCTTCTCCAGCTCCACAGTTGGAAAGCATCAATTCTTCAGTGCTCAGCATGTCTATAATCAGTCAGTCCTCCTCTAATCTCTGTTGTTTTAAGAGGAAAGAGATGTCTTGGTTATGCTTGTTCCTTTGTTTCTAACACTTGAATAGACACATGGTACTTTGTAGTGCTCAACAATTACTTCTGATGAATGAAAGAAATGATAACGCTTCCTTACTAAAGTATTTGTAAGGATCTTTGATTAGCTTTCAAATAGTTTTTCCTTGTTTTGTCATCCCAGATGCTCCGCAGTCTGCATCTTGCCTCTCACCTTGCTTTCTTCCTCTCAGCTCAGGGCAGTTGGCCATGTGCATCCCTTTACTCTTCCTCTTATACACCTGATTCATTAATTTGCTTTTATTTCCTCATCTAAAATAGTTTCTCACTCTCTCTCACCCTAGACCTACTCATTTTTGTTCTCAAATCAGATCTCCTCCTTGAGGACATTTAAGTACTCTACATTAAAAAAGGATTTTCCTTTTCCTGGCCTCTGTGATAATTATCTGCTTTTGTAATATATTTACATTTTATCAAATATAGATTGCATATGCCTCGATTGTAAAAGTATTGAATAAACATCCACGTGTGTGTGTGCTCAGTCGCTCAACTATGTCCAGCTGTTTGTAACCTCATGGACTATAGCCTGCCAGGCTTGTCTGCCTGTGGAATTTTCCAAGCCAGATTACTGGAATGAGTAGCCTTTCCCTTCCCCAGGGGATCTTCCCTACACAGGGATCAAACCTGCGTCTCTTGTCTCCTGCATTGGCAGGCAGAGTCTTTACCACTGGGTCACCTGGGTAGCCCATGTAAGTTACCAATCATGTCTTATGACTTTTGGGCTCTTGACAACATAATGAGCTGGATCATTAATACAAGCTACTTTATTTTTCAAATTTCAGTTCTGTTTAACCTTAATCAAGGTTAATCCTGTATCCTTACAGTATACAGGATGTTAGAAGAGACTTTTGGTAGAATGAGCAGAGTATAAGGAGTTCTTAGATTTTAGAAATGGCTCCTGACAAGAAGCTCATAATCTGGGGGGGGAGGGTGGGAGGGGAAGAAAAATGGTTACATTGGTAACTAGCAGACAACTCAATCTGTGATATAAAAGTGTTAATATGCTATATAAAAATATGGTGAAGAAAATGAATAGAGACCCAGAGGAAAAAAGAAAGATTTTTTTCATTGGAAATATCATTTCAGATGAACTTTACAGAATAAGTAGAATTATCATATGTGAAGCACACAAGAAAAAGAAGCAACAGAATGGAAACATCTGATAAATTCTGGAAACCTGAAATAGCAGGACCCAATTAAAAAGTAGATAGTTAATAACTTTAGCTGAAGTTTATGCACACTTGATATAGGTGACACTTAAGGTAATGTACAGGGCTTGGAAAAATAGATTGGAAATTGTTCTATTTGAGTTCTTCCATACTAATTCCCTGAACCACCCCCCGTCCCCCTCAGTAAGGTCAAAACCAATGCTAAATGGCAATTGCAGAGAGCATGTAATTATCTGCCTAACCAAGCTCTGGTGTTTGGTACTACTGAAAGTCTTCACCTTTGGTTCTGTGATAAAACACACTGCTTTTGTCTTCCTCCATATTNCGCCCCCTCTCAGTAAGGTCAAAACCAATGCTAAGTGGCAATTGCAGAGAGCATGTAATTATCTGCCTACCCAAGCTCTGGTGTTTGGTACTATTGAAAGTCTTCACCTTCGGTTCTGTGATAAAACGCACTGCTTTTGTCTTCCTCCATATTCCATCTCAGTCTTTAATGCTGGGTCATGTTTCTCTCTTTGCCTTAAAAATGCTTTTGTTGCCCTCAGCCCTTTACTTGACTTCCATCTTCTTTCAATCTGAGTTTCCCCTAGATTATCTTATTTATTTATATATTTCACCTACTTATACATTCCTCATCTACTATATGTTCCATCTACTGGTAGCTTCTCTATAGGAGAGTAGTAAGGTTATTTTTGGTTTTAATTTACAACCCATTTTATTTTTATCATTTTTTTGTGTAACTATTTTATTTTATATTGTAGTTTGATTGATTAACAATGTTGTGTTAGTTTCAGGTGTACAACAAAGTCATTCAGTTATACATATATATTTTGAAGTTTTATCTTATAATCAGAGAGGTCACCATAAGCTGCAATGAATTTTTTCACCCTCATTCCCATAGTTTTCAGTTTTGGAAATAGCTCGGATGATAACTAAATAGTTGAAATCTTGCAATAACAAAAATGCTTAATAATTCAAAAAAATGTTAATTTATGTTAATATTAAAAGTAAAATAGAAACGTAAAAGCAAAAGTAAAATAGAAATTTTTTCTTACCTAGATTTCACTGAGAAGTCTTAGGTAACACCTAGTTATTTGCTTTCTGGTGTAGGTCTACTAGATTTTCAGAATATAAACCTTAGTCTCTAAAACACTTGGGCTTAAAGGAATAAATATCTGGGAGACTACTAATAGGTTAGCATCAGTAATTATTTTCCATACAACGCAAATTTAAATTTTCCATCAAATGCTAAAGGTATTTCCTTGTAATGATTTCATTGTGTTTCTGTGGGGAGATTAGGTCACTATGATCTAGCTACCAAAAGTAAATGAAGATGACCGGTGAAAAAAATTAGGGTAAAATAAAAGACCTTCATTAAAGTCACCAAGGTAATTTGAGGTCATCTTGGTGAATCTTATGTAGCTGACCTAATTTTTACAGTTCTCTGCCTTCATTTTGTAAAATGTAAAATAAGCAGAAGAGTCAGGTGGGTTTCACCTTCTGTTGAAGTAATTAATATTTTTATGGCCTTAATTTTTTTATGAAAGATAATTTAATTTGGAGATGATACTAAATGGTGTTGAAGATGTAGCCAGAGTATCAGCTTCTTCCATCTATGAATTGAATTTGGTCCCGTGTCCTCCTCAACCCATACTGGAAACTTTGATACTATTATTTAGTCCCAGATATGAATTACTGAAGTTGTTCTTTCTTTTAAGTCCTTACCAGCTGTTTTGTCTTTATTATGCTGATTCCTCCTTTATCTTAATAATTACTCTCCTTGAGGCTATTTATTTATTTGTTGTTGTTCAGTCATTAAATTGTGTCTGACTGTTTGTGACACCATGCACTGTGTGGGGCAATTTCAAACTACTGCACAATTGCACTCCTTTCACATGCTAGGAAGGTCATGCTCAAAGTTTTTCAAGCTAGGCTTCAACAGTATGTGAATTGAGAACTTCCAAATGTACTAACTGGATTTAGAAAACGCAGAGAAACCAGAGATCGAATTGCCTATATCCGTTGGATCATAGAAAAAACAATAGAATTTCAGTAAAACATCTACTTCTGCTTCAGTGACTACACTAAAGCCTTTGCCTGTGTGGGTCACAACAAGGTGTGGAAAATTCTTAGAGCCAGAAATACCAGACCACCTGACCTCCTGACCTCGCCTCCTCAGAAACCTGTATGCAGGTCAAGAAGCAACTTTAGAACCGGACATGAAACAAAGACGGGTTCCTAATTGGGAAAAGAGTATGTCAAGGTTGTAGATTGTCACCCTGCTTATTTAAACTATATGCAGAGTATATTATGTGAAGGGGCTTCCCTCGTAGCTCACTCGGTAAAGAATCTGCCTGCAATGCAGGAGAACGGGTTTGATCCCTGGGTCTGGAAGATCCCTTGGAGAAGGAAATGGCAACCTACTCCACTATTCTTGCCTGGAGAATCCTCATGGACATAGGAGCCTGGCAGGCTACAGTCCAGCAGGTCACAAGATTCGGACACGACTTAGAGAAAAACATCCACCACCATATCAAGCAAAATGCTGGGCTGGATGAAACACAAGCTGGAATCAAGATTGCCAGGAGAAATATCAATAACTCAGATATGCAGACGAGACCATGCTTATGGGAGAAAGCGAAGAGGAACTAAAAAGCCTCTTGATGAAGGTGAAAGATGAGAGTGAAAAAGCTGGCTTAAAACTCAACCTTCAAAAAATGAAGATCATGGCATGTGGTCCCATCACTTCATGGCAAATAGATGGGGAAACAATGGAAACAGTGACAGACTTTATTTTCTTGGGCTCCAAAATCACTGCAGGTGGTGACTGCAGCCATGAAATTACAAGATGCTCGCTCCTTGGAATGAAAGCTATGACAAACCTAGACAGTGCATTAAAAACCAGAGATATCACTTTGCCAGCAAAAGTCTGTATAGTCAAAACTATGATTTTTCCAGTAGTCATGTATGAATGTGAGAGCTGGACCATAAAGAAGGCTGAGTGCCAAAGAATTGGTGCTTTCAAACTGTGGTGTTAGTGAAGACTCTTGAGAGTCCCTTGGACTGCAAGGAGATCAAACCAGTCAATCCTAAAAGCAATCAACCCTGAATTTGCATTGGAAAGACTGATGCTGAAGCTGAAGCCCCTATATTTTGGCCACCTGATACAAACTCTGGGAGATGGTGAAGGACAGGGAAGCCTGGCGAGTTACAGTCCATGGGGTCACAAAGAGTCAGAAAGGACTAAGGAACTGAACGACAACAAGGGACTGTGTAGCATGCCAGGCTCCTCTATCCTTCACTCTCTCCTGGAGATTGTTCAAATTCATGTCCATTGAGTAGCTGATGCTATTGAATCATTTCATCCTCTGCAGCCCCTTTTCCCCCGTTTGCCTTCAGTCTTTCCCAGCTTCAGGGTCTTTTCCAGTGAGTCAGCTCTTCACATCAGATGGCCATACTGTGGGAGCTTCAGCTTCAGTATCAGTACTCTCAGGGAATATTTAAGGGTTGATTTCCTTTAAGATAGACTGGTTTCATCTCCTTGTTGTCCAAGGGACTCTCAAGAGTCTTCTCCAGCTCCACAGTTGGAAAGCATCAATTCTTCAGTGCTCAGCATGTCTATAATCAGTCAGTCCTCCTCTAATCTCTGTTGTTTTAAGAGGAAAGAGATGTCTTGGTTATGCTTGTTCCTTTATTTCTAACACTTGAATAGATACATGGTACTTGGTAGTGCTCAACAATTACCTATCTGATGAATGAAAGAAATGATAACACTTCCTTAGTAAAGTATTTGTAAGGATCTTTGATTAGCTTTCAAATAGTTTTTCCTTGTTTTGTCATCCCAGATGCTCCACAGTCTGCATCTTGCCTCTCACCTTGCTTTCTTCCTCTCAGCTCAGGGCAGTTGGCCATGTGCATCCCTTTACTCTTCCTCTTATACACCTGCTTCATTAATTTGCTTTTATTTCCTCATCTAAAATATTTTCTCACTCTCTCTCACCCTAGACCTACTCATTTTTGTTCTCAAATCAGATTTCCTCCTTGAGGACATTTAGTGCTCTACATTAAAAAAGGATTTTCCTTTTCCTGGCCTCTGTGATAATTATCTGCTTTTGTAATATATTTACCATTTTATCAAATATAGATTGTACATGCCTCGATTGTAAAAGTATTGAATAAACATCCATGTGTGTGTTTGTGTGCTCAGTCGCTCAACTATGTCCAGCTCTTTGTGACCTCATGGACTGTAGCCTGCCAGGCTTGTCTTTCCGTGGAATTTTCCAAGCCAGAATACTGGAGTGAGTAGCCTTTCCCTTCCCCAGGGGATCTTCCCAACACAGGAATCAAACCTGCGTCTCTTATGTCTCCTGCATTGGCAGGCAGAGTCTTTACCACTGGGTCACCTGGGAAGCCCATGTAAGTTACCAATCAAGTTTTATGGCTTCTGGGCTCCTGACAACATAATGAGCTGGATCATTAATACAAGCTGCTTTATTTTTCAAATTTCAGTTCTGTTTAACCTTAATCAAGGTTAATCCTATATCCTTACAGTATACAGGATGTTAGAAGAGACCTTTGGTAGAATGAGCAGAGTGTAAGGAGTTCTTAGATTTTAGAAATGGCTCCTGACAAGAAGCTCATAATCTGGTGTGGAGAAAAATGGTTACATTGGTAACTAGCAGACAACTCAATCTGTGATATAAAAGTGTTAATATGCTATATGAAAATATGGTGAAGAAAATGAATAGAGACCCAGAGGAAAAAGGAAAGATTTTTTTTCATTGGAAGTATCATTTCAGATGAACTTTATAGAATAGGTAGAATTATCATATGTGAAGCACACAAGAAAAAGAAGCAACAGAATGGAAACATCTGATAAATCCTGGAAACCTGAAATAGCAGGACCCAATTAAAAAGTAGATAGTTAATAACTTTAGCTGAAGTTTATGCACACTTGATATAGGTGACACTTAAGGTAATGTACAGGGCTTGGAAAAATAGATTGGAAATTGTTCTATTTGAGTTCTTCCATACTAATTCCCTGAACCACCCCCCGTCCCCCTCAGTAAGGTCAAAACCAATGCTAAATGGCAATTGCAGAGAGCATGTAATTATCTGCCTAACCAAGCTCTGGTGTTTGGTACTACTGAAAGTCTTCACCTTTGGTTCTGTGATAAAACACACTGCTTTTGTCTTCCTCCATATTCCATCTCAGTCTTTAATGCTGGGTCATGTTTCTCTCTTTGCTTTAAAAATGCTTCTGTTGCCCTCAGCCCTTTACTTGACTTCCATCTTCTTTCAGTCTGGAGTTTCCCCTAGATTATCTTATCTGTTTATATATTTCACCTACTTATACATTCCTCATCTACTATATGTTCCATCTTCTGGTGGCTTCTCTATAGGAGAGTAGTAAGGTTTTTTTTTTTTGTTTTTGTTTTTAATTTACAACCCATTTTATTTTTATCATTTTTATGTGTAACTATTTTATTTTATATTGTTTGATTGATTAACAATATTGTGTTAGTTNTATATTTCACCTACTTATACATTCCTCATCTACTATATGTTCCATCTTCTGGTGGCTTCTCTATAGGAGAGTAGTAAGGGTTTTTTTGGTTTTAATTTACAACCCATTTTATTTTTATCATTTTTATGTGTAACTATTTTATTTTATATTGTAGTTTGATTGATTAACAATATTGTGTTAGTTTCAGGTGTACAAAGTCTTTCAGTTTTACATATACATGTATCTAATCTTTTTCAAATTCTTTCCTCATTTAGTTTGCTATAAATTACTGAGCAGAGTTTTTTGTGCTATACAGAAGGTTCCTGTTTAATATAGTAGTGTCAGTGAGTGAGTGAAAGTCGCTCAGTTGTGTCTGACTCTTTGTAAGCCTGTGGACTGTACACTCCATGGAATTCTCCAGGCCAGAATACTGGAGTGGGTAGCCTTTCCCTTCTCCAGAGGATCTTCCCAATGCAGGGATCGAACCCATGTCTCCCGCGCTGCAAGCGTAAAGTCGCTCAGTTGTGTCTGACTCTTTGTAAGCCTGTGGACTGTACACTCCATGGAATTCTCCAGGCCAGAATACTGGAGTGGGTAGCCTTTCCCTTCTCCAGAGGATCTTCCCAATGCAGGGATCGAACCCATGTCTCCCGCGCTGCAAGCGTATTCTGTACCAACTGAGCCACAAGGGAAGCCCAAGAATACTGGAGTGGGTAGCCTATTCCTTCTCCAGTGGATCTTCTTGCCCCAGGAGTCGAATCGGGGTCTCCTGCACTGAAGGTGGATTCTTTACCAACTGAGCTATGAGGCCCTATATAGTAGTATATATATATGTCAATTCCAAACTCTCCCACATTTCACCTTTGGTAACCCTAAGTTTGTTTGAGTCTGTAAGTCTGTTTCTGTTTTGTAAATATGTTTTATTGTATCATTTTAAGAAAACATTCCATATGTAAATGATAATGTGATTTTTGTCTTTCTCTGTTTTACTTCACTTAGTGCAATAAACTCTGGATCCATCCATGTTTCTATAAATGGCATTATTTCATCCTTTGGCTGAATAATTTTTTGTTGGATATATGTACCACATCTTCTTTATCTATTCCTTTGTGGATAGACATTTAGGTTGCTTCAATGTCTTGGCTACTGTATATTGTACCGCAGTAAACCCTGGGGTCCATGTGTCTTTTTAGATTAGATGGTTTTAGATTTAAATGGTTTTCTCTGGATATATGCCCGGGAGTGGATTGTAGGATCATTAGCAGTTCTGTTTTTAGTTTTTAAAGGAACCTCCATATTGTTTTCCATAGTGACTGTACCAATTTACATCCCCACCAATTTGTTTTCTGAGTTTGTAAGTCTGTTTCTGTTTTGTAAATAAGATTTATTGTATCATTTTAAGAAAACATTCCATATGTAAATGATAATGTGATTTTTGTCTTTCTCTGTTTTACTTCACTTAGTACAATAAACTCTAGGTCCATCCATGTTTCTATAAATGGCATTATTTCATCCTTTGGCTGAATAATTTTTTGTTGGATATATGTACCACATCTTCTTTATCCATTCCTTTGTGGATAGACATTTAGGTTGCTTCCATGTCTTGGCTATTGTATATTGTGCCGCAGTAAACCCTGGGGTGCATGTGTCTTTTTAGATTAGATGGTTTTAGATTTAAATGGTTTTCTCTGGATATATCACCGGGAGTAGATTGCAGAATCATTGAGCAGTTCTGTTTTTAGTTTTTAAAGGAACCTCCATATTTTTTTCCATAGTGACTGTACCAGTTTACATCCCCACCAGTATAATAGGATGCTTTCCTTTTTTCCACACTTTCTCCAGCTTTTATTATTTGTAGACATTTTGATGACTATTCTGACCAGTGTGAGGTTAAACCTCATTGTAGTTTTGATTTCCAGTTCTCTAATAATTAGCAATGACAATTATTGCAAAGATAATGAGTATCTTTTCATGTGCCTTTTGGCCATGTGTATATCTTCTTTGGGTAAATGTCTGTTTAGATCTTCTTTCTATTTTTTGATTGGATTTGAATTTCTTTTTGATATTGAACTGTATGAGCCATTAGTGAATTTTGGAGATTAAGCTCTTATTGGTGATGTCATTTGCAAATATTTTTTCTTATTCTATGGATATTCTTTTCATCTTGTTTATAGTTTCATTTGCTGTGCAAAACTGCTAATTAGGTCCCACTTGTTTACTGTTGTTTTTATTTCAATTACTCTAGGAGACAGATCCAAAAAGATATTGTTGTGATTTATGTTATAGTGTTCTGCCTATGTTTTCCTCTAGAAATTGTATAGTATCTGGCATTACATTTAGGTCTTTAATCCATTTTACATTTATTTTTGTGTGTACTGTTAGATAATCTTGAAAATTATCCTCTCATACTACCTTTACTTCTTCATGCTATGTATAGTATGATTTAGTTGCTAAGAACATTGATTATGGAACTAGATAGCCTGGGTTTGATTCCTGAGCTCCACCTTAGTATTTGTGTGAATAGATCATGGAACATCTCTGCCCTTCAGATTTTTTTAAGTGAAGTTATGAGAAATGAAAATAGTGTCATGAAGGTGACATGAAATATTTGTGCTGAATAGTTGAATGAATGCAGGTGAAAAGTTATTTGTAATCAAGAGAATGTGTGCTGAGTCACTCAATCATGTCCAACTCTTTGGAATCCCATGGACTGTAGCCTGCCAGTCTCCTCTGCCCANTTATGAGAAATGAAAATAGTGTCATGAAGGTGACATGAAATATTTGTGCTGAATAGTTGAATGAATGCAGGTGAAAAGTTATTTGTAATCAAGAGAATGTGTGCTGAGTCACTCAATCATGTCCAACTCTTTGGAATCCCATGGACTGTAGCCTGCCAGTCTCCTCTGCCCATAGAATTTTCCAGGCAAGACTACTGAAGTGTGGTGCCATTTCCTGCTCCAGGGGATCTTTCCAACCCAGGGATAGAACCCACATCTCTTACATCCTGCATTGGCAGGCAGATTCTTTACCACTAGCACCATGTGGTTCAGCTGGTAAAACTCTCCTGCCAGTACATGGGGCTTCCCTGATAGCTCAGTAGGTAAAGAATCCACCTGCAGTGGCTCAGCTGGTAAAGAATCTTCCTGCAATGCAGGAGACCTGGGTTCAGTCTTTGGGTTGGGAAGATCCCCTGGAGAAGGGACAGGCTATCCACTCCAGTGTTCTGGCCTGGAGAATTCCATGACTGTATGAAAGTGAAAGTGAAGTTGCTTAGTTGTGTCTGACTCTTTGCGACCCCATGGACTGTAACCTACTAGGCTCCTCCATCCATGGGATTTTCCAGGCAAGAGTACTGGAGTGGGTTGCCATTTCCTTCTCCAGGGGATCTTCCTGACCCAGGGATCGAGCCCAGGTCTCCNAAGTTGCTTAGTTGTGTCTGACTCTTTGCGACCCCATGGACTGTAACCTACTAGGCTCCTCCATCCATGGGATTTTCCAGGCAAGAGTACTGGAGTGGGTTGCCATTTCCTTCTCCAGGGGATCTTCCTGACCCAGGGATCGAGCCCAGGTCTCCTGCATTGTAGGCAGACGCTTTACCGTAGGAGCCACCAGGGAAGTCGGACTATACAGTCATGTCCTGGACCCATGGGGTCGCAAAGAGTCTGAAACGACTGACCCAATGCATGAGACACAAGAGATGCAAGTTTGATCCCTGAGTCGGGAAGATCCCCTGGAGAAGGAAATGGTAACCCATTCTAGTATTCAAGCCTGGAAAATTCCATGGACTAGGAACATAGTAGGCTACGTTCCATGGGGTCACAAAGAGTCAGACATGACTGAATGCATACATGTACATACACACACAGAGGAAAATGAGAGATAAAGAGATATGAATTTTTCAGTTACTATTCATTTGCAAATAAAGCATCTTTTCCAAATAAGTTTAAACATTAAGATGTTAGATTATACGCTCAGCAGAATGGCTTATTCCAATTTCTCTGAATCTGTTTCTCTGTGATTTCCTCATCTTTACCCTCCATTGTGTATTGACTTCCTCTCCAGGCTGGTTGCCATCTTGATGGCCTGTATCCCTGTGTGTTCAGTAGTGTCCAGCTCTTTGCAACCCCATGGGTTGTAGCCTGCCAGACTTCTGTGTCCATGGGATTTTCCAGGTAAGAATACTGCAGTGGGTGCTCATTTCCTTCTCCAGGGGATATTCTAGACCCAAGGATCAAACACTTGTCTCTTGTGTCTCCTACGGATTCTACAGCACTGTGCCACCTGGGATGGCAAAATGCACCCCAACTGCTGAATATCATATCCACACAGCATGGCATTAAGAGGGAGACATGCTACCTGTTTTGTGGATCTCTTTTACTTTTTTTTTTAATTTTATTTTTACTTTATTTTGCTTTACAGTACTGTATTGGTTTTGCCATACATTGACATGAATCCACCACGGGTGTATACGAGCTCCCAATCCTGAATCCCTCTCCCACCTCCCACCCCATATCCTGTCTCTGGATCATCCCCGTGCACCAGCCCCAAGCATCCTGTATCCTGTATCGAAAATAGGCTGGTGCTTTGTTCTTACATGATAGTATACATGTTTCAATGCCATTCTCCCAAATCATCCCACCCTCTCCCTCTCCCACAGAGTCCAAAAGTCCGTTCTATACATCTGTGTCTCTTTTGCTGTCTCGCATACAGGGTCATCATTGCCATCGTTCTAAATTCCATATATATGTGTCAGTATACTGTATTGGTGTTTTTCTTTCTGGCTTACTTCACTCTGTATAATAGGTTCCAGTTTCATCCATCTCATTAGAACTGATTCAAATGAATTCTTTTTAATGGCTGAGTAATACTCCATTGTGTATATGTACCACAGCTTTTTTATCCATTCATCGGCTGATGGACATCTAGGTTGTTTCCATGTCCTGCCTATTATAAACAGTGCTGCAATGAACATTGGGGTACATGTGTCTCCTTCAATTCTGGTTTCCTCGGTGTGTATGCCCAGCAGTGGGATTGCTGGGTCATAAGGCAGTTCTATTTGCAGTTATTAAAATAAAAGATACATATTTCCTTAGAAACTTCCATTAAAACACCCTTTTGCCTTAGTCCCAAATAAGTCACATATTTTTCCTTAACAGACCTCTGGGATTCAGCATTGTTAAGGGTTGGGATTGATGGTGCAGAAAGAATGACAAAAATTGTGGTACTCTTAGAAAAAGGTAACAAAAATAGTGCATTCAAGCCTGAAAACTGAAAATGTTAAGTAAAATAAAGGGTGACATAGGAGGTACAAAATCCATCTAATTCAGTATTCCACAGAATTTTTATATCTAGCTTCCCTTTTGTTTGCAAAGTGTCTTAGGACACAAAGATCTTTGTTTATGTGTATTAAATCTGACATTATTTACCGTATTAAAATTGAAAGAAAGAAATTAAAATGTATTTATTAATTCATTCAATAATAAAAATAATAATATCATTACCTGTTAACTTCCTGACCTGCATACAGGTTTCCCAAGAGGCAGGTCAGGTGGTCTGGTATTCCCATCTCTTTCAGAATTTTCCACAGTTTATTGTGATCCACACAGTCAAAGGCTTTGGCATAGTCAATAATGCAGAAATAGATGGTTTTCTGGAATTCTC
>SJYT01037300.1:0-34558 GCA_006410635.1 Cephalophus harveyi
AATGTCAGCTGAATTTGAAAATCCATGGTATAAAGAGAAGAATATTAACTATAGAGTTAGACAAACCTGGGTTCCAATGTTGCCCCTTTATCATATCAGAAGACTTTAAAATGGAGATAATCATAGCTACTTCATATTATTACAATATTATTATGGAGCTTGAAAAGAAATGTATATGTAAAGCACTTGGATTTTTAGCTGTATACTGTCTGGCTTCAGAGCTTCATTCACTCATGAGCTTATTTACTGAAGCATTTGAAATTACATTCTGCTGAGAATTTTGGTTCTACTTATAGCCCTCCCTTCGAGAAGGCAATGGCAACCCACTCCAGTACTCTTGCCTGGAAAATCCCATGGACAGAGGAGCCTGGTAGGCTGCAGTCCATGGGGTCTCTAAGAGTCGGACACGACTGAGCGACTTCACTTTCACTTTTCATTTTCATGCACTGGAGAAAGAAATGGCAACCCACTCCAGTGTTCTTGCCTGGAGAATCCCAGGGACGGCGGAGCCTGGCGGGCTGCCGTCTATGGGGTCTGTCTCTTATACACATCTACAGATAGATCTGAGCTAGATACAGATATCAAGGTCTCTAAGAGTCGGACACGACTGAGCGACTTCACTTTCACTTTTCATTTTCATGCACTGGAGAAAGAAATGGCAACCCACTCCAGTGTTCTTGCCTGGAGAATCCCAGGGACGGCGGAGCCTGGTGGGCTGCCGTCTATGGGGTCACAGAGTCGGACACGACTGAAGCGACTTAGCAACAGCAGCAGCAGAGCCCTCCCTCAGCTTACCTCTGAAGGCAGGTAGAAGGATCTTCTTTGTAGCATTCTGCTTGCATCCCTCTCAGCTTTCAGAAAGGAATGTATTTCTGCCTGCCCCAGTTCAAGATCTCTTATGTGACTGAGTTTATATCTAATTGGACACACAGAATATCTGGGTGCTAAGCATTTTCCAGGAAATATAATCTTGAGCTCATATCTACTTACTACTCATCAAATATTCTGTTGAGCAGAATACTTTTCCAGGAAGATTGCATAAAAGACTAAAAATATTCTACATTCCAAATATTTTATGCTTTTTTTTTTCTCTTTTTTTAGAAAAAAAGAAAAAGAAATTGCTATCAAGCATCTAAATGTCAAGGGCTGGAGATACTGTGATGATTTTAGTCATTCTGTAACTGAGTCTAGTCAGGAGACAAAAAACAATCAACTCCTAGCACGAACAAAGGTAACATTGCAGCTATGGCAAATGTTGTGAAGGAGGCTTGCTCAGTAAGACATTGTAAACCTATAACATGATCGGACAGAGTCAGAGAGGTCGGAGAGGCTCTCCTGAGGAGAGAATCTTAAGCTGAGATACCGAGTATGACTAGGAAGTAACCCGGTGAAAAAGGAAAGAAAAACATTCCAGACAGAAGGAATACTAGCACGAACAAAGGTAACATTGCAGCTATGGCAAATGTTGTGAAGGAGGCTTGCTCAGTAAGACATTGTAAACCTATAACATGATCGGACAGAGTCAGAGAGGTCGGAGAGGCTCTCCTGAGGAGAGAATCTTAAGCTGAGATACCGAGTATGACTAGGAAGTAACCCGGTGAAAAAGGAAAGAAAAACATTCCAGACAGAAGGAATAGCAGGCAAAATGCTGTGTGGCAAGAGTAAAAATTTCCCCTCCTCACCCTTTTCCTTGTTTCCTGTTTTTCCTTCCCCTCCCTTATCAGCTCTTGGTAGCAAGATGGCCACCTAAGCTCCAGATTATTGAGTTCACATTCAAGTCACAAAATAAGGTAAAAGGGGGTAACACTAGGTTTTATCTTTTCCTTTTGTCAGAAATTAAAAACTTTCCTAGAAATCCCACAGAAGACTTCCCTTATATTTCATTGAGTAAATGCTCAAACTTAGGTGAATCCCTAACAAAGAGGATCGGGACCAAAAAAAATTGATCTACATCAAAATAGCTCTTTATTTTATTCCAAGGTCAAATANAGAGATTGGAGGATGGAGACTACACTGGAGAGAACAATCTGCTTTACTAAGCCCACAAATTCAAATGTTAATCTCATTCAGAAATATCCTCCCACCCCTAAAGGAATGCTTAATCTGGGCCCTCCTTGGCCTGTCAAGCTGGCACATAAATTTAACCATCACGGTGGCTGACCTGTCCACTGAAGAGTGTTCAGCAGCATCCTTGGCCTCTATCCACTCCACGCAAGAACCACCTGTCCAGTAGTAACTAAGTCTCTAGATGAACACTGGGAAGAAAATTCACCCTCCATTGACAGCCATTGCCTCAGGGAATTCTTCCTACTGGATATGGCCTTGGGTGATGTGATCACAGGGGCAGGACTAAAGGGACAAGGGGAGAAGGGGCGTTGTCCAGGGCACAGAATTTCAAGAGACTCTTGTACAATCTTGAGAATGAGCGCCTCCTTAAATCTACACCCTAAGACACTCACATACCTTTCCTTCCTTCTAATGTATGGTATTAGCATAATTTTTAACAAGGATAAACCTGATTCTGCTTATAACTGGTTCTTCTTCAAGGGTGTTGTTGAGGATATTACTCTGTATCCTGTGCAGAGTAGTCTATGAGAAACCTCAAGAAGATTTCTGCTTATTTTTTGGGAATAGAGATGTTTTTCCTAAGCCACTGGATTGCTTTTATCTGATGAACATTATGAATTGTACAATCATTTGATTCCTTTTTCATTGCTTGTTATTAATTTCCCCCTTTTTTTTTTGTATTGACTATTGTCAAACTTGGAAACCAAATCAGCAGTTTCCGTGGCACGAATGTATAATAATATTTCCAGCATTACTCCTGACTATATTTAAAAATTTTCCCTTTGTTTTTCCTCTTTGTTTTCTCTCAATTTTTTTTGGGGGGGGTCATTGTACATTTTATGCATTCTTATGAAATACCTTAAAGATATTTGGCACTAATATCATAAAGTATCCAGCACAGGCCCTGGCCCTAGAATCCATCTGGTATATAGCTACTTCCTTCCTTCAACAGTGAGATCAGAGAGAAAGAGGCTGTCAGGGACAGATCTTTGTAAATGGCCCTATTCTCTGGAAGGATACGAGCAATATTTGGGGGTGAGGGTGGTTTCTGAAGGCAAAAAAACAGAGGCAGTTTGTGTCAAAAGAAGTTCATGATCTGAGCCACAGTCAGCTCCTGGTCTTGTTTTTGTTGACTGTATAGAGCTTCTCCATCTTTGGCTGCATAGAATATAATCAATCTGATTTCGGTGTTGACCATCTGGTGATGTCCATGTGTAGAGTCTTCTCTTGTGTTGTTGGAAGAGGGTGTTTGCTATGACCAGTGCATTTTCTTGGCAAAACTCTATTAGTCTTTGCCCTGCTTCATTCTGCATTCCAAGGCCAAATTTGCCTGTGACTCCAGGTGTTTCTTGACTTCCTACTTTAGCATTCCAGTCCCCTATAATGAAAAGAACATCTTTTTTGGGTGTTAGTTCTACAAGGTCTTGTAGGTCTTCATAGAACCGTTCAACTTCAGCTTCTTCAGCATTATTCGTTGGGGCACAGACTTGGATTACGGTGATATTGAATGGTTTGCCCTGGAAACGAACAGAGATCATTCTGTCGTTTTTGAGATTGCATCCAAGTACTGCATTTTGGACTCTTTTGTTGACCATGATGGCTACTCCATTTCTTCTGAGGGATTCCTGCCCACAGTAGTAGATATAATGGTCATCTGAGTTAAATTCACCCATTCCAGTCCATTTTAGTTCGCTGATTCCTACAATGCCTTTTCCTTTCTGTCATTCCTATTTCTGCTTTTTCCCTCACCTAGAGAATGGAGTCTGCAGTCCATGGGGTCGACTTCACTTTCACTTTTCACTTTCATGCATTGGAGAAGGAAATGGCAACCCACTCCAGTGTTCTTGCCTGGAGAATCCCAGAGATGGGGGAGCCTGGTGGGCTGCCATCTATGGGGTCACACAGAGTCGGACACGACTGAAATGACTTAGCAGCAGCAGCAGCAGAGAATGGAGTAATCCTCCGCAAACAAGATACTGCAATAGAAGTGATAAGTGGGTGATCCAACAATTATTTTAAGGAAATTGCATTTTAATCTTTAAATATGTAAGACTAGAGACAATTTTGGGTTAATGTTTTGATGGCTTTTACCCCTTCGATGTCCAACTTGCAGGAGTTCTTTTTTTCTCTGTGAATTTCAATGGCTTTTGGAGGGTACATGATACAAACAGTTGGGAGTTCTTAGTAATTCTGTGCAACAAAAGTGTCCAGCAAGCTTGTTTGCATGGACTCACCTGTGTAAGGGCACTCACATTGCAAAGGTATGAAGAATTGTCACTTTTGTATTAGGGCAAAAGGAAGAGGAAACCTAGCCCTTGAACCAGAAAGGGCCCCAATTTAACATAAAGTTAACCTCTCAAATACAGGACTCTTGATGTGAATGTAGTCAGGTGGGGCTCACACCAGAGCAGGCTGTGTACTAGGGTCCTTGGCCCCACACAGCATCACTTTGGTTTTGTTTTAAAGATTTTTTGTGTGTGCAGACAATTTTTAAGTCTTTGTTGAATTTGCTACAATAGTGCTTCTGTTTAATGTTTTGCTTTTTGGCCAAGAGGCATGAGGATTCTTAGCTCCCCAAATGGAGCTGGAACCTGTACCCCTGCCTTGGAAGGCAAAGTCTTAATCACTAGACCACTAGGGAAGTCCCCCAACAGAATCACTTTGGGTGTTAGTGGATGCTTCTCTGACCAGATTTCTTAATGAGATGCAAATGATTTTGACAACTAGGTGTGCTTCTCAGGTGTCCAGTGAATAGCAGTCAATTTCCTTTTCTCCCCATAAGCCTTAGGACATTGACTGGAAGCCACTGGGGGACCTTGCATCCTAAGATCATGTCAATATTCTGGAAAAACAGACCCAAGGACTGCCTATAATAATAACAGCAGGCACTTATATGTCATCCTTTGGAAGTATTTTAAGTATTTTTTGTTGTTGTTGTAGTAACTGTAGATTTCTGATGCAGAAGTTTTCCAGTGAGGAAACCAAGTTGAAAGAGGGGAGGTAAACTGCATAAGGGCCCTGGGGTTTTGTGTAGTGGGGCCAGAATTTGAAGCCAGACAGTCGGTTTCCTTGTCTTAACCACAGCACCCTACTCTGTCCCCCAGCTCTCATCCTACCAGACCTGCTTTCATTTACCTGAAAGCCTGCTGCAGGAGGCCAACTAATCCATGAAGCTATGTCACGGAAAGGTGGAATGCACAGTTTTTATCAGAGTGAAATAAAGTTCAGGCCCTATCCACTAGGGCCCAAACATTTCCCAAGTTGACTTTCTACCCTCAAAGGGTAGAAATACTATCTGAATACTCTTCGAGGCCCTGTATTACTAGATTCAGGATATAAGCATTTGGCTTTAGCAGATGCTCCAGGCTTCTCTGAAAAGATGTATACCTGCCCTAATATAATGAAGAATGGAGTGACAAAGTAAACTTGGGCTCCACACTAGGTCAGAGCACATGGTTAGTTTCCTAGGTGGGGTAAAGCACTGAACTGTCCCGGGGTTTCCAGAGGACATGTGTAGGGCTGCAGATTGATTTGATGAGGCAGGAGAACTTCTCTCTCCTCCTTCCTGTTCAGTGACCCCAGAAACTTAAAGAGAACCACAAACTAAATAAAAGCAAGATGAATACCTTTCTGATCTGTGAAAGAAGCACAGAGGGAAATCAGGAAAGTCCAGAGCCTGGGCCATGAACAAGAAAGTGGAGTAGGAACTTTCTTGGCAGTCCAGTGGTTAAGACTTTGCCTTCATATTTGGGGGAGGTGGGAGGCGGTTAAATCCCTGGTTGGAGAGTTAAGATCTCATGTGCCTCATGGCCAAAAACCCAGAATATAAACAACAGAAACAATATTGTAGCAAGTTTAATAAAGACGTTAAAAATGATCCACATCAAAAAAAAAAAAATCTTAGAGTGGCCAGCAGAAGGGTTCTGAGGGAGAGGAAAGTCACCAGCCTTTAAGGATGGAGAATTCAAGAGAAGGGTTGAGAACACAGAGGGTAATTCTCACTTGCTTCAGGCTTTTACCTGGGGCCTTGCTTTAAGGGTGGTAGTCAGTTATCTGTGGGCAAGGAGAACATTAAAGTACTATATGATGATTATACATCTATTTTTTTTTAATGCTACTGGTTTGTAAAATTCTGCCCAGTCCCTAGAAACCTCCAAAATGGTCTCTGAATTCCAGTGTTCCAGCATCTCAGTGACATCTCTCAAAGTGCCTCATTTATCTAGAAGCAGCAAAAAACCCTTTGCAGACAATATGACTTGATTCTCTTGGAAAAAATATGATTTTTGTAACTATTTGTAGGTTCCATCAACTCATTGATGCAATACATGTATATTAAGTGTGAACATGTGCCAGACTTACACTCTCACTGAGCATACAAGAATAGTGCCCAGGACTAATAGATCAGTAGTTATAGGTATGCCAGTAGCATCTAACTGAGGTTCTAATACACAAATGACTTTCTTCCACAGATGAAACTAGCTTCTGAAGAGGCAAAGTCACCATTCCCAACACTGTACCTGTTGAGACATATCATTCTAGTGAAGCCCTTTAAATAGCTTCTTCCCTAAGCCTTCCGATCCAGATTAGAATAAAGGGACCAAGATGCACAAATCTGTTAGATGCACTTGCCAGTTTTGACCCTTAGATGCTATGATCAGATGTGCTCCAAGCAGAATCCCTGGAAAGATCTAAAAAGGAAGCAAGGACCAGAGAGGAGGGCTATCAGACTGCTGCATAATGGTGCAGATGTGCTCAGGGAGGAAGCACAGAGAGAACACCAGAAGCATTCTCTATCAAACAAATCCCTCACTCAGGGAAAAGAACTCAAGAGCAAGAGAAGTGACTGCCCCCCATTGGTGGCAAAGTTAAGATGCCTGTCTCTGGGGCTCTGTTCTGCTGCTTGCTAATAAAAACAAAACAAGAAAGCCCTTTATTTCCTCTCCACACATTTATTCTCATGATTACTGCTGGCCCATCTTGCCCTCTGTGCTTCTTCCTACCATCAGAATCCCCTTCTAACCCCCAAGGAAGGGCCTTGCAAGTCTTGGTCATTTTTTATTCTAGGCAGAGGAGAAACTTTGCTGAAGATAACCCACTTGTTTGCAGACTCGGTGTCCCCACCAGCATCCATAGAGTGGATCCTGGCCTCGCTCTTTGAAGACCCCTTCTTCTCTAGTATATTTGAAGAGCGTTCTCTCATGACAGTGACCTCACTCATCTTCAGCCATCGTGGTGTGGTGCCTGCAACATTCCCTCAATCTGTATCTTATCCTCTGTTCCTCCCCAGACCCTTTCATTTCGCTGCCAATCCCTCTTGGACCTGTAACATGAACTAGTCATTGTCATTTACCTGAGCCTTTAAGTCCCAATGGAATGGCTAACCCCGAGTTTTATGAGTAACAGGACTTTAACAAACATTTGGAAATTGCATATAGGAGTTGCAGCTCTGAGAATTTAAACTGGAAATGAGGGTCATAAGTTCACAGGTCAAAGCTCTTTGTGTACACCCGCTCCTGGTCATCACCAGGCTCAGCGCCAGCCCTCCACATCTAGATCTGCATTTCCTTCCATCAGAGGCAGAGGGGGAAAAGAGGCCTGTGATTCTTCTGTCCATGCAGTCTTTGCCTTATAATCCCCATTTCATTGTTCCCCAAATCCTGGTCATTTTCTGTCCTTTTCTGTCCTGTCCCAGAATGATTGTTGTAAAGTCCTCACCATTTAAGGAGAGTTAGTCTTGCCTGAGGGTCCCTAACAAGATAATAAACCAGAAAGCAATAAACATCATCCTTTTCCAAAGCCTGAGTTAAATGGTCTAGAATATTGCACAGGGGATAGCTTCAAACAGCCCAGCCGGATGGGCCTTGAGCAGTATTCCCTCCATCACCCAGAGTGAGGACAGGTTTCCAGTGCCTCCTTTGCACCCAACTCCAACTCCAGTAGGGACATCCATATATTTTCCAAAAGGAGGGAACAATTTTCAGAGACTCTGAACACTAAATCTTCTTTAAAGATGAAACGCTTTCCTATAGAAAACAATTGAGAGATGAAAGCAGATCCTTAGGTTATGGCGATGATATCAGAGCCCCTTGGAAAGGCAAGGTCTGAATTTCTGCATTCTAGAATACTTGATTTTCCTTTTAATAACCAAATAACCATCACATTGTCTTCCCAGAAGAAAGGAATTTTATCCCAGAGGGGAATATTTGTCCCCCACCCTTCACCATTTTACAAAACATCAAAAAGGAAAGCTTTGAAAGTACGGTATTTTTTTCCCCTAAGATTTCAAAGATACCAGGACAAATTCTTTGTTATGGATCAAGATCAAAAAGTTAGGTTCCTTTCACCTGGGAGTCTCTGCAAGAAGGATGTTTTTCCCAACCCTGTGGCCTAAGGTGAAGAGCCTGCATCAGATTCTGAGGGCTGGATTGCAGAGATAGTGGTGGGGAAGGCATGGGAAATTCCAGGTGAGGTTTCAAATATGAGTGTCCAGGCAGTCGGGACAGGACTCCCCACGGGCTCTGGAAAGCTCTCACCCCCAATCCTGCCCCCTTTACAGTCATGGCCTTTAGACGTTACCTCCAGAGCTTGGGGTGGGGTAGGGGACTTCTCAGTATATCTATGTCCGTATTCTCACTCTTTGACTACAGAATCAGGTACAGCAGGAACCACACTCCTATCACTCCCTCTCTGTGCAGGGCATGTCACCTGAAGAGCCCTAGGATGCTAAACTAGAAGGGACGTTAGAGTTTCTTGAATCCAACCTGGTGGACCATTCAGATAAACGAGCTGCGGTCCAGAAGTAAACTTATACTGCCAAGGTTGCATTGCTGGTTTATCCCACAAGCTTTGTGCCTTTGTGTCAGATGCTCTCCTGTAGCCAGGTCTTTAAAAAAAAAGAAATTTAATTATTTGGCTGTGTTAAGTCTTAGCTGTGACCTGTGGGATCTTGGGTGTGTTATGCGGGGAACTTTCATTGAGGTTCACAGATTTTCTAGTTGTGGCACACAGGTTCAGTAGTTGTGGTGTGCAGGCTTAGTTGCTTAAGGTATGTGGGAATCTTAGTTCCTCAACCCAGGATCAAACCCATGTTCTCTGCATTTCAAGGTGCATTCTTAACCACTGGATCACCAGGCAAGTCCCTAGCCAGGTCTCTTGATGATAGAGATAGGTTAAAAAATTCAGGAGGAAATCCTACAGATTTTTATCATTTGGAAAGAAGTCCCTGAGTGACTCCTATATTCCAGACCCTGTACTAGGGGTAGGGAAGACAGGTATCAGTAAAATATGATTCTTCACTTAAAGAGTTCACAGTCTAGTCCTTGAGAAAAACGGTGATGACTCAACAATAAAAGTGCTGCGACAGGACATCCAGGCACCAAAGAGACGCGCCTTCCCAAGCTAAAAACTACGTTCAGATTTTTATATCATCCAAAGAATTTAGGACTCTCTGGCCTATTAAGGAATAATTCGGCTTTCAGGAGGTTAAGACGCCACCTGCTCGTGTGGGTCACAGGGAGATGGGGGATAGGTCGTACTGCTCCCACTCCTGAGCGCTGAGTTAGTGTTTGTCCCAGCAGCCCTCAAGAGCGCCGGGTGTGTCCAAGCCTGTGACCCACACCCAGGCACTGTGCCAGCCTCAGGATGGGCCTGAAAGTCTCCCCTCGTGCAAGGAACCTGTTTGTGCAGCTCCTGGTCAGGCAGCGTCACATAATAGCAGAAGCCAGGTGGTGCTTGGTAAAGTGACACTGCATTTTCAAGGCCCACCCAGCCTTGGCACCAGGACTCAGGCAGGTGAGCATTGCCCATGTGCCTCTCCCAAAGGAGGGCCACAGGACACCCTTTTCTTTAAAAAAAAAAAAAATTTCAATGAAAGTAGATTTTATTTACAATGTTGTGTCAACCCCTGCTATACAGCAAAGCAATTAGAGATGCACATACTAAGTAAAGTAGGGTAGAGAAAGATAAATACCATCTGATACCACAGGGCACTCTTAACCAGGCTTGGTGGGAGGTGTACTCTTGAGCCCAGGCCAGTAACGAAGCAGGAGTCTGGCCAGGGGAGCAGCACTGGGTCAAACCACAAGCCAGGTGTACCCTGCAGATGGTACTTCACACACACCTGGTCAACCAAACTCAAAGCCATTTAGCTGCCCAAAGAGCTGTTTTACCCTGAAACCAGCTGCCTAAAGCAAGTCCCTAGATGCCTGTGTGTGCCACCCATTGAGATGGATCATGGAAATGGGGGCTAATTGAGGGGAAAGGATACAAAAGGCACAGCAGAGGGAGGTTAAGAGCATGACTCTGAGACCAGATCGCCTGCTTTCAAACCCTAGCTCCAGTTCCTGCCCCTGTAAACTTGTGCAGGTTGGTCAGTATCTGGGCTGTAGTCTTCTCATCTGTAAAATGGGAGTAATGGAGGTAGCTACCTAATGGTACTGTTGTGACTATTAAATGAATAATTACATATAAAATGCCTGAATAAGTATTCAATAATGATAGCTATTATTAAAGCTTTAAGACAGTCCTTATTATCAAATTCCTTGCATTCTAAGAGAGATGAGAAAACCCAGGTATGAAACAGCAGCAAAAACATAAGCCAGCATGTTCCAATTTGTGTGGTTCAGACTCTAAGACCAGTGAGAATTAGCACAGAATCCATCACAGATTATCTCTGGAGGAAGCCCACCTGTGAAGAGGAACAAATGGGGAAACATCAAGGCAGAGTGTGAACTTGAGGGAAAGAGAGCCCAGGGTTTCAATTCTGGCTCCACCAATGACCAGTTCTGTGATCTTGGGAAAGATACTGGGATGGTTCGTTTCTTGCGTCAACTTTGCTGGATCACAGGTTGGTCAAAGATAACTCTGGTGATTCTGTGAGAGTGTTGTTGGATGAGATTCACATTTAAAGTAGTTGGCTGAGTAAAGCAGATCATCCTCCCTAAAGTGGGCAGGCCTTATTTGATCAGTTGAAGTCTTGAATTGAACAAAAAGGCTGACTCTTCTCTGAGTAAGAGATACTTCTACGTAACTGCCTTAGACCTGGGCCGTTAGCTTCTTTCCCTGCCTTTGGGGTGAACTGAAATACTGGCTCTTCCTCGGGCTCCAGTCTGCCAGTGTAGGGCTGGAACTGCACAACTGGCTCACCCATAAACTATGGATTTTGGGTGGCTGTGATTCAGACTCAGACTGGAACTAAACTGTTGATCTCCTTGGTCTCCAGCCTGCCAGCTGTAGATTTTGGGACTTGTCAGACTCCATCATCACATGAGATTATTTCTTTATATCAAATAATAAATCTCCTCTTTCTCTCCTCTCTCCTTCTCGTTCTGTTTCTCTGGAGGACCCTGACTAATAAGATGCTAATGTGTCTAAGCCTCAGTTTTCTCACCTGTGAAAAGAGGGTGAATATGTTGCTATCTATGTTGCTACAGAGATTCAATGGTTTCTTGCATCTGAACATTCACATGATGCCTGACACATTAGGGTTAATAAATGTTAAATATCAGGGAGTATCAAATGCCCTTAAACCAGAGACCACCAGGAACATTCGTATAGTTGAACAACTTGGGTTCATTACTCACAGCAGTGATACAGAACATGCCACAGTGAATATGGGCCACATCAGTGAGTGAATGTTAGAAAAGGCATAGAAGATTTGAGTTTGTTTTAGGTATTTTGGAGAGGATTTAAGGAAGTGATGAGGCTTTGCCCTGAATTAGATGTTATAGGGAGCTGGATAATTCTGTGGTAGGGACCTGTAGTGGGTTGAATTGCGGTCCCCCAAAAGGTATACCCACTTCTTAATCCCCAGTGCCTGTGGATGTGACCTTATTTGGGTAAAGGGTCTTTGCAGATATAATTAAACAAAAGCTCTGGAGATCAGGTCATCCTGGATTAACCAGGTGGGCCCTAAATCCAGTGACAAGAATCCTTAAAGGAGACCAAGAGGAATAACATGGGGGAGAGGGCGATGAGACCACGGAGGCAGACATTGAGGTAACGTATCTCTAAGCCAAAGAGCACCAAGAGCTACCAGCAGCCACAGAAGCTGGGAGGTAGATAGGAACTGAATTCTCCCTCAGAGCCCCCAGAGGGGACCAGTCTTGCCAGCACCCTGGCTTCAGACTTCCAGACTCTCGGACTGCAAGATAATAAGTGTCTGTTGTTTTAAGCAGCCCCATTCATGGTAATTTGTTATGGCAACCCTAGGGAACTAATACAGTATCTTAACTTTATCAGAAGGAAAGGCAGACCAGAACAAGGCTAACGCTATGATGAATAAGGAAGCAGCAGCCACTCCTATCAGCCCGGAGAGGAAGGTGCTTGGTGTCCTGAACAATGTTCAAGTTCTGTGTCCAGACATTATAAAGTGTGCTTATTTCTGTCTTGATCCATCAGGATCACAGAGTGGCCTTGTCTTGTGTTGATGTTCTGTGAAATTGTTTATGTTCAGTAAGGGAACACGAAGACCCAGCTGTGAGTGTCAGCCAGTTCTGTATGCCAGGGGCGGCTTCCCATTTTCTCAGGAGCATCTAAGAGAAATCAGTAATTTTTTAAAAGCCCCTATCATCCCCAGATTGCCTTCTAGGGACTTATGAAAAGTGGTCAGTCTTTTATTTTAGTCTTTCTTTGCTGTTTACTGAAGAGTTATTACTGTTATCTGTCAGATGAGGAAATTCATCCTTTCTTCATCTCAGGGAATACATCAGTATTTGGCTCAGAGCCCATGGGTAAGCACATTTATCCTGTGACAAATGAATTAAAATGTGAGCAGTTCCAAGTGTCAAGAGTGTTTCATCATTCTGGTTGTTGTCAAAGGAGGTGAAGCCAGGTTGCTGGAGCTTATCCAAAAAGCTCACAGCTTTGGACAACTCTCTGGGGGCGTGAGCCTGAGCCAGACAGTTCTCTCTGCCAGCCAGAGCAGCTGGGCAGAGATCTTCCTTTGCTAGCCCACAGATGAACTGTGGTCAAAGTGCCTTCCTTCTGGGTCACCAGGACTGGGTGCTGCAATGATGAACACCCTTTCCTCATTGGATTCTGTGTCCCTAGTGAGGTGCACACAGGCATCTTCTTCCCAGACACTGGGACAACCTCATGCTAGTGAACTCCAGGAGATGGTGATGGACAGGGAGGCCTGGCGTGCTGCGATTCATGGGGTCGCAAAGAGTCGGACACGACCGAGCAACTGAACTGAACTGAACTGCACAAAGCCTTGGAAAAGCCCTGTGTAATAGTGGCTTTTTGTCTTTGACTCCCTTATTTTGAGTTTTTCAAAACTGAGTTCAGTTCGGTGCTCCTGAGGGGGCTTCCTTTGCTGTTCTAACCAACATGGACCTCCCACAAAGGCAAGTCAGAACCCAACACATGTGTCTGCAGACTTACCCATCCAGAAGCATGCAATAGTTTTGGTTCCCCAATGCCAAATATGTTTTTCCCCTTTGGTACACACATGAAAAGTGAAAGTCACTCATTCATGTCTGACTCTTTGTGATCCCATGGACTATACAGTCCCTGGAATTCTCCAGGCCAGAATACTAGAGTGTTCTGGAAAATACTAGATTTCCCTTCTCCAGGGAATCTTCCCAACCCAAGGATCGAACCCAAGTCTCCCACATTGCAGATGGATTCTTTACCAGTTGAGCCACAAGGGAAGCCCAAGAATATTGGAGTGGGTAGCCTATCCCTTCTCCAGTGGATTTTCCCAACCCAGAAATTGAACTGGGGTCTCCTGCATTGCAGGCAGATTCTTTACCAGCTGAGCTACCAGAGAAGCCCAAGTACACACATAATCATTTATTATTTCTTATTCTTGACTACTGTTATGAATAATGACTTGCTATCAGTTACAAGTAAGAGAAAATTCAACTAAAAGAGGCTTAAACGAGGTGAGGGGAAGGTATTCTTTCACATGATGAGAAGCTCAGTGTTAGCACAGTTCCACGGTAGGTTACCTCAGCAGTTCATAATACGACTAAGGACACAGGTTCTTTTCTCTCTCCCCGCTCCAGTCAGCACATCAACTTTTCCCTTTGGACTGGCTCCCCTCCTGGTAGGCAAGAGCCCCCCAAGGGGATCACACCTTCATATAAGTATCCAAATGACGGGACAGGAATGGAGAGCACTTTGTCCTTCAATGCCTCCTGAAAAGATAGGGCCTTCCCTAAAGGTCCTCGTGCACCAGAATTGTGCCATATGCCCATTCTTGAACCAAATGCTGACAGAATGGTTGAACTCTGTTTCATTCACTTAATCAAGAGTCACCTCCTTGGGCCAAAGAAATCCCTGGACTCCCAGTGAAGAAGATGGTCACTAACTACATTTTAAAAAAACAGTGTCTATTATCAAAGAAGTAAGGTAAGGCATGACACCTCAGTGGCCACAGACAGAACTTAGCATCCCTAAAGTTTCTGAAAGAAAGCATGGGTCCGATATTACCTGCACACATGCCATAAAGCAGTGTGATGTAGGGCTGCTTTGTGGAGTTACCTGCTTCTGGGTCAACTAAGAAGCAAGTAGATTTCATCCAGAAGCTGCTACCAAACCCAACACAAAGGATGCCAGAGATAAGACAAAACAAAATAGCAATTCTTTTTTTTTTTAAGTGCAAACTATAGAATGTGATTCTAGAAGAAATATAAACTGGGCATTAAGTACACAGTGATTATTTGAGTTGTGTTTCTTTAAGGATTTAGGATACAATGCTGTGACATTTTAACTTTCTTGTAGTGCATTATAGTGTATGTGGGGCTTCCTAGGTGGCTCAATGGTAAACAATCCACCTGCCAATGCAAGTGTCAGAGGAGATGTGGGTTTGATCCCTGGTTCAGGAAAGATCCCCTGGAAAAGGGAATGACAGCCCACTCCAGTATTCTTATCTGGGAAATCCCATGGACAGAGGACCCTGGTGGGTTATAATCCGTGGGGTCACAAGAGTCAGACACAACTGAGCATCTGACCACACACACATAGTGTATGTGCTTATTATAGTAATATAGTGCTTGATTGAAATCTAATTTTCCCCAGAGTTCAAGGGTTGGGGGCAAATGAAAAAGTCAGGGGGAAAAAAATGTCTTTGGTTCCTCCACAGCCAGAAAGTGGAATGATTCCAAGAATTGATTTCATTAGGAATAGGGAGCTGAGAGCTAATGAGCCTCTCTAGATGGTCAAGGTCTCTTATTAGTTTTGGTGATGATCCTGGGTCTTCTCTCTCTATGCCAGACTTCTAGTGATGCTAGAAATCACTACCATCTGACTTGCACGATCCTTTTCAATTTTGAACTGGCTAAAGTTACCTCTTACTTGAAAGCTGGCTTTTCCAAGGATGCTGAGTATGACCAGAGTATCTGCTCTAGGGTTCTTATCACCCAAAACTTTCTGTATTTACATAAAGCACTCTGCATGGCCACAACCAGATGCTTAGAAGCATTATGTGTATATATCAGATACATATACACATCATGCTCTTTATACACATAATGCTCTTTGCCCTTTGTGCCAATTATCTATGGATATAACAAACCATCCATATGGTGGCTTGAAGCATAATTACAGTGGCTTAAAACATAGTTTTATCTCTCTTACAGTTTTGTGGGTCAGGAATTCAGGAAGGACTCAGCAAGGTGCTTAGTCTGTGGTTCACCCAGCATAAGCTGGGGAAAGTAGAGCTGAAGGATCCACCTTCAGTATGGCTTCCTCACTTATAAGTCTGGCGCCTTGGTGTGCATCAGTCTGTCTGTCTCTTCTTCTGTTGGTTCTGTTTCTCTGGAGAACCTCAATGAATTATACACACACACACACACACACACATACATTTAACAAAAACACTACTTACCCTTACCTATTTACATACAGTGAAATCTGGTATTCTCTACTCTCCTCTGTTACAAAAAAAAAAAAATTGCTGATTACAATTCACTGACTGGATTTCATACTTGTAAAGCTTTCCCCTCCCTTTTCCCTATGTTATCAATGCCTTTAGATTGTCTAAATTTTAGGCATCCTAATGAGTCCCACTCCAGGACTCTTGCCTGGAAAATGCCATGGATGGAGGAGCCTGGTGGGCTGCAGTCCATGGGGTCGCGAAGCGTCGGACACGACGTAGCGACTTCACTTTGACTTTTCACTTTCATGCATTGGAGAAGGAAATGGCAACCCACTCCAGTGTTCTTGCCTGGAGAATCCCAGGGACGGGGGAGCTTGGTGGGCTGCCGTCTATGGGGTCGCACACAGTCGGACACGCCTGAAGCGACTCAGCAGCAGCAATGAGTCATCAAGTAGGAGCATAACTTAGAACTTTAACTCAGCCCCTTGTCATTTTGCAAACAAAGATTCCAAGGAAGAAGAGCTGAGGTGATTTGCCTTTGATTCCTTTTATCCCCAGAAGTTGTTGTTTAATAACAGTTGTGCAAAAGCTGTAAAGTCACATCCTCCTACCTTAGGTATTTGCCTTTTAAAGAGGTGATTTCTAGAAAAGTCCTGCTTAAACCCAAGAAAGCCTGCCTAAGGGTGGATTTCAGGCACAGCTGCATCTGAGCGATGGAGGCAGGCAAGGGAAAAACTTTGGATTGCATCTTCTCATCCCTCCCAGGCTGCACTGAACCACCTGTCTGAATATAAGATCACTTCTCTTCACAATAATTGATATGCTGGTTAGTCGTGGCCAATTTTTGTTTCTTCCCTGATGCTTGGGCCTCGAGTAAAAACAGCTCTGTCTTTTGTTTTCTTGTTTGTCAATAAGGAAGGCCTGGAGTAATATTCTGGGAGATAAGTCCTTTAGCCGGAAAAGATTGTATCCAACAGTTAGGCAAGAGGCTGAATGAATGGTGCTGCAAATTCCCACTATTCACTCTTCTGAAGTATAAGCATTTGGAGGTTAGGTTGTCCTAACCTAACCTTTAGTTTCCTGCCTGCACATTCTACCCACAGAGACCCCTAGAAACACAGTAAGAAGATGTTATAACGGGCACCAGTCAGCAAATAAGGGAGTAAGTCATGGACAGCTTTATGCAGACTGACCTGATGACCTTATCCATAGCCAGTTCACTCATGAAAGCAACTTGGCACCTCAGTGAAATGTGAGGCGTGAACAGCTCTTATCAGCAAAGCTTTCTGCGTTGTTTTGGTTCTCAAGGCTTAATTTGATTCATCTTTTGTAAATAGCAGAAATAAATGTTAGGGGAGGAGGGCCTTTCTTTGAAGTCTCTGGGCTTCCCTGGTGGCTCAGAGGGTAAAGAATCTGCCTGCAATGAGGGAGACCCAGGTTTGATCCCTGGGTCAGGAAGATCCCCTGGAAAAGGGACTAGCAACCCACTCCAGTATTCTTACCTGGAGAATTCCGTGGACAGAGGAGCCTGAAGGGCTACAGTCCATGGAGTCACAACGAGTGGGACACAACTGACCACACTTTCACTTTCATACCAGACTCTAAGCTCTAAAAGGTACCATGTCCCAGATGTTTAGTATCCACCATACTGCCTTTCACATAACGGACACTTAATTAATATCTGTGGCATGAATGAACATAAAATGGGCTAATTAACTTCAGTTGTACCTACAAAGATGAGGCCACTGCAGCCAAGGAGAAGTATTTGAAAGACTATAAAGCAGCGTTTCCCAAGTTCTGAAGAGCATGCTCTTATGCAATGCTTTTCCCCAAAAGAATTTCATTGTCATATCAGTTTAGGAAACAATACAGTCTATCATCCTATAAAGTAGAATCCTATGCATGTTTCATGTAATAAAGACACTGAAAAGACTTCCTATAAAGAAGCCCAGTATTTCTCAATACTCTTTGAACATGGGACCCTTTGTGGCTGAACACCACTAACATTCTGTAGAACTCTGTCGAACTCAGTTTTGCAGAAAACACTACAGGAAAATGCTGCTTTGGAAAAGTATGGTCGTGTCTAGTACTGCAGGAGCGTGGAAGTTAAGGCTCCAGTACTCACAACAACAGCAAAAACTGAACAAACTAAAAATCAACAACTCTTCTTCAGTCCTCTGAGAACTGAGATCACCAGGCAAACTGGTGTTCCAGCATTGGAGAGATGCTGATAGGTGGATACAAAGAGTCACAGGTTATCAGAGCAGACACCTCTTTGGAAACTAATGCCAGGTGGGAAAGTATGAACTGTAATGGATACATTGGAGGTTCAAGGAAATGGCAACCCACTCCAGTGTTCTTGCCTGGAGAATCCCAGGGACGGGGAAGCCTGGTGGGCTGCCGTCTATGGGGTCGCACACAGTCAGACATGACTGAAGTGACTTAGAAGCAGCAGCAACAAGGTGAACAAGTTAGAAACCTCAGAGGGAGCTGGTCTCAAAGGGGTCCCCACACATTTGGAAGTTTTACCTCCAGGAACTACCAAGTTCTCACAGTGAAGATAGGAGAAAAATCCCCCTAACCCTCACTTCCAGTTGTGAGTACGGGGAGAGGGAAAGTAACCATTTTGAAATACAGCAGAATGCTCTTCTTCTTAATAAGGCTTGCCTTCAAGGGAAACTCTTTTCTAAAATCCAATCAGCTGGGGTTTTTACTAGAGCCTAAGCAACCTAGACAACATATTAAAAAGCAGAGACATTACTTTGCTGACAAAGGTCCATCTAGCCAAGCTAAGGTTTTTCCAGTAGTCATGTATGGATGTGAGAGTTGGATCATAAAGAAAGCTGAGCACAGAAGAATTGATGCTTTTGAACTGTGGTGTTGGAGAAGACTCTTGAGAGTCCCTTGGACTGCAGGGAGATCCAACCAGTCCATCCTAAAGGAGATCAGTCCTGAATATTCATTGGAAGGACTGATGCTGAAGCTGAAACTCCAATACTTTGGCCACCTGATGAGAAGAACTGACTCATTTGAAAAGACCCTGATCCTGGGAAAGAATAAAGGCAGGAGGAGAAGGGGGTGACAGACGATGAGATGGTTGAATGGCATCACCAACTTGATAGACATGAGTTTGAGCAAGCTCCAGGAGTTGGTAATGAACAGGGAAGCCTGGCCTGCTGCAGTCCATGGGGTCGCAGAGAGTCAGACACGACTGAGCAACTGAACTGAACTGAAGCAACCTAGAGGAAGTAAAGTACTCAGGTCTTCCCACTGTAGGCATCTCCCTAGATGCCTAAGGGGGAAAAAAACTGAGAAGCACTTGTGAAGGTCACATTACAGGGGAACAGGTCAGGCAAAGACAGAGCCCTTTTGCTAGGTCTGAAGCATGCTGCCCTCCCCCCACACCTCACCACCACGTCCCTGGGGCTCCTGTGCTATAACAAGGGGCTACAGTGGAAATTTGTGGAGAGGTCCAGCTTGAACTGAGTTCATGAGGAGTGCTGGGAGCAGGAAAACAGCAGAGATGACAGAGATGCTGTTTCCCGCCGCCTACCATGAGTTTTCTCTCTTCCATCCCTTACTCTTCATGTTTGCTTCCCTCGTCCTCTGTACCTTTCCACCTCCCTGGATGCCCTCCATACTCCAGTTTTCTCCTCTTGCATGAAGCAGCCCTGAGGACTCCAGCCTGCAGTGCACCTGCCTGCATTTGTAGTCTTTGCTACAAACCTAACTTAGGTCCCCAGTTCAAATACCAGCTGGATTTTTTTTCCCTGATGGTTCCCTATCACCCCATTAGAATATCAGTTTCTTGAGAACAGGGAAGTATGACTTGGAACCCACACCTGCTTGTGGCATGTAGTCTGTTGTTTCACATTACCCATTGGCTCAGTAGACATCTGTAGAGCCTCAGCTGCCAGCAGACCTTTGGTAAGTGTTGTCCAAGAGACAGAAAGATAAATCACGTACAGAGTCTGTCCTCCACAAATTTATCTGTTGATCCCTATGGGAAGGGTTTGGGGGCTGGTTGGCAAATGAGTTGGTCTCTTTGTACAAATTGAAAGAGAAAGAATGTGTAGTTGCAGAAATTTCCCTGAAGGGGGCCAGGTTCTCATGGAGTTTTTCTCAGCCTCTAATATGAAATCTATGTGGACAAATACGGCTTCAATTGCATTTACGCAAGAACTGCTCAAAAATTACCAGCAGGTATTTCCATGCTGACCTGTTCTGTTTTATTGTACTGAGGCAAAACAAAAACAAAAAATAGAAACAAGACATGAAATCTTGACCCTTAAAGGAAGTATGATTCTATCTCAAAAATACCTGAAATATCTAACATTTAGCAAAGAGTTGGACTGAGTTTCTAGTGACAGTTTGGATCTGAACCAAGTTTCTAGTGACAGTTTGGATCTGAACCAAGTTTCTAGTGACAGTTTGGGTCTGTTCAGAATTACCTAGACCACTGGACACCTTCACTCTAGGACAATTTCCTTTCTTTGTAAGAGATGTCACAGAACAGTGAAGAGCTGGTGCTTTGCAGTAGGTAGCCTGCCCCTTACTAGCCAGAGTAATCTCTCAGAACCCAAGTTTCCTCACCTCTGTAATGGAGCAATAAGCTCTACCTTTCAGGTTTATTATGAGAATTAGAGATAATGCATACAAAACACCAAGGCCAGTACCTGATAAAAAAGCAGTAGCAATCGCATGATTAAGGTAGAAATATCCTACCTATTCAATAAGACTCCTTCCAGTAAAACTGCAAGACAAAACTCATAGAATGGATAATTTGTCCTCTTGATAAGAGGCTTAAATTCTATCTCCCTTTTTCAAAGCAATATCAGAAATAACATTAGACTGATTACTTCCCTAGCATAAAAACACTTCAAATTTCAGATCATATAACACAAATGAGGACCCATCCAGTCTCAAAGTCAATTTTGACTGACTAAGATAATTTAGAGACTCAAAGAGATTGTATGTTATAGAACTGACTAGCTCTTTCCAACCAGAGCTCGTATGCAATGTGAGCGCACTATGATTATTCTAGCAGTTCAGAATGAAAATAAATAGAATATTTATACTTTAAGTTTTTGGTAAATTTTTAGCTTGTTTTTCCATTAGTCTGCAGAAAAGGATATTTGTTTTCCAGCGTGAAAGTTGATCTTTCTCTTTCTTGGCCCTGGGTTCTTTCTTCATTGAGGAAATTTAGACCTGCTGTGCCATGAGGATGGACATGCAACACCCAGCTTCTCTTGGTTCTAAGCATCGAGAAAGGCTCTGGGAGTAGCTCTAAACTCTGTGAGCTGATACAGATCTGAAGACCTTTCAGGAAACTCCTGGAGATTTATGAGTTCTGAAGGTCCCACTGGCTCTAGAAAGGCCTAGAACCGGAACTCCCCAGGCAAACCATGATGGGTCTGTTAGCGTTTGTCTCCCACTTATATTCAACCTCCAATATTCCAGAGTCTCTCGAAGCCAGGAACTGGAACTGTCCTCCCAGGGCCTTGGCCTACGCACTGCCCCATGCTCTAAACATGGTTCAGACCTGGCCGTCCAGATATATCTGTATTCTCTAGGGGATGGAGGATCTGGCAAAGAGCCAAGCCCTGGGTGAGATGCCAGAACTCTTGTTATGTAAGAAACCTGTTTGACTTGCTCATGCTTGAGTAGTGGTTTCAAAATGCTGTGTCATTCCTCTGCTGCAAGTTACTCGTAATTTAGTGGTTTCTGAAAGTGAACTTAGAATGTGCAGAAGACACAGACAGTCTCAGATCCACAGAAGTCATTTCCTTGATTTTCGATCAACATGCTGTGGAACCTGGCCTTCAACTAAGTGTCTCCTTTGTCTCACTGTATGAGTGGTTATAAGTGGCCGTCCTCAGGCTGGTTTACATTTCTCCATGATGGACAGCATGATCAGTGGACCCTAACTGTTAAATACAACTATGTTTTGTTTTGTTTTGTTTTCAGATCAGCTTTTTTATAGGGATAGGGTAAACCAACCCCCTCATCCTTGAATTAATCAGAGTGAACAATGGGTGGATAATAACTAACTATAGAAACTAATATTTCCTGAGCCCTGAATAGTGTCAGGCACTGTTCTAAGTGCTTTACATATATTGGGTTAGTCAAAAATCCATTCAGGTTTTTCCATAAGATGTCAGAGAAAAACTAAGATGTCATGGAAGAACCTGAACAAACTTTTTGGCCAACCCAATATATGCTCCCATGGGGTCGCAAAAAGTCAGACACAACTGAGCGATTGAACTGAACTGAATATATGCTCATTCAGCCTGACAATCACTCTTTAGACATTGAGGATGCTAAAGCACGGAGTGGTTAAGTCACGCATTCAGAATCATACAACTGGAAAGTGGTCAGCCAGGAGTTGAACCCAAGAAGACTATACTCATAATCTGACCACTACACCATACTGCCTATCCTAGAGTTAGGGACCTAGAATCCAGCCCCACTTCTTGATGTGTTTGTGAGATCGATTGCATAGCTAACCATCTGGCTAGTCATCCTAGCCAGAAACCTGAGAGGAGAACCAGATTCCACTCCCTCCTTCTCTCCCTCTTACCCTTCACACCAAATAAATCAAGCTCCATGATTCTAGGTTGAAAAGATACTTGCAATCAATCTCCATCTAGTCACACATCATTACAATCCATTGTCTGGGCTCCTTTCTAACATTCATATGGGTCAGGTTACTTCCTATCTTATTAACTATAGAAGAAATTTGTCATTTTTTTAGCTGAACTTCCTTCTGTGTTGAAGATACTACCATTGTGCAAGTCTTACTAAAGATTTGTTTATTTGTTCTCTTTGTCTCTTGGACTCTAGGGCTTGGGAGTTAGGCCTGGACATTTGGGCAATTAGCTGCTTCTTCATGAAACTGAGTTTGAATGATACAAAGAAGCTAGGAATATTTAGAATTTATTCCCATGGTAGAAGTGGGAGCCAAAAGAGGTGGCGGTAGTACTTGTGTTAACAGATCTAACCTGCCCACCCTCTATTCCTATCCATTTTCTAAACCAGTTCTCTGGTCTTTCCATGATTTGTAGGAGCTACCAAATATCCAGTTCAGTTCAGTTCAGTCTCTCAGTTGTGTCTGACTCTTTGCGACCCCATGAATCGCAGCACGCCAGGCCTCCAACTAATACATATTAATAGTATTTTTCCTTTTAAATTAACCAGAGTATGTTTCTGTTTTTCCAATCAGGAATCCTAATGAAAGAACTTGGTTCCAGGAATGGGTTGCAGCCAACCTACAGAATATTGAGATGTGAAATAGAATGTGAGACTGATTATCGTCTCGGTAGTTAAAGACAACTACAGATCCCATCACTAGCCAGAGATGTGTTAACTGGCAGCCTAGGTAATGTGGGAGAGGAGCTGCTAACTGAATTAATATCCATGGTCACCATAAGTCAAGTATCCACTGAAGGCTTGACTTTGGGGAAGCCAGATTGCTGCCATCATAAAATGGTTTGAAGGACATGAGAAATTTGAGGATCATGGAATTCTTTCTGAAGGGACTGAGCAGCTTAAAGAAAGGGAATGACAAATGACTAAACTATGGGCTCATGACTTAGACTGAAACTAGGGACTTTCTGTGACTGTTTAAAAAGAAATTCTTATCCCTTACAACTCTAGAGCAGAGGGAGCTATAGGTCTGCCAATTTATCTTGCCAGCTGAATTCACGGCCTTGCCAGATCTTTCATGTGAAATTTAGAGTATTGAGTCTCATTTCTGTATCTACAACACCTAGCAAAGAGCCTGGCCCTCACCCAATAAATCTTCATGAAATGAACTAATACCAAATTAAAAGTAAAAAAAAAAAACTTACATTAAAATTCTTCTTGCTTTTAAGTTAGCAAAACAGTAATGATGTGATGACTGTTACGATCACACACCATATACTGTGCCTTCAGTGGCAGTAAAAATTAGTGACTCTTCTGGTCCCATCACAGTATTTCTAAAACAGAAAAGAAAAAAAAAAAAAAAAACAGTTAGGGATGTGCCTTTTACTGTAGCCTGAAAGCAGAGCTCCATCCTGCTGTCACTGTCTCCTTGTTGAGAATCTCAAGTGTTTAGTAAACCATCACAGAATGATTTGGCATAGCGATGACTTTTAGGAAATGAACAGGGGCTGCAACATTTCAAAAGACAGAGAGGTCTTCCTGTGGCTACCCACAGAGGCTAGCTTAGTAATCCCCAGAGACAGTGCTGGTCTAGTCACGAACCCTTCATAGTGTATGTCCTCCATGATCCACATGGGCAAAGCAACAGAAGGAAGGTCAGTCAAAAAGCAAACCCTCTCTTTCTTTTCATTGATGGAAACATGAGCCCAGTCTCTTCAATGGACCCTCAGGCCTTGGCTCCTGACAGCTGAAAAGAGTTGATGTGGCCCTTTCCAGATTTGAAATATCTGGGCAGGCACCCTTTGGGCACCTTCTTACTTTGAATGCTTGTGGAGCTCTGACCACAACCCCACCACCACCACCGACCAGGTTGCTGGAGAGTTACTCCAAACCCATCACACTGTCCAAGTCCCTGTCCTATCCTCATCTGCAGGTCTGGCTGTCACAATCAGAACACACTTAGTAGGTGTTTTCTGTGCCAGGTCTGCTGTAAGTCCTTGATTGCCCATTTCCTAACTGTATAACCATGGGCAAGTTACTTTTCTGTTCCTTATCCATAAAACAGGCATCATGATACCTTCTCTTGGAAGTATAGTGACAGCTCAACGTTACAATTTATGAAAAGTATGTAGCACAGTGTCTGGTTCATGGTCAGACCTCACTGGTATGATTTTTGATACTGATAAAGTGGTTGGACTTCCTTCTTCCTTTGCTCTCACACCTCCACATTCCTCAGACCTTCGCATATGTGGAAAAGCTGTGTAGCCTGACATTTTTCAGTAGGGTGTGTGTTATCAGGCAGGTAGATAGCAGAGACCTCTCCCACGTCAGCCCCTGGCCTGGGCTCTTTCCAGAAAACTGGAACTGTTGTTCCTGAAAGATGGGAAAGGAGTCAGGTCTTCTCTTTTCATAACAGGTCGACTCTCACCTGAACTTCCTTTGGTGCTTATTCGAGTGATCTTTCCCAAACAGCTTTTCCTTTAAAGGTCTCTCTTTGCATGCATGCTTAGTCCTTCAGTTGCTTTACTCATGTCCAGCTCTGCAACCCTATGGACTGTAGCCGGCCAGGTTCTGCTATCCATGGGATTTGCCAGGCAAGAGTAACAGAGGGGGTTACCCTTAAGGGTAAATTAAATCCTGTGAATAATTGTTCACTTCTTTGCTGTGGCTGCTGGAAAAAACAGAACCATCTCTGGCAAACAGAATGTAGGGATGGTCTAACTTTTGCTGAAAGATCTTACCCTTACATCTATTTCTAAGGCCTTCTCAGACAACCATTTTGCCTTCTTGCATTTCTTTTTTTGGGGATGATCTTGATCATTGCCTCCTATGCAATGTCATAAAACTCTGTCCATAGATCTTCAGGCACTCTGTCTATCAGACCTAATCCCTTGAATCTATTTGTCACTTCCACTGTTTAATCATAAGGGATTTGATTTAGGTCATACCTGAGTGGTCTAGTGGTTTTCCCTACTTTCTTCAATTTAAGTCTGAATTTGGCAATAAGGAGTTCATGATCTGAGCCACAGTCAGCTCCCAGTCTTATTTTTGCTGACTGTATAGATTTTCTCCATCTTTGGCTGCAAAGAATATAATCAGTCTGATTTCAGTATTGAACACCTGGTGATGTCCATGTGTTGTTTGGTGAGTCTTGTGTTGTTTGTTGGAAAAGGGTGTTTGCTATGACTAGTGGTTTCTTATGGCAAAACTCTATAAACCTTTGCCCTGCTTCATTCTGTACTCCAAGGCCAAATTTGCCTGTTACTCCAGGTATTTCCTGACTTCCTACTTTAAGAGAAAGGCAAAGGAGAAAAGGAAAGATATACCCATTTGAATGCAGAGTTCCAAAGAACAGCAAGGAGAGATAAGAAAGCCTTCCTCAGTGATCAGTACAAAGAAATAGAGGAAAACAGTAGAATGGGAAAGACTAGCGATCTCTTCAAGAAAATTAGAGATACCAAGGGAACATTTCATGCAAATGGGGGCACAATAAAGGACAAAAATGGGAAGGGACCTAACAGAAGCAGAAGATATTAAGAAAAGATGGCAAGAATACACAGAAGAACTATACAAAAAAGATCTTCGTGACCCACATAATCACGATGGTGTGATACTCACCTAGAGCCAGACGTCCTGGAATGCAAAGTCAAGTGGTCCTTAGAACAAAGCTAGTGGAAGTGATGGAATTCCACTTGAGCTAATTCACATCCTGAAAGATGATGCTATGAAAGTGCTGCACTCAATATGCCAGCACATTTGGAAAACTCAGCAGTGGCCGCAGAACTGGAAAAGTTAGTTTTCATTCCAGTCCCAAAGAAAACCAATGCCAAAGAATGTTTAGACTACCACACAATTGCACTTGTCTCACATGCTAGCAAGGTAATACTCAAAATTCTCCAAGCTAGGCTTCAATAGTACATGAACCATGAGCCTCCAGATGTTCAAGCTGGATTTAGAAAAGGCAGAGGAACCAAAGATCAAATTGCCAACATCCACTGGATCATCAAAAAAGCGAGATAGTTCCAGAAAAACATCTACTTCTGCTTTATTGACTATGCCAAAGCCTTTGACTGTGTGGATCATAAAAAACTGTGGAAAATTCCAAAAGAGATGGGAATACCAGACCATCTGACCTGCCTCTAGAGAAATCTGGAAGGAGGTCAAGAAGCAACAGTTAGAACTGGACATGCAACAACAGACTGGTGCCAAATAGGGAAAGGAGTACGTTAAGGCTGTATATTGTCACCCTGCTTATTTAACTTATATGCAGAGTACATCACAGGAAATGCTGGACTGGATGAAGCACAATCTGAAAGTGAAGGGGGCCTTAGAAAGCATCACTATGACCAAAGCTAGTGGAGGTGATGGAATTCCAGTTGAGCTATTTCAAATCCTGAAAGATGATGCTGTGAAAGTGCTGCACTCAATATGCCAGCAAATTTGGAAAACTCAGCAGTGGCCACAGGACTGGAAAAGGTCAGTTTTCATTCCAGTCCCAAAGAAAGGCAATGCCAATGAGTGCTCAAACTACTGCACAATTGCATTCATCTCACATGCTAGTAAAGTAATGCTCAAAATTCTCCAAACCAGGCTTCAGCAGTATGTGAACTGTGAACTTCCAGATGTTCAAGCTGGTTTTAGAAAAGGCAGAGGACCAGAGCACAAACTGCCAAGATCCACTGGATCATCAAAAAAGCAAGAGAGTTCCAGAAAACCATCTATTTTTACTTTATTGACTATGCCAAAGCCTTTGACTGTGTGGATCACAATAAACTGTGGAAAAATGTGAACTTCCAGATGTTCAAGCTGGTTTTTTTATAGGCAGAGGAACCAGAGATCAAATTACCAACATCCGCTGGATCATGGAAAAAGCAAGAGAGTTCCAGAAAATCATCTATTTCTGCTTTATTGACTATGCCAAAGCCTTTGACTGTGTGGATCACAATAACCTGAGGAAAATTCTGAGAGAAATGGGAATACCAGAGCACCTGACCTGCCTCTTGAGAAATCTGTATGCAGGTCAGGAAACAACAGTTAGAACTGAACATGGAACAACAGACTGGTTCCAAATAGGAAAAGAAGTACTTCAAGGCTGTATATTGTTACCCTGTTGATTTAACTTATATGCAGAGTACATCATGAGAAATGCTGGGCTGGGAGAAGCACAAGCTGAAATCAAGATTGCCAGGAGAAATATCAATAACTTCAGATATGCAGATCACACCACCCTTATGGCAGAAAGTGAAGAAGAACTATAGAGCCTCTTGATGAAAGTGAAAGAGGAGAGTGAAAAAGTTGGCCTAAAGCTCAACATTCAGAAAACTCAGATCATGGCATTTGGTCCCATCACTTCATGGCAAATATATGGGGTAACAGTGGATACAGCGGCTGACTTATTTTTCTGGGCTTCAAAATCACTGCAGATAGTGATGGCAGCAATGAAATTAAAAGACGCTTACTCCTTGAAAGGAAAGTTATGACCAACCTAGACAGCATGTTAAAAAGCAGAGACATTACTTTGCCAACGAAGGTCTGTCTAGTCGAGGCTATTGTTTATTCCAGTGGTCATGTATGGATGTTAGAGTTGGACTATAAAGAAAGCTGAGTGCCAAAAAACTGATACTTTTGAACTGTGGTGTTGGAGGAGACTCTTGAGAATCCCTTGGACTGCAAGGAGATCCAACCCGTCCATCCTAAAGGATATCAGTCCTGGTGTTCATTGGAAGGATTGATGTTGAAGCTGAAACTCCAATACTTTGGCCACCTGTTGTGAAGAGCTGACTCATTGGAAAAGACCAATGATTGCTGGGAAAGATTGAGGGCAGGAGGAGAAGGGGATGACAGAGGATGAGATGGTTAGATGTCATCACCAACTCAATGGACATTTGTTTGGGTGGACTCCAGGAGTTTGTGATGGACAGGGAGGCCTGGTGTGCTGTTTAAAAGACGCTTACTCCTTGGAAGGAAAGTTATGACCAACCTAGACAGCATGTTAAAAAGCAGAGACATTACTTTGCCAATGAAGGTCTGTCTAGTCGAGGCTATTGTTTATTCCAGTGGTCATGTATGGATGTTAGAGTTGGACTATAAAGAATGCTGAGTGCCAAAAAACTGATACTTTTGAACTGTGGTGTTGGAGGAGACTCTTGAGAATCCCTTGAACTGCAAGGAGATCCAACCCGTCCATCCTAAAGGATATCAGTCCTGGTGTTCATTAGAAGGATTGATGTTGAAGCTGAAACTCCAATACTTTGGCCACCTGATGTGAAGAGCTGACTCACTGGAAAAGACCAATGATTGCTGGGAAAGATTGAGGGCAGGAGGAGAAGGGGACAACAGAGGATGAGATGGTTAGATGTCATCACCAACTCAATGGACATTTGTTTGGGTGGACTCCAGGAGTTTGTGATGGACAGGGAGGCCTGGTGTGCTGCGATTTATGGGGTTGAGAAGAGTCGGACAGGACTGAGCAACTGAACTGAACTGAGAGGATATATGCAGTGGTTTGTTGTTGTTTAATCCCTGAGTCGTGTCTGATTCTTTGCTCCCCTGTGGACTTTAGCCTGCCAGGCTCCTCTTTCCATGGGATTTCCCAGGCAAGAATGCTGAAATGGGTTGCCATTTTCTTCTCCAGGGGATCTTCCTGACTCAGGGATTGAACTCATGTCTCCTGCATTGGTAGGCAGATTCTTTACTGCTAAGCCACCACAGAAACCGTATTCAGTGCTTATTGCTCAGTAACCATTCAAAATTCATTTTCTGTATTTAACACTGAGTGAATATAAATAGGTTATGTATTTGCTTATAAACATTTGCTGATATTCTTCTTTTAACATGGATAGCTTAGTTCTCTTGTAAACATTTGTTCTATCAAGCTTGATTGAAATTTAAAACAAGATGTGCTCTGAAGTATTTTGCAAGTTGCTTTTCTTTGACAGGAATTAACACTTTCTCATCCTATTTGTATGATACCATTTTAATTACCTGTCACTGCCTAAGCAATGGGAGAAGACAATAGCACCCCACTCCAGTACTCTTGCCTGGAAAATCCCATGCTGCAGATTCTTTACTGCTAAGCCACCACAGAAACCGTATTCAGTGCTTATTGCTCAGTAACCATTCAAAATTCATTTTCTGTATTTAACACTGAGTGAATATAAATAGGTTATGTATTTGCTTATAAACACTTGCTGATATTCTTCTTTTAACATGGATAGCTTAGTTCTCTTGTAAACATTTGTTCTATCAAGCTTGATTGAAATTTGAAACAAGATGTGCTCTGAAGTATTTTGCAAGTTGCTTTTCTTTGACGGGAATTCACACTTTCTCATCCTATTTGTATGATACCATTTTAATTACCTGTCACTGCCTAAGCAATGGGAGAAGACAATAGCACCCTACTCCAGTCCTCTTGCCTGGAAAATCCCATGGCTGGAGGAGCCTGGTAGGCTGCAGTCCATGGGGTCGCTAGAGTCGGACACGACTGAGCAACTTCACTTTCACTTTTCACTTTCATCCACTGGAGAAGGAAATGGCAACCCACTCCAGTGTTCGTGCCTGGAGAATCCCAGGGACAGGGGAGCCTGGTGGGCTGCCATCTATGGGGTCGCACAGAGTCGGACACGACTGACTCGACTTAGCAGCAGCAGCAGCCTAAGCAACGGGTGAGTGATTATACCTCAGATTTGGTAGATGATGGGGCAAGGGTTGAAGGAGATTTTCAGCTTATTATGACTCAGTGAGGCACTAAACATAATATTCCAGGAGAAGGAATATGTTATCATCAACTTGTCACTAGTGCTAATCCCTTATCCATCACAGGAGTTTTCTTGACTACACTTGTGAAAACCCAAGTCACTCTCTGTTCAGAAGGTTGACAGTTTAATGCAGGAAAAGGTCAAGAGACAGGGATTAGTCTATGCTGTTCACTGAAAAAAAAAATGCCCTAGTTCTTGTATCTTGTGATACAAAAAACAGAGCTGGGAATACTTAATGATGGAAACAAGGGAGTAAGAAAAATTCAAGAACCTGTTAGGTATAAGTAAGCATCTATTATCAAGATATGCTGTAAGGTTTCATCTAAGAGTGTTCAGGGAAAAAACTTTTCCAATGATATTTGGTGGTTATATTACAATCTTCCCAATACACTAAGAAAGTAAGTATATCATTTTTAACTGGGAAAAATTTATTGATATGTTTTACTTATATTGACAATATTCTTGTGATTAATTTGCTTACCTTGCATGGTGAATTTATGATATTAATCCAAAATGAAGCTAATAGAGAATAAAGGATAATAACTCAGGCTACAGACTACACTCTTGCATTTGCTTTCTGTAAGTAATGAAAAGGAAGGTTTATATAGGATGCCATGAAGTGTGTGCTAAGACAAAATTAAACTATCATGTTTTCAAAGAAATATGTTACAAGTCCCATATAGTGGAGTAAATAGAGGCAAGAAATGGGAAAGAAAAATAAAGAGAAATAAAGCTTTAAAAGAGGAAAGAATAAGGATGAACTTCTGTGGTCTAAACTGAGCTCCACTACTTACTAGTTATATGACTTGGGACAGGTTTTTGTATTTCTTGTCTCTCATCTATAATATGTAGTTAATAATAGAGACTATCCCATAGAGTTATTTTGGAGATCCAATGAGTTAATAGATTTGAAGTACTTAGACATTTAAAAGAGTAACTGGCACATAGCAAGAGAGAATAAATGTTAGCTTTAATTATTATGTCTTAAAATTAAATTTTGAGTGGACTCTGGGAGTTGGTGATGGACAGGGAAGCATGCCATGCTACAGTCCTTGGGGTCTCAGAGAGTCGGACATGACTGAGCAACTGAACTGAACTGAACAGGAGTTGAGATGTAGATAAGGTAAGAATAGTATAAGATACCTGTATTATAAGTAATTTTTCCTAGGGTATATTCTTGTTAACTTCTTCAAGATAAAAAATCTTCTGCTTACCAACCACTAAGAAAAGAGATGGCTGCTGGAGTAAGTGTATACCCATTTTAGATGTTTTCTCTGATTAATCTAATCAGCAAAGCTTCAGGGTTTGATTTGATCCCAGAACAAAATAAATTTTTCCAGGTGGTTTAGAATATAATATTACTATTTATTCACTTGAATCCAATGACTGGCTAGATATTAGTTATCAGGAGATTGAAATGCTACTTGGAACCTGTGGTAAATAAGAGAGTTACTGAGGAGTCCTATTTGACTTCAGCAAAGCCTGTGCCATCTTCAATAGATTCATTTTGAGGAAACTCTCCTACTAGATTCTGGTGAAGATCAAATGCCTGACCATGAGTCAACAAGTGATCAGACACCTCAAGGTGTCTTTGTATGGCAAAATATCCATCATGCACTAATTGTTGTTGTATCTACCCAATGGAAAATTTTCTATTTCTTTCAGCATTTCAACATTAAGTGGTATAATTGGGAGCAGGATTTCATAAATCCTCTGAAGTAGGCAGATATCTACTCTGAAGTAGTCAGATATCAAGGCTTATACTAGTTCTTATATAAGGAATGCAAAATCTTATGCCAGAGTGTAGAGAGTTTGGATATAATATTGAGAAGAAACTTTTGAAAGTGTTATAAAGGTAGACATTTTATAACAGCTCAGAATTGAAAATTTTTCATATCCATGTGAATATTTACCCAAAAAATCACCTTATGAACACTTTCAAATCAAACGGACTGTTTCGAGATCATCCATCTTCTTTCTTCTGTAAATCTGGTGCTTGCTCAATGGCCTAATGAACAATGAGGCCTTGAAGCAATCTTTTTTTAAATTAGTATGCTTTTCCAATTCAGTTATAAACATTGCTGAATGCTTAGTGTATCAGAAACTAAGGCCTTCCCTAGTAGCTCTGCTGGTAAAGAATCCACCTGCAATCTAGAAGACCCCAGTTGGAATCCTGGATTGGGGGGATCCCATGGAGAAAGGATAGGCTACCCATTCCAGTATTCTTGGGCTTTCCTGATGACTCAGATGGTAAAGAATCCACCTGGGTTTGATCCCTGGGTTGGGAAAATCCCCTGGAGGAGGGCACGGCAACCAATTCTAGTATTCTTGCCTGGAGAATCCCCATGGGCAGAGGAGCCTGGCCGGCTACAGTCTATGAGATTGCAAAGAGTTGGACACAGCTGATTGACTAAGCACAGCAAACAGCACAAGGGTCTCTTACATGTGAACTGGGAAGATCCCTTTGCAGAAAGGAATGACAACCCATTCCAGTATTCTTGCCTGGGAAAGAGGAGCCTGGCTAGTTACACTCCATGGCATTGCAAAAGAATCAGACATGACAGCGAATAAGCAACAACAACAGGTCAGCTTCTTGGTGGTTATTCCAGTTTATAGTACCGTCTATCAAACTTTCATCGTCATAAATTATTATTCTAAATTTGAGTTGAATTTTCCTCCTTGTCAATTTTTCTTCTAATTTCACCTCTTGTGGATTTAGGAGTCTTCAATTTCAGCCATATATATATATATATATATATATATATATGTGTATGTATACATTTCACATTATTGGAGAAGGAAATGGCAACCCACTCCAGGATTCTTGCCTGGAGAATCCCATGGACAGAGGAGCCTGGTGGGCCGTGATCCATGGGGTTGCAGAGAGTTGGACACGACTGAAATGACTGAGCACACATGCATCCACATTTCACATTATTAAATCCATAAACCATATTTCCAATCCAGACATACATTCTTGGATAAGGAATTTTCTTATTTACGTAGGTAGATAGATGATAGGTAGATTGCCTGGTGGGCCGTGATCCATGGGGTTGCAGAGAGTTGGACACGACTGAAATGACTGAGCACACATGCATCCACATTTCACATTATTAAATCCATAAACCATATTTCCAATCCAGACATACATTCTTGGATAAGGAATTTTCTTATTTACATACGTAGATAGATGATAGGTAGATAAGTAAATAGGTAGATAGACAGAGGATGTTTTAACTTTATCTAAGGAAATGTTCAGCTCATTATGCAGATATTCAGATGGCAAGAGACAAACTCATCTAGTCATTCATATGCTTTCATATACACAGACAGTGTTATGTCAGGAAAATATTATAAGAATGAAATTTAATTTTTTATGGTACATTTGTTTTCATAGGTATAAAGACTTTTATCTTAACACATTTGGGCAGTATTTTGTGTACTAATGATAAATTATACACATTCGAAATAATACTTCACCAAAGAAATTAGTTTTTAAATGCAAATTGCCTAAACACACCTGCTTACCTGTTTTTTAAAATCCATTGCTTGATCAGAAGATGTAATGCCATTTGTTATGCTCTGATTTCCCAAACATGCCTGTCCTTGGAAGTCATTTTCTAAATGATGATTAAAGAAACAGACACACTCTTCTACAATAAAAAAATATTGTAAAAATAGTTTTTGCCCATTTTACTGCAATGCAAAATTGACTAGCTGGAGAACAATGAATATTGCTTGACTCTGGTGATCCTATGAACATAGTATGCTAAGCAAAACGCATTTCCTTTCAAGCAATGTCTGCCCTCCAGCATATAATTTCTTTTGAGTTTATCATTTGCAGACTTATTTCTGGGCATTTATGAAGTTTGGCCATAGTTTATCTTTGTAAGATAAATTATTTAAAAAAAAAACTGACGACATTTGTATGATAACTTTTAGCAATCAAATATGTGATGTATACCTTCTAAGGTACATTGATATATGAACTTTGGAGTTATTAATTTATTTCTGATAGTTGAATGCATAAAACTATAGAATTATAATATTGAAAATGAATTTATGTATCGCAGATTCCTTGTGATCAACTGCTATTTAACCCTTCATTTATCTTTACAATGTTCTTAAACAGTTTAACTTTTTTTTACTGAAGTATAGTTGGTTTACAATGTTCTGTTAGATTCAGGTGTACAATAAAGTGATTCAGATATATAGTCTATATGTATATATAGATAAATATATCTATTTATATATTATTTTTCAGATC
>SJYT01037300.1:37428-55190 GCA_006410635.1 Cephalophus harveyi
TTTTTTTTTTTTAATATTGAGCTGCATGAGCTATTTATATATTTTGATGATTAATTTCTTGTCAGTCACTTCATTTACAGATATTTTCTCCCAACCAAAAGATAGTCTTTACATTTTTGTTTATGGGTTCCTTTGCTGTGCCAAAGTTTTTGAGTGTAATTAGGTCTTATTTATTTATTTTTCTCTTACTTTAGGAGATGGATCCAAAAAAGTATTGCTGCAATTTATGTCAAAGAATGTGTACCTATGTTTTCCTCTGGAGTTAATAAAGCATCTGCTCTATCTGATCCCTTTATGAAGCAGTTATCTGTACTTTGAATATTCTAGTGAACTAATCACTTGCTAATAAGCCTCTTACATTTTTGACAATTCAACTTTTGCTTTTCTTTTAAACTGAGTGGATATCTGTCTTTCTATAATTTTCATTTATTAGTCCTAATTCTTCTTCCCCATGAGACTGCTTCAGATATTTGAAGATTGCTGGTATGTTCTGGTAAGTAACATCATTCCAAAATTAAGTTCCTAGGTTTTCCAACTCATTTAATATTATATTGAATAGGTTAATATATTATTTCTAGACATTTTTATTTTGCTCTCTTGAAAGTTTTGTTATATTTTGTTCTAAAGTTCAAGATAACTAGATCAAAGAACAATTTGTGCTATCATGTGAATTTTTATATCTGGATGCTTGGAACTTTGTTGACAAATATTCTATGTAGTAGATTGGATTTTTCACTTTTTATTATTTTATGAATATAGAATTTATATCATGTATTTCTTATGTCAGGAACTGAAGAAGAACTAAAGAGCCTCTTGATGAAAGTGAAAGAGGAAAGTGAAAAAGTTGGCTTAAAGCTCAACATTCAGGATCATGGCATCTGGTCCCATCACTTCATGGCAAATAGATGGGGAAACAGTGGAAATAGTGACAGACTTTATTTTTTTGTGCTCTAAAATCACTGCAGATGGTGACTGCAGCCATGAAATTAAAAGACTCTTGCTCCTTGAGAGAAAAGTTATGACCAACCAAGACAGCATATTAAAAAGCAGAGACACTACTTTGCCAACAAAAGTCCATCTAGTCAAGGTTATGGTTTTTCCAGTAGTCATCTATGGATGTGAGAGTTGGACTATAAAGAAAGCTGAGCACCGGAGAATTGATGCTTTTGAACTGTGGTGTTGGAGAAGACTCTTGAGAGTCTCTTGGAGTGCAAGGAGATCCAATCAGTCCATCCTAAAGGAAATAAGTCTTGAATATTCATTGGAAGGACTGATGTTGAAGCTGAAGCTCCAGTACTTTGGCCACCTGAAGCAAAGAACTGACTCATTTGAAAAGACCGTGATGCTGGGAAAGTTTGAAGGTGGGAGGAGAAGCAGATGACAGAGGATGAGATGGTTGGGTGGCATCACCGACTCAATGGACATGAGTTTGAGTAAACTCCGAGAGTTGGTGATGGACAGGGATGCCTAGCGTGTTGCAGTCCATGGGGTCACAAAGAGTCAGACATGACTGAATGACTGAACTGAACTGATTTCTTATTATGCAAATTTCTATTTCCCTCTTTTTTTTTTTTCTCAATACTTTTACCTTATAACAACATCAAATGAGAAAGGATCAGGGATATATATTTTTTCCTTTTGAGTAGGCTTGCAGATTTGTTCCAAAAATAGGTTTTAGAAGAGTCATATTTTGTAATACAAATTCAACATGTAGAAGAACCCAAGCATACTTCAACCAGTAAGATTTTATCTACTTGCATTTGAAATAAAAAATGAAACTTAAGGGATCTTGACTTAAATGGAAGAACAAGCAGATCTAGAGCAGAAAGAGGTTCTAGTGAGTGTAACTCTATTAGGAGTGTCATCATGCAAGACAGATATAAATATGTATTTCAAAACATGTTAAGAAATTTTCAGTATGAATAAGAAAGACCAATCAATGTCAAGTTTAGATTTTTTCCCTTGACTTCTTAACTTGATGGCCATCACTCTCAAAATTACTTTGCTACAAACTGGGATATTTTATTTTATAATAACCTTATAATTTTCAAAATTAGAATATTGATATTTGATACATTCTCACTGTATAACCATCAGACTTATAGAAGTTAAACTATTAGTCTCAGTAATGTACTTTATGGCAAATGAACCCAGATCCAAGTTACATATTACATTTAGTGTTCATGTCTCAATCTAGAAAGATTTCTCTGTCTTTCCTTATGTTGGTACTTTTAAAGTTATTGTAGAATGCACCCTAATTTGGGTTTGATATTTTCTTATATTAAGATTCAGGTTATGAATCATTGGTTGAATGCTTGTGCACAGGGATGAGTCAGAGAGATGATGTGGGGTGGGAGGTGGGAGGGGGATTCGGGATTGGGAGCTAATATACACCCATGGTGGATTCATGTCAATGTATGGCAAAACCAATACGGTATTGTAAAGTAAAATAAAGTAAAATAAAATTTAAAAAAAAAAATAGAAATGATGCTGTGCTCTTTTTTGCATCCTGTAAGGTGGAATATAATTTGGAACATGATGTTCAGTTTAATCAGTGTATTAAAATAGTGTGTCAGACTTTTCCAATGTAAAGGTACTGCTTTCCCTACTATAATTAAAATTGATTTTGTGGGCAATTATTCTGAATCAATGTAAATAGATTCATTGAACATTTAACTAATGAATATCACTGTGGATTTATCATTTCCCATTTTATTCAGTGGATTTTTATCTTACTACCAGCATTTATTTTGATGTTCAAATTGTCCCTGATGAACAGTAAGAGCCCTCTCAAGCTATAGTCTGTTGTTTTCTTTTAACAGGTACCTGCTTTTTTTTTTTTTTTTTTTTAGTATTCCCTTGCTTTTTGGCATAGACAGATATTGCTGGCTCACCTTGCATTTTCTGTGCCTCAGCCTAGAATCAAGTATTTCTCTAAGGAGCCTTTATTCCTTTTCATGGAGAACTGTGTTTAGAAGCCAACACTCAGCACCAGATATGCTCATTGTTATTGAGGTTTTGTGTCTCCCATCCTCTCAGTTGACAGAGTAAGAAATAAATGCATTTGCATCATATTTACATACATAATTATGTGTAAATAAATACTATATACATAACATACACATGCACATAACATATGCCCATTTATTTGTTTTATTCCCATCTCTCTATCCATCAAAATCACTGACTTTGCATTGATATCTCTGATTCTAATTCAACCATTCAGGGTTCATTTTAGTTTCCTGTGTTTTCTTACTTCTAACTCCCTTTCCCAATAGTGACAAACTTGGTTTCCATTACACTCAGTATATTAAGAATTTAATTATTCTTTCTGCATGCAACTGGTCTCCCATCTCTACCACCACACCCTTCCAAGCTGATGCCCCTTTCATTCACTAGGACTCTGACCCTCTGTGCTGTGCCTCCTCCATGCAGACACTCTCCTTACCATGACTGGGCTCCTGAACCTCATGTCAGCTTGTACCCACTGCATGGAAACTGTCCTTGCCCTGCTCAGGCTCTGGCACTCTGTGCTATGGGTACACCCTCATTAGAATGCTCATGATCTGAAAACCTGCACGCTGACTCCTTTTCATGGGTCTATCCTCCTCATTCATCTTATCTGGACTCTGACACCTTGAGGTGGACTGGCCTACCCCATCCTTGCCCAGTGCATGTGCTTCTGCTCAGACATCCCAGGCCAGGGGGTGCTGCTTTGTGGGTACCTTCCTTGTCCTGTTTGAGCTATGATTCTTGAGACCAGGCAGTCCCCATCCCATGCACGGATGTACATCCCACCCTGCTCAGGCACTGACACCATCCAGCAGAGTGTCCCTTGTAAGGACTGGCTTTCTCTTTTCAGATGCACACCAGCATCTTATGCCAGGTTGCCATGGATGCCATTTCACCCAATTCAGGCTGTGACACTATGCAGATTGTTTATCTCATTTATGCCTTTTTCAACTCCCTTGGGCTTTCCCTGTGCTGGGCTTTCCCTCCTATCAACCTCATCTTCCCTCTGCTGAGGCTCTGATACCTTGACCCAAATAACCTTGATCCACCACTCACACTGTCACATGACACTAGATCACTATGGCTTCTCCTCACCCCCATCTGCTCGAATGCCTGCTTTGTGTGTCCACCTATGTCTTTAGAACTAAATTACCAGGAAGGGGGAAAAAAAAGAGGAAGAGGGAGAGAAAAGCTAAAAGAGATTTATTATTTAGAAGAAAAGAATTTAATTATTAAACTATATATATATATAAAACAGACTACATCTCTTCTTTACAGACTTGATTAATCACTCTACTTTCAGTTCTTTTTCATTCCCAATGGACCTGAAAAATGTACCAATTTTGGAACTTACGAAAACTCAGTGTGAATAAGATCTTGGAGGAAGAATAGGGGTCTTTCTGAAATTCTGTACTTTCTGTCTTTTAAGATCAGGACACACACACTCACATGTGAGATATATTCTCTTTTGGTATCAAGAAAAGTGTTAAATTAGACTTATGCATATTTCTAAGCAAACTGACTCTGAAATTCTACAGAGAAATCCTATACTATCAACAGTTCAACTGTTCGTGCCAAGAACACTGCTAACCTAAGATGTTTCTGCCTTTCTGAATTTTATGCCAAAAGCAATTAGAGTTGAGAAAGTTGGCCTTGGAAAATTAAGAACCTGTTCATGTTGACATAACATTTGTAATGTTGATGTTTCCAGTCCCAGCATGGATTTTCTATTTAAACTCATATGCAATCCTTTTCTACAGAATTTTTTAAAAGTATCTGAATATAGACTGGAAAAAAAAAAAAAAAAGAAACCTTTATGTATGAAAACAATCATTAAAATCTACATCAAAAGAAATCTCCTACAAGGTTTCAGTTTATCAGCTTAAGATGTGTTTTCCAAGCTAACTGACTGCCTGGAACTTTATTATTTTTTTTCTTTCTCTATTTCTTCCTTTTCTCCTGTCCTCTCCTTTCTTTTCTTCTCCTTTTCCTTCTGTTCCCTCCCTCTTCCTGCCTCCTCTCTCTCTCTCTACCTGTTTCTGTCCTCCCAAATACTGATTTCTCTGTCATGTTTTGATTTCCCTTTCCATTCTGCCTTAGTTGATTGCTTGATCCATAGCGTGAAATTATCATTTATAGAGACTTAGCAGGATCCCTCATGGAATAAACATATCTGGGTCAATTCCCCTTCCTTTCCAGAAAGCTAAGGGGGAGAAGGATAATTAGTAATATCGAAATATGTTAGTCTATATTCTGAAAACAGAATACTTCTGGCTAGTTCAGTGAATTGACTCAAAATTGTCTTTAATCAGCCAGGTGTTTATTGCACATGATGCCAAATACCTGGGAAGACTGGGCACTGAATTGCTTAACTATTTTGATGCTCCACGTAGGCTTAATCTTTATAGGATATTCCACTGAATCACTCGATTTCATCAGAGACTTTGATGATGGGCAAATAATGCTTTTCCTATATAAAAGACTTTTCACGTGTTTTAAGCAGACATCTTATATGTATTTCAATATATAAATGAGTGTCTTGGAAACATACACAATATTTATGATTAAGATCAAGAGTCAGTCTTCAAAATTTATTGTGACCACATTTGTAACCCACTAAAATTTTATAATGTTGCATTTTCTCTTACATAAAACCAAGCAAGCTATGACTATGGTTATACAATATAATGAATTTTAGGTTTAAACTGCGTAGGTTTGATATTTACCCATCTACAAGGTAATAGTTGAAGAATGACTATTCTTATTAACATATATGCAAATAGAATAATAAGTATTAGGCCAAACAGTAAAGCAAAAATAAGTTGGATGTACGGTTCAGGGTCGTACAACTCGTAGATGGTAGTGTGTGCATGCTAAGCCACTTCTGTTGTGTCCAACTCTTTGCAACCCTATGGACTATAGTCTGCCAGGCTCCTCTGTGCATGGGATTCTCCAGGCAAGAATATTGAAGTAGGTTGCCATGACCTTCTCCAGGGGATCTTCCCGACTCAGGGATTGAACTACATTTCTTATGTCTTCTATACTGGCAGGTGGGTTTTTACCACTAGTGCCACCTAGGAAGCCCAAACAGACATTAGAGATAGAATCACACCCAGTTCTGTCCAGCTGGAATTGTGACATCTTAGCAAGCAAAGTGGATGAATTTTGAATACGGGCCTCATCTTGCCATTTAGATATGCAATTTGGGGGGATATATGTGTGTGTATATGTTTGTATGCATGCATTTAAGTGAAACTAAGAGTTTGAATCATTTCAAAATTAAAAGAGAATTTTTTTTCCCTTGGCTGTAAATATGATATGGTTTTTGTGTAAGTTGAAATAATACACAAAATTGTTACAAAGAATCTAACATTTGGTACTCAAACAAAAAGCAGCTGTTATCTTTGATGAAAATTTTATAACATGTAAATGAATCCCATAGATAAAAAATTGATACATAATCTTACAATCATTTTCACACTATATATGGTTTTTTGTAATCATAGAAATTGTATTATAATTAATTCTCAATATAGCTTTAATTCTCATAAAACATAAATGTTTTATGTTTGGACAAAATTACATTTTATCGGTATGCTGATGTAACTGAATACTTATGATAATATTTAGGTAGTTATGATTGTATAATCCTTTTTATTTATGATAAAATAGTCACAATGGTGTGATCACTCACACTCACCTAGAGCCAGACATCTGGAATGTAAAGTCAAGTGGGCCTTAGGAAGCATCACTATGAACAAAGCTAGTTAAGGTGATAGAATTCCAGTTGAGCTATTTCAAATCCTAAAAGATTATGCTGTCAAAGTGCTGCACTAAATATGCCAACATATTTGGAAAGCTCAGCAGTGGCGACAGGACTGGAAAAGGTCAGTTTTCATTCCAATCCCAAAGAAAGGCAATGCCAGAGAATGCTCAAACTACCACACAATTGCACTCATCTCACATGCTAGTAAAGTAATGCTCAAAATTCTCCAAGTCAGGCTTCAGCAATACGTAAACCGTGAACTCCCTGATGTTCAAGCTGATTGTAGAAAAGGCAGAGGAACCAGAGATCAAATTGCCAACATCTGCTGGATCATCAAAAAAGCAAGAGAGTTGCAGAAAAACATCTATTTCTGCTTTATTGACTATGCCAAAGCCATTGACTGTGTGGATCACAAGAAAATGTGGGAAATTCTTCAAAACATGGGAATACCAGAGCACTTGACCTGCCTCCTGAGAAACCTGTATGCAGGTCAGGAAGAAACAGAACTGGACATGGAACAACAGACTGGTTCCAAATAGGAAAAGGAGTACGTCAAGGCTGTATATTGTCACCCTGTTGATTTAACTTATATGCAGAGTACATCATGAGAAACGCTGGGATGGAAGAAGCACAAGCTGGAATCAAGATTGCTGGGAGAAATATCAATAACCTCAGATATGCAGATGACACCACCCTTATGGCAGAAAGTGAAGAAGAACTAAAGAGCCTCTTGGTGAAAGTGGAAGAGGAGAGTGAAAAAGTTGGCTTAAAGCTCAACATTCAGAAAATTAAGATCATGGTATCGGTTCGCATCACTTCATGGCAGATAGATGCGGAAACAGTGTCAGGCTTTATTTATTTGGGCTCCAAAATCACTGCAGTTGGTGATCGCACCCATGAAATTAAAAGATGCTTACTCTTTGAAAGGAAAGTTATGACCAACCTAGGCAGCATGTTAAAAAGCAGAGACAATACTTTGCCAACAAAGTTCCTTCTAGTTAAAGATATGGTTTTTCCAGTAGTCATGTATGGATGTGAGAGTTGGATTATAAAGAAAGCTGAGTGCCGAGAAACTGATACTTTTGTATTGTGGTGTTGGAGAAAACTCTTGAGAATCGCTTGGACTGCAAGGAAATCCAACCAGTCCATCCTAAAGGAGATCAGTCCTGGGTGTTCATTAGAAGGACTGATGTTGAAGCTGAAACTCCAATACTTTGGCCACCTGATGTGAAGAGCTGACTCATTTGTAAAGACCCTGTTGCTGGGAAAGATTGAGGGCAGGAGAAGGGGACAACCGAGGATGAGATGGTTGGATGGCATCACCAACTCAATGGACGTGGGTTTGTGTAGACTCCGGGAGTTGTTGATGGACCGGGAGGCCTGGTGTGCTGCGGTTCACGGGGTCACGGAGAGTCGGACACGACTGAGCAACTGAACTGGAACTGGAATATTAATTAAATGTCTTACTGTGTGTAAGACAAAAATGTGTATTGCAAAAATGTGTAGGCAAAAATGTGTATTGCAAAAATGTGTAGGCAAAAATGTGTATTGTATAAATAAGATAAAAAATAAAACCAGTCAAACACATACAGAGCCAGTTTTTAGTTTGAGAAGACTCTAGTCAATAAGCTGATGTTTGGGGCTTCCTTAGTGGTCCAGGTGGTTCAGAACTGTCCTTGCAATGAAGGAGACACTGGTTCAATCCATTGTGGGGAACTAAAATCCCACATGCCACAGAACAACCAAGCCCATATGCCACAACTAAAGGGTCCTCAGTGAAGGATCCTGTGTGCCAGACACAGCCAAATAAATAAATAAATATTACAAAATATAAGTTGATTTTTTGCTTATCCCTTCCTAAAGGCATACTTCTTTCTTGTGAACTGGAGAATTTATCTTTTTGCTTTATATTATAGTTTTATTACATGTATATTTATCCATAACAGTTAAATTGTTCATTTTTGTTTTTGTTCATTTGCTAAGTCACATCTGACTCTGAGCAACTACATGAACTGTCATACAGGCTTTCCTGTCCTTCACTATCTCTGGGAGGTTGCTCAAACTCATGTCCATTGAGTCAGTGATGCCATCCAACCAACTCATCGTCTGTCACCCCCTCTCCTCCTACCTCAGTCTTTTCTAGCATCAGGGTCTCTTTGCACTAGGTGTCCAAAGTATTGGAGTTTCAACTTCAGCATCACTCCTTCCAGTGAATATTCAGGAATGATTTCCTTTAGGATTGACTGGTTTGATCTCCTTGCTATCCAAGGGACTCTCATGTGTCCTCTCTAGTACCACATTCAAAGGCATTAATTCTTTGGCATTCAGCCTAGTTTATGCTCCAAATCTCACGCCCATATATGATTACTGGAAAAAACATAGTATTAAAAATATGGACTTTTGTTGGCAAAGGGTATGGCTCTACTTTTTAACACGCTGTCTAGGTTTGTCATAGTTTTTCTTCCAAGGAGCAAGCATCTCTTAATATTGTGGCTGCAGTCACTGTCCACAGTGATTTTGGAGCCTGAAGAAATAAATTTTTCACTCTTTCCACTTTCTCTTCATCTATTTGCCATGAAATGGTGGGCTAGATGCCATGATCTTGATTTTTTGAGTGTTGAGTTTTAAGCCAGCTTTTACCATTCTCTTCTCTTACCCTCATCAAGCAGCTGTTAAATTCCTCCTCAACTTCTGCCCCTAGAGTGGTTATCATTTGCATATCTGAGGTTGCTGATATTTCTCCTGGCAATCATGATTTCAGCTTTGAGTCATCTAGTCCAACATTTCACATGATGTACTCTGCATGTAAGTTCAATAAGCAGGGTGACAATAAATAGCCTTGACATACTCCTTTCTCAATTTTGAACCAGTCCGTTTTCCTTGTCTGGTTCTAATTGTTGCATATTGACCTGCTTTCAGATTTCTCAGGAGGTGAGTGTTTTTAAGATTGCATGTATTTTTTTGAAACCTGTATTTTTTTTTTCAAAATCTATGATTTTGAATTTATGTTGATACACAGAACTACTTAATTCATTTTAGCTGCTGAGCAATATTTCATTCTATGATTTTATTCATTTCTCACTCCATTATCTTAACAATGAACACAGATATCATGTGTCATGAACAATGCTTCTATCAATATACTGGGTCATACACAGAGTATTCTTCCATTCTGGCTAATAGATATGGTAAAAAGTAAAAAGATATAATATTAGAGAAAATTTTTTGTGAGTACTTTGTAGGAGACACATAATATATAGAATACTATAATAAAGTACATCTCAAATATCCTAAGTGTGAGATTGCTGACTTTTCTGGTAGGCATATCTTCAAATATACTAGAAAAATTTATATTTATTTCTAAAATGGTTGCACTAATTTATAGTCACAATATCAGAGGATGACTGTGCTATCACATTACATATTCTTGGAACTGACAGATTATGAAAGCTTTCTTGTTGATCTGATAAGCATGAAATTTTATTATCTGGTAGATTTTTACTTTCAGTTTGTTCATCATCTTCTGTAAAATTTCATTAATAATGTTTGTCCAAACAAGGTGAGAAGAGCCCTCAGAATGGGAGAAAATAATAGCAAATGAAACCATTGACAAAGGATTAATTTCCAAAATATACAAGCAGCTCATGAAACAATATCAGAGAAACAATCAACCCAATCAAAAAGTGGGGAAAAGACCTAAACAGACATTTTTCCAAAGAAGATGTACAGATAACTAACAAGCATATGAAAAGATGCTCAACATCAATTGCTATTAAAGAAATGCAAATCAAAACTACAATGAGATATTATCTTACACCAATCAGGATGCCCATCATCAAAAAGTCTACAAACAATAAATGCTGGAGAGGGTATAGAGAATAGGGAACCCTCTTGTATTGTTGGTGGGAATATAAACTGATACACCCACTATGGAAGATAATATAGAGATTCCTTAAAAAAAAAAAAAAAAAAAACTAGGAGTAAAACCACCATATGACCCAGCAATCCCACTCCTAGGCATATACCCTGAGGAAACCAGAATTGAAAAAGTTGCATGTACCTCAGTGTTCATTGCAGCATTATTTACAGTAGCTGGAACATGAAAGTAACCTAGATGTCTATCAACAGATGAATGGATAAAGAAGCTGTGTTATGTATATATGATGGACTATTACTCAGCCATAAAAAGGAACACATGAGTCCGTTCTAATGAGGTGGATGAACCTAGAGCCTATGATTCAGAGTGAAGTAAGTCAGAAAGAGAGACAAATATCATATACTAACACATATATATGGAATCTAGAAAGATGGCACTGATGAAATTATTTTCAGGGCAGGAATGGAGACACAGACATAGAGAACAGACTTACAGACATGGTGAGGGAGCTGAAGGTGAGCAGGGAGGAAGGAGAGGGTGAGATTTATGGAGAGCATAACAAGGAAATGTACATTACCATATGTAAAATACATAGCCAATAGGAATTTGCTGTATGATTCAGGGAGCTCAAACAGGGGCTCTTTAACAACCTAGAGGTATGGGATGGGGAGGGAGATGGGCCAGAAATTCAAGAGGGAGGGGGCATTTATATATATATGTGGCTGGTTCATGCTGATGTTTGGCAGAAAACAGCAAAATTCTGTAAAGAAATTATCCTTCACATTAAAAAATAAATTAGAAAAAAACCCTCAGTAATGAAAACAAAAACTAATAGGAACTTTAATGCAATACCAAAGAGTCACAGAAAAAAATGTCACCAGTATGAAAAAAAAAAAAAAAATTTGTCCATTTCTATATTGGAATTTATCCAATTATAATTGGGATTTTTATTGAGTTTGTTTCCCTTATATATTCTGAATGCCAGTACTCTATGCTCTGTCAGTTATAGTTGTTGCAACTACATTTTCTCACTCTTCTTTCTTATTTGCTGATACATAATTTCTTAAGTATAATATAGTTGATTTTGGAAGTATTTGTCTGTCTTTTCTGTACTTTTTGTGTCTTGTTTTAAAAGTTCTTCTTTATTCAGAGTTTACCAATGTATTTTCACCTAAATGTGTTAGTTATATTTTTCATTTATAATACTTTATTCCATCTAGGATTCACTTTTTTAACATGATAAAAAGTATATATCCATTTAAATTGCTTTAAAAATTATAACAGCTAGGCAAACAGTATCTAACTTTCTCATTTATCTGTGTAATACATTTTAAGTCATTGATCATTTTTTTCTGTATATGTGTATTTCCCTTTTGTAATTTTGTTTTCTCCTGTCCTTGGATTTGTGAGGTAGACAATCTGCACTGCTGTATGTAGTCTCTTTTCTCAAAAGAAATACTTAAATTTTTCCCATCAAGTACTATTACAGATTTTTCCCTTAATCTCTTACATCAAGACTCTGTATTCTCAGTTTGCTTATAGTTTTATCACTATTTATTTTACCCGAATGTTTATATTCATATATTGAGATGATAAAATGTGTTTCCTCTTTAATCTGACAATGTGATAAATTACCTTAAATGTGCTTCTAATATTAAACTAACTTAAAGAAATATTATTATTACTATTTGAAAGTGAAAGTGTTGGTCATTCAGTCATGTCCGACTCTTTGTGACCCCATGGACTGTAGCCCTCCTCAGTCCATGGATTCTCCAGGAAAGAATACTAGAGTGGGTTGACATTCCTTACTCCAGAGGATCTTTCCCACCCAGTGATCAAATCCAGGCCTTTTTTTTCCAGGCAGATTCTTTACTGTCTAAGCCACTAAGGAAGCCCATTGGACTTCAGTAAAACTTGTTTTTCAATTTTTTTGATTTTTTTGTCTAACGTTTATTATCTTATTTAATTAATTTATGTGTTTTTATTTTGTATTGATCTTTATTGGCATATATTTGATTTACCATGTTGTGTTAGTTTCTGCTGTATAACAAAGTGAATTAGCATCTAACTATATTTAAACTTTCATTAATGTTTGTTCTTTGACTCATATATTGCTTGTGAGTATGTTTTTAAAAGTCCAGAGAGATGATATGGGGTGGGAGGTGGGAGGGGGATTCAGGATTGGGGGCTCGTATACACCCATGGTGGATTCATGTCAATGTATGGCAAAACCAACATGGTATTGTAAAGTAAAATAAAGCAAAAATAAAATAAAATAAAAAAGTCCAAATATTTGTTTTATTGTTTAATTTATGTGTCAGTATATTGTTCTAAGTTAATTTCATCATGATCAACAAATATAATCTATATGACACTAATTTTTACAATTTGTTAAAACTTGCTTTATGGCAAATAGATGGGATATTTTTTATTAAAAACTATTTTTACTGAGGAAGAATAGGCCTTAAGGTGGTGGTGTTTTTAGCTTGCTAAGTCGTGTCTCATTCTTTGTGACCCGTGGATTGCAGCACAACAGGCTGTGTCCTCCATTGTCTCCCCACATTTGAGTCAGTGAGGCTATCTAACCATCTCATTCTCCGTCACCCCCTTCTCCTTTTGCCTTCAATATTTCCCAGCATCAAGGTCTTTTCCAATGAATTGGCTCTTCACATCAGGTGATTAAAGTATTGAAGCTTCAATTTCAGTATCCGGTCCTTCCAATGAATATTTAGGATTGATTTCCTAAATATTGCAGTCCAAGGGATTCTCAAGAATCTTCTCTAGTGCCACAAATTTGAAATCATTGAGTTCTCTACAAGTCCATGCAATAAAACTTGTTTAGTGCATTATTCAAATATTTAATACTTTATCAATGAGAATGATGTCAAATCATTTATAAACCTTATGGCATATATATCTAATCAGAACAGGTGTAAGCTTAAAGAACTGGCACATACAGGTAGATAGTCACAATCAATAAGTAATATATTTTCTACTTGTCTTTTTTTAAGAAAGATGTCTTGAGACTCTTACCATTATGGTTGACTTTACAATAATTCCTTGAATTCTAAGAATATATTCTTTTATTACTTGCATATGCATTAAGAATTGTGATAACAGTGAATTGAATTTTTAAAAATTCTGATTCAATGACTCCTTCATCCTTAATAGGCCATCTATTTGTCTGTATAATTTTTCATCCTCAGGTTGGGAATCCAGAGCATCTTTCATAAGGTCAGTTATATTCAAAAAGTAGAGAAATAGACTCTTTTTTGATGGGAGAAGCTGGAAAGAATTTGTGGATATTTTGAATCCTCCATAGACTATTTACCTTCTCTTTTAATATTGCAAGCTATCAGTGTCCAGTATTTTAGACTGACTTTTTAAAAAGGATTTATTTATTTAGAGCAGTTTTAGGTTCACAAACCAGGGACTGAACCCAGGTCTCCCACGTTGTGGGCAGATTCTTTACCATCTGAACCACCAGGGAAGCCCTCGCTTAAAGAAGACTTTATTTGTTTAGAGCAGTTTTAGGTTCACAGCAGAATTGAAAGGATGATAGAGAACTTTCCCTACATTTCCACTCCCCAACACCCACACATGCATAATATCTCCTATTGATCAATATCCCCCACTCAGTTCAGTTCAGCTCAGACTCTCAGTTGTGTCCGACTCTTTTTGACCCCATGAACCATAGAACGCCAGGCCTCTCTGTCCATCACCAAATCCCAGAGTTCACCCAAACCCATGTCGTTTGAGTCGGTGATGCCATCCAACCATCTCATCCTCTGTCTTCCCCTTCTCCTCCTGACCTCAGTCTTTCCCAGCATCAGGGTCCTTTCAAATGAGTCAGCTCTTCACATCAGGTGGCCAAAGTATTGGAGTTTCAGCTTCAACATCAGTCCTTCCAATGAACACCCAGGACTGATCTCCTTTAGGATGGACTGGTTGGATCTCCTTGCAGTCCAAGGGACTCTCAAGTCTTCTCCAACACCACAGTTCAAAAGCATCAATTCTTCGGCACTCAGCTTTCTTTATAATCCAACTCTCACATCCATACATGGCCACTGGAAAAACCATAGCCTTAACATAGCCTTGACTAGTCTGTCTACAATGCAGGAGACCCAGGTTCGATCCCTGGGTTGGGAAGATCCCTTGGAGAAGGAAATGGCAATCCACTCCAGTACCATTGCCTGGAAAATCCCATGGACAGAGGAGCCTGGTAGGCTACAGTCCATGGGGTCACAAAGAGTCGGACACGACTGAGTGACTTCAGGTTTGTTCAGGTTTGATTAGACAGACCTTTGTTGGTAAAGTAATGTCTCTACTTTTTAATATGCTGTCTAGGTTGGTCATAACTTTCCTTCCAACGAGTAAGCATCTTTTAATTTCATGGCTGCAAGCACCACCTTCAGTGCTTTTGCAGCCCCCAAAAATAAAGTCAGCCACTGTTTCCCCATCTATCTGCCATGAAGTGATGTGAACAGATACTATGATCTTAATTTTCTGAATGTTGCACTTTAAGCCAACTTTTTCACTCTCCTCTTTCACTTTCATCAAGAGGCTCTTTAATTCTTCTTCACTTTCTGCCATAAGGGTGGTGTCATCTGCATATCTGAGGTTATTGATATTTCTCCCGGCAATCTTGATTCCAGCTTGTACTTCTTCCAGCCCAGCATTTCTCATGATGTACTCTACATAAAGTTAAATAAGCAGGGTGACAATATACAGCCTTGAAGTACTCCTTTTCCTATTTGGAACCAGTCTGTTGTTCCATGTCCAGTTATAACTGTTTCTTCCTGACCTGCATACAGGTTTTTCAGGAGGCAGGTCAGGTGGTCTGGTATTCCCATCTCTTGAAGAATTTCCCACGGTTTATTGTGACCACATAGTCAAAGGCTTTGGCATAGTCAATAAAGCAGAAATAGATGTTTTTCTGGAACTCTCTTGCTTTTTTGATGATCCAGTGGATGTTGGCAATTTGATCTCTGGTTCCTCTGCCTTTTCTAAAACCAACTTGAACATCAGGAAGTTCACGGTTCACATATTGCTGAAGCCTGGCTTGGAGAATTTTAAGTATTACTTTACTAGCGTGTGAGATGAGTGCAATTCTGCAGTAGTTTGAGCATTCTTTGGCATTGCCTTTCTTTGGGATTGGAATGAAAATTGACCTTTTCCAGTCCTGTGGCCACTGCTGAGTTTTCCAAATTTGCTGGCATATTGAGTGCAGCACTTTCACAGAGTCATCTTTCAGGATTTGAAATAGCCCAATAGGTATTCCATCACCGCCAGTAGCTTTGTTCACAGTGATACTTCCTAAGACCTGCTTGACTTCACATTCCAGGATGTCTGGCTCTAGGTGAGTGATCACACCATCGTGATTATCTGGGTCATGAAGATCTTTTTTGTACAGTTTTTCTGTATATTCTTGCCACTAGTGTATCCCCCACTTCAGTTCAGTTCAGTCGCTCAGTCGTGTCCGACTCTTTGCAACCCCATGAATCGCAGCACGCCAGGCCTCCCTGTTCATCACCATCNTCTTACCACCTCTTCTTAATATCTTCTGCTTCTGTTAGGTCCATACCATTTCTGTCCTTTATCGAGCCCATCTTTGCATGAAATGTTCCCTTGGTAGCTCTAATTTTCTTGAAGAGATCTCTAGTCTTTCCCATTCTATTCTTTTCCTCTATTTCTTTGCATTGATTGCTGAAGAAGGCTTTCTTATCTCTTCTTGCTATTCTTTGGAAATCTGCATTCAGATGCTTATATCTTTCCTTTTCTCCTTTGCTTTTTGCCTCTCTTTGCTTCACAGCTATTTTTAAGGCCTCCCCAGACAGCCATTTTGCTTTTTTGCATTTCTTTTCCATGGGGAAAGTTTAATGTTTCTTAAAAAAAAAAAGCAAGTTTAATGAAGTTTAATGTTTCTGGTGAAAAGCATTAACCTGACCATGAAGTGGGAGGAAAAAAGGTGACTATGTGAGAAACTAGCAGCTTAACATTTCTTCCGCTGCCAAACAGCCTTGTTGAAAATGGTTCATTTGGTCAAATTCATTCCTGTTATTTCCATCAGGTGCAAATAAATCTAGAACTTCTAATTTGGAACTGATTCAAGAGATAAAAATACAATGTGTGTTCTAGTTCCAGTTTAGTCATAATAAAATTCTTTGCTAATGCAAGAATAGGAGTCTATTACATAATACATATGATGTATATAGAGAAAATAGCTAATTGTTTGACAGACATACCATACTTGGAATACATTTAGATGATATATCTAAACCAGTTTCCTCCCCTCATGGTAGAATGCTAAAGAGGAGGGTCTTAGACTTCCCTGGTGGTCCAGTGGGTAAGACTCCACGCTTCCCATGCAGGGGGCACGGGTTCAATCCCTGGTCGGGGAACTAAGATCCCACATGCCATGTGGTATGGCCAAAAAAGGAGAAAAAGAAAATACATATCATTTTTAGTACAATAACTGTGAGACCAGAGAAGGTAGGTTTTGAGGGGCACAGTGGTGCCTAAGAAAAGACTCTTGCTCTCAAAAAAAAAAAAAATTTTTTTTTTGTTTTGTTTTCATTAGCTGACATCAGGATTCTCCTCAAGTATTGTCTGAGAGCAGGGACACAAAGCAAAGCAACTCAACCTTTAGCCAAATTCAGTTTTTTCTGTCTCTTCCTCTCTCCCTCCTCCTTTTCCCTCCCCCGCCTTTTATGTCCTTTCTCCCCATCTCTTTCATTGACTGCTGCTGCTGCTACTAAGCACCTCAGTCCTGTCCGACTCTGCGACCCCATAGACAGCAGCCCACCAGGCTCCTCTGTTCCTGGGATTCTCCAGGCAAGAATACTGGAATGGGTTGCCATCTCCTCCTCCCTATCATTGACAGCTTTAAGCAAAATATGACACACATTTTTGGAAAGGAAAATCACCCATGTTTGGGGGTTCATTTACTTATTAGGAATGACTACAAAATTTGCTTATTTTCTCTAATCATCATTAGCTTTTGTGAAATGAAAATAGTAACACGAATGTATGTCATGTAATTCTTGTGAGAATTGAATGAAATATGCAAGTTTACAACACCCAGAACGTAGTAAATCCTCAATAAAC
>SJYT01037300.1:64378-74534 GCA_006410635.1 Cephalophus harveyi
CGTTAGGATGTATCTATGAATCAATAATATTAAGCAAGATCATACTGAAAGCGTATATGTTTGTAAATATGGGAATAATATGTAATTCATATGTATTATATAAGTAATATGTAAATATCATAAAATAAGAACTAGTGATTTCCTTCCTTTGCTATTAAGTTGTGAAATTAGTTAGAATCAGAAATTAATATCAGTTTCTGTATCAATAGCAGCAAACCCATTCAGTTCATTAGCGTGAGAAGAAACTCAAGCCTACATTTTAAAGACTGTGTTTTCTATGTTAGAATGAATAAAAGAGTGATGCTGTTTAAAACAGCTGAGTGGAAAAGGTCACTTTTTGAAAGCACAAAGTGAGCTGGAGTACAGAGGAGCTAGATATCTCTGATAGCTTCAAAAGCAACAGAGAAGTCAGAGAAAATTCCTACCCAGAGATTAAATATAGTACTTGACCCTTGGGAAAGGGTGCATGCAGGAGCAAATGATAAAGCCATATAGAGATGAATAACACAAGGAACTTCATTTACCATGTGGATGGGTGGAAGATGGTGTTGAGTGACACATTACATTTTTATGTCCCTACTCTTTTGATTTAACATGTTAATCATTAGGATTAGAGTTTTGATGAGAATGACAGAAGAAGTTTGAGATAAATATATTTTCTTTTTTTTAAATTGGGGTAAGTACTCTTGCCTGGAAAATCCCATGGGCGGAGGAGCCTGGTAGGCTGCAGTCCATGGGGTCGCACAGAGTCGGACACGACTGAGCGACTTAGCAGCAGCATAGTTGCTCTACAATGTTGTGTTAGTCTCTGCTGTACAACAACACGAATCACTCATATGTATACATCTAGTCCCTCTCTTTTGAGCCTCTCTCCTACCCCCGATCTCACCCAGAGTTCTCAACTGAGCTTCCTGTGCTATACACTATACACTAAAGCTTCCCACTAGCTATTGATTTTACACATGGTAGTGTATATTTTTGTCAGTCTCAATCTCCAATTTATCCCCCTCACCATATCTGCATATCCATTCCCTATATCTGCATCTCTATTGCTGCCCTGCAAGTAGGTTCAACTCTACCATTTTTCTAGATTTCACATACATGTGTTACTATACAATATTTGTTTTTCTCTATCTTACTTCACTCTGTATGACAGACTCTTTCTTTAGAGTTTAGGTCAGTTTGATTTTGGTGCAATAGTGTATGTTCTCTTGAACATGAACTATCTCAAGAAGAGATAGCATAAGAATTGATACTAATTTAATTGGACATTTGACATGGTGCTGGGTCTACATTCGGATGCTTTCAAGCATCTGGGTCAGCAGGTGACTACCACTGTTGGAACAAGAAGTGTCTTTAATGAACTGCAGATATAAGGGGAAGATTGGCCTAATTCTAAGCTAAAATAAGTCACAACTTACCACAGAGACAGCATACTGAGAAATATTCTAGCACTTTCTAGTGATTCACATTCTTTCAATTGGATCATCCATCTAAGATATTCCTGATATGAATACGGATTTATATTTTAAGATTTAATTAATTAGAAAAGAAAAAGTAATGGCCGTGGAGGTCCTCTTGGTCTGCTAAGTCTTTACTGTTTGAGGAAAGAAGTGACACTTAGAGGCAGTGGCCATGAATTTCAGAAGCAAGGCTCCTAAGTCTCTGAGGGAGCTCTGCCAGAGGTTTAACAGTTCGGATGATATCAACACTCACCTGGAAGAAGAATGAAAGAGGAATGCCATGAACACATTGAAATCACGTAGTACTGTTACTTTTCATAGAGAATAATTTACTACAAGCAGGTCTTTCTTGGCATCTATCCACGACAGTCTGGTTGAATTGTCACAGTCACCAAAGACTCTGATTTAGACTGTTCATCTGCAAAGAGACATGACGCTACCCCTGAAGAGAATATTCTAGCAAGGTTTTGGTACCTTCAATAATGATTGCCCAGTGAATTGCAGAAGCTATTTGTAAAGTGGTGAGAATACTGTATGTCTAATATTGGGAGAGATTAGATGCTTCTTATCTGGCACTGACATCCAAACCTCTTAATCAGCCATTAGTGAGTCATAGTAAGTTTTACAATTGTTGCATTAAAGGTAAAACATAATTGGCTATAGTCTAACTTTTTTATCCATTGCAGTAGCTTCTGCTATAACTTCAACTGCAGCAGAGTCTTTCAAACTCATAATCTCAGCTCTTATTTAGTGTTTCAATGGGTAATTTCAAGTTGTTATGAATAAAAATGTTAATATGTCTATAAAATTTTCTTGAAGAAAAAATGTTACCTGGGAGGGTCACACTGCAATTAACTGAATATGCTTAGTCAGTACATTGTTAATTTGAGTACTTCTATTTATGAAGAATCTTTCAGGAGCATGAAGGTTTTCGGAAACTGAACCCTGCTCTGCTTCCCTCATTCTCCTCGGTGTTATTATAATTCTCTGACCATGTGAACCTTGTGAATAGGATTGGATACTAGGATTTGTCATTTGCTGTTCATAGCAATTGTAGGTTGCTCTGGAGTTTTGGTCAAAAGGATTTGCTTGGTTGTTGTCTTTATCAGCTGAGGTAGCTAATGCTGCTTCAGAGGATTAAGAATTATTATTTTTCAGCTCTGTAGAACATTGTACTGAGTTGTTGCTGTTCAGTCTTTAAGTTGTGTATGACTGTCTGTGACCCCATGGACTGTAGCACACCAGGCCCCTCTGTCCTCCCAGAGTTTGCTCAAATTCAAGTCTGTTCAGTCGGTGATGCTATTCAACCATCTCGTCCTCTGTCACTCTTCTCCTGCCTTCAATCTTTCCCAGCACCAGGGTCTTTTCAAAGGAATCAGCTTTTTGCATCAGGTGGACAAAGTCCTGGAGCTTCAGCATCAGTATCAGTCCTTTCAATGAATATTCAGGACTGATTTCCTTTAGAATTGACTAGTTGGATCTCCTTGCAGTCCAAGGACTCTCAAGAGTCTTCTCCAGCACCACATTTCAAAAGCATCAATTCTTCGACACTCAAGCTTTCTTTACAGTCCAACTGTCACATCCGTACATGACTACTGGGAAAACCATAGCCTTGACTAGATGGACCTTTGTCGGTAAAGGTGAAATAGTGAAATACAAACTTAAATTACAAGAGACTGTTTTCTAATTTATCAGTTTGGCAAAGATAAAATGGTTTGATTTGTACTGGCAAGGGTGTAGGTAGTCAGGCAGCCCTTTACATTGCTCTTGGTAAGTTAACTTGTATAATTTTTATTTAAGAAAATTTAGAAAAAGCTATCAAAACAAAATGCAAGAACTTTGAAACTAGTAATATCCCTTCAGGGAATATATTCCATAGATATTTGCAGTAACATACACAATGATAGTCATCACAGTATTGATTAAAATGATAAAACATCAGAAACAAATGTCCACCAATAGAGCATTTATTAAGTGATATAGTGTACCCATTTTATGTAACAGTATAAAGTTGTGTTAAGTGGAATGAAGCAACCCTGTGTACTGACATGTAATACTTCCTGAGATATATCTTTAAGTGGGGAGGGGGCTAAGGAATAGAACTCTGTGTATAGAATGGTGCCATGTCACTAAAAGACTTATTTGTGAGTATACTTATATTTGCACAGAATTTCTCTGGATGGATATACAAGAAATGAGTAACAAGTCTTGTATACAGAGGGAAACTCTGTGCCTTGGGAGCAAAGTGGGTTGGCTTATTGCTCAGCACATATTCACACTCATGCCCTTTCCCCTTTACAGGTGTGGCCTTGAGCACTTCTGGCTTAGCCATGTGCTTCTGTGATTGCCATGAGAATAGGATAACCTAGGTAGCCACTGTCTCTTCAGCCTGTGACTCTGAATGACATGTATGAATTATCCCCAAACTTGACCCAAAGCCTAGAACCAAAGCCACACAGCCCACAGTCTGAAGCAAAGGTGCTCCTGCCAATCTGTAGGCTTGTAAGTAAGAGAAATCAATTCCTCATGATGTAAGTCACAAAGTTTTGGGGTGGTTTGTTGTAGACCATGCTTGCATCAATACCCAATAAATATAACCATTAGACTTATTTCTAATGTATAGCCTCTGTACTTTTTAAATGGTGTATAGTGCCTATGTATTACCCATTCAAAAAGTACATTAATTTGTTATCCTCTATCTCCTAAAAACCAATCCAAAAAATACACACAAGACAAGAAATAGCTTTAGACTGAACAACACTGAAACTCATGCCTCATATTTGAACTGCTTGACTAAAATGGTTATTTGTAGTTTGAGATTCCTCCTTTCATCCTTAATCTGGCAATCCACTGAGGTGCCAATCAGTCTTATAAAGAGGCTTACTAAAAGTGGAAAGAAAGTGTTGGAATACAGTGAAAGACTACTTTTGTCTAGGAGAAGAAGAGATATTGATGGATGTTTTAATTGATTTCAAATATATTTTAAGTGGGATTTTTTTGGCTTTCTCATTTTGTTGATCCCAATTATCATTCAATAAACCATGGAGTAGATAGATGACCAGTTTTCTCAAAGAGGATCTGGTTAGCACATATGCCCACGTGGCATGTGGGATCTTAGTTCATCAACCAGGGATTGAACTCATGCCCCCTGCACTGGAAGCATGGAGTCTTAACCACTGGACCACCAGGGAAGTCCTTATTTTTTCGTGTTTTGGAGACCTAATTTGATTATACCTGAATAGGTGCAGAGAGAATTCAATAGCATTTTGTTTGAATCTTTATATAAAGGATTATGCTGGAATTGTTGTTGTTCAGTCACCCAGTCATGTCTGATTCTTTGAGATCCCATGGACTGCAGCACACCTGGCCTCCCTGTCCCTCACCATCTCCCAGAATTTGCCCAAGTTCATGTCCATTGCATCAGCGATGCCATTCAACCATCTCATCCTCTGTTGCCCTCTTCTCCTTCTGCCCTCAATCTTTCCCAGCATCAAGGACTTTTCCAATGAGTCAGCTGTTCGCATCAGGTGACCGAAATACTGGAGCTTCAGCTTCAGCATCAGTGCTTCCAATGAGTATTCAGGGTTGATATCTCTTAAGATTGACTGGTTTGACCTCCTTGCAGTCCAGGGGACTTTCAGGAGTCCCTAGTATATACTGGAATACCTAGATGTTAAAGAAGTGTGAAAGCCTCAAACAGCAGTGCATTCCCCATAGATGTAGAAGATGGTAGACAGATGACTTTGTTTTGAAATTATCACGTGTCCCTGAACCTGGAATGTAACTCAGTTGTTACATAAAACAATACTGAAGATGATTTACCAAAGTGTGTTTGGAGATGACTCTATCAACCATGGGCATTTATACTAACCAGATCCTCTTTGAGAAAGCTGGTCATCTGTCTGCTGCATGGTTTATTGAATGATAGCTGGGATCAACAAAGTGAGAAAGCCAAAAAAAAAAAAAAAGTATTCTGTTAGGCATGAATTTTTGTATGAGAGAGTGACTGTAAATATCAGATTATTGCTCTGAGGGTTTGATTGTGTGACGTAAAGAGAGACACAGAGTTGGTAGTTGGGACAAAAGGTATGACTCTCTGAGACAGAAAATGCCAAGACATGGAACGAAGAGTCAAGGGACATCCTTGCGAGTGGAGAGGGCAGAAGGAGCATGAGCAGGAGCTAGATCAGCATTCCTGGTGTATCACTAGACTGAGGGTTATTGCAGGCCTGCTGGAGAAGAGCCTAAGTTGTCCCAGGCTCTGAATTTGACTTGAATTCTTGAAGCTCAAAGGCTTCTGTTCTCTTTGGGCCTATTTCTGAGATGGTATCTTTTTTTTTCCTGTTTTTCCTGCACATTCTTACAACTACATGAGCATATCTCCATTCTTGCAACAACTTGAAAAGTTCAGCTGACCTAATGGTCAACCTCAAAGCCTTTCGTTATCTTCAGACAGAGAAAACCTGTTTTGTAGCAACTGATTTTATCTCTAAGCCCAGATATGGCATTTTAATTAGAATAAGTCAAGACTCCAAGGATGACTTCATGGAAATGTATTGCTGCTATTGGAAAGGGAAAAGAAACCTTGAATATATAGCTCTGTAATTGATTTTCTTTTTCGTGTGTTACTTATATATTCATATAATGATGAAAATAATATTTCTCAGTAATTTAAAGTCTTACTACCTGAGAATGATAAACTTTTGAAATGATGAAATGACACTGAGCTAGAAAATTAGAGGATTCCATTTAGTTAGATTCCATTTAGTTATTATAATACACAAATTCTTTCTAATTCCTCTATCTATGAAACAGATATAGTTGTCTATTAACATGAAAATTAAATTATTTAAAGTGGATTTATCCCAACTATATAGTTGTAAATATTAAATATCCTCCTACCACATCCTCCTTATAAAGTCATTGCTATCACTGTGGTAATTTTAGTAGAAATGAGGCTTCAGCTAACACTAATAGGATGAAGATTGATGAGGTCAATTTGCACTGACCATCTTCGAATGATAAATGTCAAAAATCTTATTCTGTTCACTAGTCCACAGGGACCCACCTACAATAAATGCTCTAAAAGCTGTAAGCAAGTAGTTTCTGAAAAGTATGTGGCTGTATTCCTATTCAGGAAAACACTGAACTCATAATACCATGGAACAATTAGAACACGAATTAACCAAGAAGCTTTACTTTTACTGTGTTTAATTCCCAAAATCAGCTCTAAACGGATAACAGGCCCATTACTCTAGATCCAAGAATAAATGGGCCCTTGGACTTTTTTCTTCTCATGAGGCGACCACATGTTATGCAGTAATCTCAGCAACTTCACTTTAAATGTCTAGCTACATCATTTTTGACTTAAGAAGAAAACCATCATTTGAATGAAGAGGATTTCAAACATTAAACCCCACATTGAAAGCTTGTAATAGATAATGTATTAGCCTGTGATTATGATACAGCTATGGAAAAATTTCAAACACCAGGGAATGATTTCAAAGCATTTTTTTATGTTAAATGCTTTTAACATTCAACACTTCTATACATCATAATTATGGTGTTCATAAACTAACGTTAACTTTTTCAAACATTAATGGATCCCAAGCAACCAAATGAAACGAGAGGTGTATCAGATGCTTTCTTGGTAGCAGAAAAAAATGAATATAGAGTTTTGCAATGGCAAATTCAGAGGATAATAGCTAAGTTAATTACTTGCACTCCCCTGAACAATTTTTGACCTTATACAGTTTATAAGATCAAAGTTATATATTACTTCCTTTTTCATTTAAAAATAGCAGATGAAAAGTGGGTTTTCTTGGATGAGTGGTAGTGTGTTTGTGTTCTCCGAGGTATATACATGGGTTGTAGAAATGTCCAAAATTGTCACTCAGATACTGAAAGCATATGTCTTACAGAAGTGACCTTTTTGGAAGAGGGATGAGAAAGGATGCCTGGCACTGGCCCTCAGGGTAGAGAGAGGCTTGCTCAGAGAGACAGAGTTCTAGAGAAGAGTCTGTGTTGCATGGAACTTCTCTGTGGCTGCATTCAGAATGTTGCTTTGCAGGACTTTTCCAAGTAGAATTAAGTTCCCTATCTCTGTTTTCGTACTTGATCATCTCAAGTGGAAAGTACCCCTATCTTCCTACACTGACCCCTACTTACTTACACATCTTTCTTTCCTCTTTGTTTCAAAAGATGAGCTATTCCTTCACCAGTGCTCTAGAATCTAGATAGAATCCTAGCCTCTATCCTCTGAGATGTTCATCTACAATCACTTTCTTCTCTAGTATTTATTTAATCTCTCTATTAGTTCTTTACTTTCTCATCATATGTGGCAGACACTACTGGCTGCCCACCAATAACCTTGATTTCTCTTTCTTTTTTGCTGGTTTTACCATTCCTCCATGTTAAAGACTCAGAATACCCAGATGAACTATTTCCCAGCCTCTCATATGGTGGAGGGAAAGCCTGATGACAAAGCTGCTGAGTCTTTTGCAAAAGACAGCCCTCACTGATAAGATGGTAGCATGTGAAGAACAATTTCTCCATGCTTTGGAAGTTGACTAGTGAGGACAAGAGGTTTGGAGCTGCAACAACCATCTTGTAAGTATGATGGAAAACACGGAAGGTATACTGGGAAATGGAATCTGCGAACAACTGAAAGATCCCTGGGACCTAGATGATATCACTGAACTATTGGACATACCCTGAGCTCAACTAGTCGTCATTTTTTTCTCGTGTAAGAAAAGCAAATCTCTTGTCTAAGCGATGCTAAGTCCAATATTCTATTAAGTGTATTGGAAAGTATCTTGATTGATTTTGATTTAAGATAGCTGCCTCAGTTGGATGACCCAATTGTTTGATATCTTCTTCCTTCTTCTTCCTGTAGTTAAAGGCAAATGGGATGGTTGAAAGTGAAACTGTTAGTCACTCAGTCATGTCCGACTCTTTGTGACCCCATGGACTGTAGCCTGCCAGGCTCCTCTCTCCTTGGGATTCTCGAGGCAAGAATACTGGAGTGGGTTGCCATTTCCTTCTCCAGGGGATCTTCCAGATCCAGGGATCAAACTTGGGTCTTCTGCATTGCGGGCAGATTCTTTACCATCTGAGCCATCAGGGAAGCCCAATGGGATGTTTGGATCACAGCAAACATTTTGGTCCATGAAGCAACTTTGAAAATGGAAATTGTATATTAGTTATGACAAAGGAGAAAAATATAAAAAGCTTGAATCTATGATGACCATAACAGTTCTTGGCTTCCAAACTTGAAACTTCTATTATATGACAAAGTAATTAATTTCTATCATTTTTAGAATACTTTTCTTGGCTTTGCTTTGTTTTCTGTTATAAGCATTTGAAATGAATATGTTACATGTAACTTGCATGTATAAGGAGACATGAATAAAATATTTAGCTAGATGTTTCGGGATGAAAAGTTATGTACATTTTAAATTTGTGATAGTTATAAATTTTTCTACTAAAAGTTAGCATAAATGTATGATTCCATTTACTTCCAAACATTTTATATTTCTTTTTCTGAAAACTTCCTGATATTTCCTTTTTCCTACTTTTCTACTATTGTCTTTTTCTTTTCTTACTGATTTGAATACATCAGGTGAATTTATGGGGGCTTCCCTAGTAGCTCAGCTGAGAAAGAATCCGCTGGCAATGCGGGAGACCAGGTTTGATTCCTGGGTTGGGAAGATCCGCTGGAGAAGGGATAAGATACTCACTCCAGTATTCTTGGGCTTCCCTGGTGGCTCAGCTGGTAAAGAATTGGCCTGCAACGTGGGAGACCTGGGTTTGATCCCTGGGTTGAGAAGATCCCCTGAAGAAGGGATCAGCTACCCACTCCAGTATTCTGTCCTGGAAAATTCCACAGACTGTATAGTCCATGGGGTTGCAAAGAGTCAGATACAACTGAACAACTTTCACTTCACTTCAGGGAAATTTATACTTACTTTGTTATGTATGTTGCTGTATTTTTACTTTTTTTTCCGTTTCTCTTATTTTTTATCTTTTTGATGCTACACTTTGCCATGGAGATCTGGTAAATATTTATTTAGTAAATAATTGGTCTGTACCCTTATGGCTTCCAGAGTTTGTGCCTTAATTGGAAAGTGAAAGTCACTCAGTCGCGTCTGACTCTTTGTGACCCCATGAACTGTCCATGGAATTCTCCAGGCCAGAATACTGGAGTGGGTAGCCTTTCCCTTCTTCAGGGGATCTTCCCAACCCAGGGATGGAACCCAGTCTCCCGCAGTGTAGGTGGATTCACCAGCTAAGCCACAAGGGAAGCCCAAGAACACTGGAGTGGGTAGTCTATTCCCTCTTCAGGGGATCTTCCCAACCCAGGGATTGAACCCAGGTCTCCCACATTGCAGGCGGATTCTTTACCAACTGAGCTATATTTTCCACATTCCAAGATTTTATATAATTGTTTACACATGTAAGTGCATAATAGAATTATAAAAACTATTTCTATTTTTCTGATGTTTTGTAAAGCTTTAAATTTTTAAATATTTTGATATGTGTCAAATTTACTTTTAAGGGTTGCATGAGGGATACAACAATTATTTTTTCCTCAAAATATTAGTTAGTTGTTCCAATACCATTTATTGAAAAAGCAATCCTTTCTGCACAAACTGAATTGCATTTGATCATATTTAAATTTCATGGGATTTTCT
>SJYT01037300.1:79141-146204 GCA_006410635.1 Cephalophus harveyi
TCATAAGGGATTTGATTTAGGTCATACCTGAATGGTTTAACAGTTTTCCCTGCTTTCTTCAATTTGTCTGAATTTGGTAATTAGGAGTTCATGATCTGAGTCACAGTCAGCTCCTGATCTTGTTTTTGTTGACTGTATAGCACTTCTCCATCATTGGCTGCAGAGAATATAATCAATCTGATTTCAGTGTTGACCATCTGTTGATGTCCATGTGTAGAGCCTTCTCTTGTGTTGTTGGAAGAAGGTGTTTGCTATGACCAGTGCATTTTCTTGGCAAAACTCTATTAGTCTCTGTCCTGCTTCATTCCGTATTCCAGGGCCAAATTTGTCTGTTACTCTAGGTGCTTCTTGACTTCCTCTTTTACATTCCAGTCCCCTATAATGAAAAGGACATCTTTTTTGGGTGTTAGTTCTAAAAGGTCTTGTAGGTCTTCATAGAACCATTCAACTTCAGCTTCTTCAGCATTACTGGTTGGGGCATAGACTTGGATTACTGTGATATTGAATGTTTTGCCTTGGAAATGAACAGAGATCATTCTGTCATTTTTGAGATTGCATCCAAGTACTGCATTTCGGACTCTTTTGTTGACCATGATGGCTACTCCATTTCTTCTGAGGGATTCCTGCCCGCAGTAGTAGATATAATGGTCATCTGAGTTAAATTCACCCATTCCAGTCCAATTTAGTTCGCTGATTCCTAGAATGTCGACTTTCACTCTTGCCATCTCCTGTTTGACCACTCCCAATTTGCCTTGATTCATGGACCTGACATTCCAGCTTCCTATGCAATATTGCTCTTTACAGCATTGTACCTTGCTTCTATCACCAGTCACATCTACAGCTGGGTATCATTTTTGCTTTGTCTCCATCCCTTCATTCTTTTTGGAGTTATTTCTCCACTGGCCTCCAGTAGCATATTGGGCACTTACTGACCTGGGGAGTACCTCTTTCAGTATCCTATCATTTTGCCTTCTATCCTATCAAAGCCTTGACTACTCCCTGGCTTACCTGAGATACAAAGGCTGGCCCATTGTCCAACCCTACCTGTGCAGGTAACCCGAACCGTGGCAAGATGTCTTCAATTAACTTTTTGGCCACCACCTGTGCTGTTTCTCTTTTGGTGGGGAAAGCTTCTACCCACCCTGAGAAGATGTCTATGAATACCAGTAGATATTTGTGTTCATATCTACCGAGTTTTATCTCCATGAAGTCCACCTCCCAGTATGCTCCTGGCCGACTTCCATGTTCTCTAGATCCAGCGTTGGTTGGGTGGTGTGTAGTGTTGGTGATCTGGCAGGCCTTGTATTTGATACAATGTTTTCTATTGTTGGTCTGACATCTCTCATGGTAATTTTGGCATGTCTAATCGAGTCCTGCATCTTGCGGGTCCCCAGGTGAGTGGCGTGATGCATCTTCAGTAATACTTGTTTTCCCAGCTCTTCCAGGAGGATCAGGGAGCTATCTGCTGCCAGCCACCACCTGGTCAATTATTGGGTCATGGGCAAACTTTTTATCCAATCTAAGTCTCTTGGTGAGTAGTCGGGCAGAGCTGGCAAAACAGGGCTTCCAGGGTCGGATAATTGTAGGGTGGCTTCTACTACCATGCCCTGGACAACATTTTGGGTTGGCTTATCTGCCAAATTGTTTCCCTTTGAGGTCAGAGTGTCTGACTTCTGGTGTCCCGAGCAATGTATTATGGCTAGTTTTTTTAGGAAGCCATAATGCCGAGAGGAGGGCCTTTATTTTTTCTTTGTATTTGATTGTTTTACCCTTGGCTGTGAGGAGGCCTTTCTCTCTGTAAATGGCTCCGTGAATATGGGCGGTTGCAAAGGTGTATCGGCTATCAGTAACAATGTTAAGTTTCTTGTCCTTTCCCAACAGGAGAGCTTTTGTCAGGGCGATTAGTTCAGCCCTTTGAACCGAGGTGCCCGGAGGTAACGCTTCCGCCTATATGGTTTGGGTCTCAGTGGTTACGGCAGCCCCTGAATAACTGAGTCCATTTTAGACAAAACTGCTCCCATCTGTATACCAGATAACTTTAGCACCCGCTAGAGGGCGGTCTTGCAAGTCCTCTCATGTCTCATGTACCTGGGCTAGTATGTCAGCATAGTCATGGATTGGGTCTTCTAAATCCGGGTTAGGAAGCAGTGTAGCTGGGTTGAGAGCAGCAGGCTGCAGAAAGATGATTCTGGAGGGGTTTAGCAGTAGTCCCTGGTAGTGGGTCAGCTGAGCGTTGCTGATCCATCTATCTGGGGATTGTTTTAGTATACCCTCAATGGCATGGAGGGCGGTGATATGCAACTCTTGCCCCAGTGTCAGTTTATCTGCATCCTTGACCATTAGGGCCACTGCTGCAATCATGTGGAGGCATGGTGGCCAGCCTGACACCACGGGGTCTAGGCGTTTGGACAAGTAAGCCACTGGCTGCTTCCAAGGTCCCAAATGTTGCATCAATACCCCTTTAGCCACTCCTTGTTTTTCATCTACATACAGGAGAAACGGTTTTCTAACGTCAGGCAACCCTAGAGTGGGGGCTGACAGCAGGGCCGTTTTAATGGTTTTGAAAGCCATCTCCATCTGTTCCATCCAGCTGAAAAGGGTGCTACTCTTTGTGGCTTCATATAAAGGTTTAGCCAGTTCTGCATAATTAGGGATCCAAAGGTGGCAGAAGCCAGCAGACCCCAAATATTCTCTCACCTTTCAAGGTGAATCTGGGGTAGGGATTTTGAGTACTGTCTCCTTTCGTGCCCCTGACAGCCATCTCTACCCCTCTTTTAGTACATACCCCAAGTAGGTGACCTCTGGTTGGCATATTTGAGACTTTTTGGCTGAGGCTCAGTATCCTAATTTTCCAAGGGTCTGCAATAGTTCTTGGGTGCCCGTAAGGTAGGTCTGTTGATCCTTGGCTGCAATCAAGAGGTCATCTACATATTGTAACAAGGTTAGTTGGGGGTGTTGTTGTCTGAACTCATCCAGGTCCTCATGTAGGGCCTAGTTGAAGATGTTGGGGGAATTCTTGAATCCCTGCAGCAGCCGGGTCCAGGTCAGCTGGCCGTTAATTCCTTCCTCTGGATCGGATCATTCAAAGACAAAAAAATCCTGGCTTCAGTGACTAGGCGGCGCAATTGGTGTTCCCTTTCTCCCGAGTCAGAAATTGTAGAGGCCAGAAGGATGCGTGCCATGTTGAGGGTCTGGCGGTCTGCTGCTTTGGCATGTTTTTCCTCGGGGGTCTCTCAGGTGTTGTAGACTCTTTCTGCTACTGTTATTAAATCCTGGATACTCTTTTTACCTAGGCGTTCTAATTTTTGTAGCTTTTTTCTAATATCAGGGGCTGCCTGATTGACAAAGTGCATTATCAAGGTGGCCTGGGTGCCTTCGGCTTCTGGATCCATGGGGGTGTATTTTCTAAAAGCTTCCATCAGCCTTTCTAGGAAGGCTGCTGGGCTCTCGGTGGGGCCCTGTTGAACATCTCCTACTCTAGCTAGGTTAGTGGGTTTCCATGCAGCTGCCTTAAGCCCCCCCAATAGAGTCTGGTGGTAGACCCATAGCCTCTCCTTACCTTGTGCCATATTGTAATCCCAGTCAGGCTGTGATAAAGGAAAAGAGGTGTTAATTTCATCTATATTAGTGGTGGGGTCTCCATTTGCCCCTGGGACCCTTTTGTGGGCCTCATTTTGTATCCTCTCTCTCTCTTCTGTGGTAAAGAGAATCTGGAGCAGTTGTTGGCAGTCGTCCTAGGTGGGCTGGTGGGTAAAGAGCACAGTTTCTAGAAGACTGGTTAAATCTCTAGGGTTATCTGAGAACTTGGCATATTGGGATCTCCAGTTATATAGATCACTAGTAGAGAAGGGCCAATATCTGTCTCTTATACACATCTAGATGTGTATAAGAGACAGGGTCATAACTTTTCTTCCAAGGAGTAAGTGTCTTCTAATTTCATGGCTGCAAGCAATATAATATTTTCTCATACAATGATATAGGGAACTTGGTCAGGGTGTTCGATCCGCGGTTGGAAGGTGCCTTCAGAGGGCCATCCTACATTGAAGGTTGGCCATTTTGCACTGCAAAAAGTGATTAATCTATTCTTTTTGATTTCCACTGAGGTCATGAGCGTGCATTTTGACCTCCTTGAAATGATCAGTAATCAGGAATAGAGGCGTGGGGCTAGAATGGCATTGTCCCATACATAGTCCCTGGACCAATCAAATGTTGGTAAATTAACACAGACAAAACGGACAGCCACACAGACAGAGAGACAGAAGAAATATACCTCCGGGAGTTTGGAGGCAAAACTGAAAGTAAGAAGATGGCTTCTGGCCATTCAGCAGGAGCGACCCACTATCGTCTACAGAGAACAGGGGCACTCCATCCCCTCCGAGGGGGTCAAGGATCTCTCCCAACGACCCACACCAGTGACCCATTGGCACATCCACCTGAGTCATATACCGGTTTCAGAAAATAGGCCTTATCAGAAACGAGAAAAAAGAAAGAAAAAAAAGCTTACCGGCTGCAGATGACTCTCCGGATCAGTCTTCCCGTGGAGCCGGTGGGAGATCCTGGACGAGCCCCCAGAGGTTATGCCCAAGTCGCAAAATCTCCCAATGACCACCAGGGAGCCGATGTCTGATGTAAAAGCAAGAGAGTCTTTATTACCAAGCTCAAGCTGGGGTTCCCACCATTACTGACGCAGCAGCTATGGGAAGGAGCCCCGAGTTTTGGTTACATTGCTTATATAGGGTATATTCGTGTAAAAGGGGATTTCCATGCTGGAGGGCATCTGATTGGTCGCCCTCTTTGGAAGGGTTGTGTGTTGATTTCTGATTGGTTCTTATTACCTAAGCAAACCACAAATTCCTGGAAGTAAATTTAGGAGATTTTGGTCTGGGGTCTGATTGGCTTGTGAGTAGTGGGGTGCGGTTGGGTGATTTCCAAAGTGTTTTTCCTGGAACCTCACAAAATGGAGTTTTCTTTTTGACAAGATGGAGTAGCTTAGGTCCTTCACAGGCCATTTTAGTTCACTGATTTCTAAAATGTTGGTGTTTACTCTTGCCATCTCCTGTTTGAACACTTCCAATTTACCTTCATTCACGGACCTAACATTCCAGGTTCCTATGTAATATTGCTCTTACAGCATCGGACTTTACTTCCATCCCCAGTCACATCCACAACTGGGCATTGTTGTCACTTTGGCACTGTCTCTCCATTTTTTCTGGAAGTATTTCTCCACTCTTCTCCAGTAGCATATTGGGCATGTACCAACCTGGGGAGTTCATCTTTTAGTGTCCTATCTTTTTGGTTTTTCATACTGTTCACAGATTTGTCAAGGCAAGAATACTGAAGTGGTTTGCCATTGCCTTCTCCAGTGGACGATGTTTTATAAGAACTTTCCACCATGACCTGTCCATCTTGGGTGGCTCTACCCAGCATGGCTCATAGTTTCATTGAGTTAGACAAGGCTGTGGTCCATCAGATCAGTTGGTTAGTTTTCTGTGATTGTGGCTTTTGTTCTGTCTGCCCTCTGATAGAGAAGGATAAGAAGTTTACAGAAGTTTCCCTATGGGAGTGACTGACTGTGGGGGAAACTAGGACTTGTTCTGATGGGCAGGGCCATGAGCAATGAATCTAATCCAATTTTCTGTTGATGGATGGGCCTGTGTTCCCTCCCTGTTGCTTGACCTGAGACCAAACTATGGTGGAGATAATGAAGATAAAGACGACCTTCTTCAAAAGGTCCCATGCACACAATGCCATACTCAGTGCCCCAGACCCTGTAGCAGGCCACCACCAACCCACGCCTCTTTTGGATACTCCTGGACACTCACAGACAAGTCTGGGTCAGTATATTGTGGGATCACAGCTCCTTTCTCCTGGGTCCTCGTGTGCAAAAGTTTTTTTTTTTTTTTAATGTGCCCTCCAAGAGTTTGTTTCCCCAGTCCTGTCTAAGTTCTGTAATCAAATAGCTGAGAAAAGAAGAGAAGCAAAAGGCAAAGAAGAAAAGGAAAGATATACCCATTTGAATGCAGAGTTCCAAAAAATAGCATGGAGAGATAAGAAAGCCTTCCTCAGTGATCAGTGCAAAGAAATAAAGGAAAACAACAGAATGAGAAAGACTAGAAATCTCTTCAAGAAAATTAGTGATAACAAAGGAACACTTAAACCAAAGATGGGTACAATAAAGAACAGAAATGATATGGACCTAACAGAAGCAGAAGATCTTAAGAAGAGGTGGCAAGAATACACCAAAGAACTATACAAGAAACACCTTTATGACCCAGATAACCACAATGGTGTGATCAGTCACCTAGAGCCAGATATACTGGAATGTGAAGCCAAATGGGCCTTAGGAAGCATTGCTACCAACAAAGCTAGTGGAGGTAATGGAATTCGAGTTAAGATATTTCAAATTAAAAAAAGATGATGCTATCAAAATGCTGCACTCAATATGCCAACAATGATGGAAAACTCAGCAGTGGCCACAGGATTGGAAAAGGTCAGTTTACATTCCAATCCCAAAGAAAGGCAATGCCAAAGAATGTTCAAACTAAAACACAATTGCAGTCATCTCACATGCTATTAAAGCAATGCTCAAAATTCTCCAAGCCAGGCTTCAGCAGTACATGAATCATGAATTCGCAGATGTTCAAGCTGGATTTTAAAAAGGCAAAAGAACCAGAGATCACATTGCCAACATCTGTTGGATCAGTAAAAAGTGAGGGAGTTCCAGAAAAACATCTACTTCTGCTTTATTGACTCTGCCAAAGCATTTGACTGTATGAATCACAAGAAACTGTGGAAAACACTCAAGAAATGGGAATACCAGACCACCTTACCTGTCTCCTGATAAATCTGTATGCAGGTCAAGAAGCAACTATTAGAGCTGAACATGGAACAACAGACTGGTTCCAAATAAGGAAAGGAGTAGGTCAAGGCTGGAAATTGTCACCCTGCTTATTTAATTTCTATGAAGAGTACGTCATGCAAAATGTAAGACTCAATGAAGCATAAGCTGGATTCTAAATTGCCGGAATAAATATAAATAACCTCATATATGCAGATGACACCACCCTATGGCAGAAAGTGAAGAAGAACTAAAGAGCCTTTTGATGAAAGTGAAAGAGGACAGTGAAAAATCTGGCTTAAAACTCAACATTCAAAAAGTGAAGATCATGGTATCTGGTCCCATCACTTCATGGCAAATAAATGGGAAAAAAATGGAAACAGTGAGAGAGTTTGCTATTTTTGGCTTCAAAATCACTGCAGATGGTGACTGCAGCCATTAAATTAAAAGACGCTTACTCTTTGAGAGAAAAGTTATGACCAACCTAGACAGCATATATTGAAAAGCAGAGACATTACTTTGTCAACAAAGATTCATGTAGTCAAGGATATGGTTTTTCCAGTAGTCATGTATGGATGTGAGAGCTGGGCTATAAAGAAAGCTGAGCACCGAAGAATTGATGCTTTTGAACAGTGGTGTTGGAGAAGACTCTTGAGAGTCCCTTGAATTGCAAGGGCATCAAACAAATCAATCCTCAGGGAAATCAGTCCTGAATATTCATTGGAAGGATTGATGCTGAAGCTGAAACGCCAATACTTTGGCCACCTGATGTGAAGAACTGACTCATTGGAAAAAAAACTTTGGTGCTGGGAAAGATTGAAAGCCAGAGAAGTGGCAGATAGAGGATGAGATGGTTGCAAGAAATCACTGACTCAATGGACAAAAGTTTGAGCAAGCTTCAGGAGTTGTTGATGAACAGAGAAGCCTGGTGCACTGCAGTCTTTGTGGTTGCAAAGAGTCGGACACAACTTAGTGACTGAGCTGAACTAAATAACATCTCTCTGATGTGTCAGAAATTCAGAGCTCAGGGCTTGCTTGGAGACTAAGTGTGGTACTGGCCCACCATATCCTGTTGTTGGGAGAACAGAAGTTCTTGTGATTGAAATCAGTGGCAAGGGAATGAAGTTGAACCTCATACCTTTTCAAATTTATTCAATGATTGCTGTCTTTATATATATGGTACCTTGATTTGAAATCCTTTTTTAAGTTCTAGGAACTGAGTTCTTATTATTGTTTTTGCTTATGGGGTTAGTTTTCTGTCTTGCCAAATTATATCAAGAAAGTAGTGTATAAGAATAAGCAGAGGATGCTAAAGTTTATTCTTCCCAGCCATGTTTCCTCCCATTTCAGAATATCATTACATAATTTCTACAAGATTCACTTGAGTTGAAAGCACATCCTGGGTATTATACGAACTTTCATTTATAATCCTTTAAGCTATTTCTGATTAAGGTAATTCACTCAATTTTCAGCATTGTTTTTCTAAATTATCATAATGAATTAGGTGACAATGACTTAAAGAAAAGAATTAAGAGAAAGGCCTGAATATACTGCTGGGCACACTAGCTACCTCTGTTGGTCTGAGGTTTAAGCAGGGACCCAAAAATTAAGCAGTTATTCCTAGGAATGTGATGATGAATTTCAAACACACTTTTCCCATCCCATGCTGTGGGAAATTCTCCAATCCTGGTTCAATGTGAATATTCTACTAGGACATTTTATATCAGATGAGTTCTGAAATATTGATATATAAATATTCTGAGCATATATAGTGGGATATAACCCCAAATTTTTACCACACATAAAATTCTTCCTGCCTTTAAAATTCTTCTCAAGTGGGTATGATTTGTCTTTCTACAATACAAATTCTGTTTTATTGTTTAACTCACATTTCAAAATCTTGCCATCTATAGTAAATTATAAATCTTCTTTTCGAATGTGAAAACTTGCATTCACACCAGAAACATACCTTACTGAGCTATTTGAAGACATATAAAAAGCTTTGGAAATGAATAAATATTTCTGGAGAAATGTCCTGACAAATCAAGAATGAAAAGGTCACACCACTTTTCATGCAGCATTTGTCTTGTTTAATAAGAGCTACATCCCAAAATTTGTTTTAATTACTGATAATGAGAAACATTATATCTAAAGAGGAAATCAAGACTATCTTAATACTAGATTAAGCACACTGGTATAAATTTTTTATCAAAATGGCATCCTTTGAAACTGGCATTCAGATTTATTCTCAAAGCTTTTTAACTTTTCTGAAAGATCAAGGGCAGAGTGTTTTGCAGTTCCTATTTTATTATAACTTGAGGCCAGTTTTTAACAATTATTACTTTAAGAATCATGGCTTATGTCTGAAGGCTGAAATAAGAACAGGTCATAAGCATACCAGAACATGAATTTAAATGGATACATGGAGAATATAAGAAGCATAGAGCTTACCATAAAATCAGTGGCATATTTATTAAAATAGTTTACCACACTTGTTTCAAGAATAAAATATTTAAATCTTAGTTATATGAAAGAAGAAAAGAGAAAATGTCTTCCTGCACTTTTCATTGAAATTTCTTGCAAGAGTTCGTTTAAATACCATCACATGCAGCTGAAAGACAGGTGATATGGCAAGGACATTCTTATTCCTGCTGAGAACATACTTTGAGTAATATTCTAGTCAGTTTAAAACAACTTGAAACAATCAAGCTGATACAACGTCAGACTCAAAAGTACAGCTGGATAAATGTCTCAGCAATGCTATTTCTGATTGCTTATCAAAGGCAGGCCCTTTAATGTCTTTTAATTCACAGTTCTTAATCTCTGCTGCTGCTGCTGCTAAGTCACTTCAGTCGTGTCCGACTCTGTGTGACCCCATAGACGGCAGCCCACCAGGCTCCCCCATCCCTGGGATTCTCCAGGCAAGAACACTGGAGTGGGTTGCCATTTCCTTCTCCAATGCGTGAAAGTGAAGTCGCTCAGTCGTGTCCGACCCTCAGCGATCCCATGGACTGCAGCCCACCAGGCTTCTCCATCCATGGGATTTTCCAAGCAAGAGTACTGGAGTGGGGTGCCATTGGACTGGAAAAATCCTGTCTACTTTTCAGGGCTACTGTGATATGTCACTAAGGCAGTAGGGTGCACCAGGACAGCTTCTCAGTAAATGCTGTCTCATCCTGTCACTAGAGATTATGGAAATGTCTATCCATTGTTTCAAGGGCCTCAGTGTCTTTGAGACTACAAATACACTTTGAATAAATCTAATGCAAACTATTGAGTAATAAGATATCTTATACATGTTTCCAGCTTGTTTACTATAATGACTGACTCCAAGACTGGAACTAAGAATAACATCAGTGTGCAACCATCTATAGAAGTGAAAGGATGTTTGTGTCAAAAATATTGGACATCCTCTGGCTAAAACAATGGATACTTCGATCTAGAAGGTGACTTACATATAAAATTGCCTGATTTACATGTTGAAAGAGAAAGGAAATGTAAGACACTGTTAGAGAAGAAATTGATCTTCCTGAGTTTAGTGTTCTATCAGTTGATTCAATTATGGGATTCCTAGCCTATGTTCCTAGCCTATGCATGTATATATATATATGTACATATACATGATAAGAATATATAAATACATATTTTTATAATATATACTAAATATATGCAATGAAATATAACATTTTCTTATTGAAAAGGGGGAGATTAGTAAAGAACAATTATTGTATAGTTAAACTTATGAAAGTGATCAATGCAAAGAAATAGAGGAAGAAAACAGAATGGGTAAAACTAGAGATCTCTTCAAGAAAATTAGAGATACCAAGGAAACATTTCATGCGAAGATGGGCATAATAAAAGACAGAAATAACATGGACAAAGCAGAAGATATTAAGAAGAGGTGGCAAGAATACACAGAGAACTGTACAAAAAAATCTTCATGATACAGATAACCATGAAGGTGTGATCACTCTTCTAGAGCTAGACAGCCTTGAATGCGAAATCAAATGGGCCTTAGGAAGCATCACTCTGAGTAAAGTTAGTGGAGGTGATGGAATTACAGTTGAGCTATTTCAGATCCTAAAAGATGATGCTGTGAAAGTGGTGCACTCAAAATATCAGCAAATTTGGAAAACTTATCAGTGGCCACAAGACTGGAAAAGTTCAGTTTTCATTCCAATCCCAAAGAAATGCAATGCCAAAGATTGTTCAAACTGCTGCACAATTGCATTTATTTCACAGGCTAGCAAAGCAATGCTCAAAATTCTCCAAGCTAGGCTTCAACCGTATGTGAACTGAGAATATCCAGATGTCCAAGCTGGATTTATAAAAGGCAGAGGAACAAGAGATCAAATTTCCAGCATCCTTTGGACCATTGAAAAAGCAAGAGACTTCAAGAGAAACAACTACTTCTGCTTTATTGACTATGTCAAAGCCTTTGTGTGGATCACAACAAACTATGGAAAATTCTTCAAGAGATGGGAATAGCAGACCACCTTACCTGTCTCCTGAGAAATCTGTTTGCAGGTCAAGAAGCCACAATTAGAACTGTAGATGGAACAATGGATTGGTTCCAAACTGGGAAATGAGTACACCAAGGCTGTATATTGTCACTTTGCTTATTTAACTTCTATGCAGAGTACATCATGTGAAATGCTGGGCTGGATGAAGCACAAGCTGGAATCAAGATTGCTAGGAGAAATATCTTTAATCTCAGATGTGTAAATGACACCACCCTTATGGCAAAGAGGAATTAAAAAGCCTCTTGTTGAAAGTAAAATAAGAGAATGAACAATCCGGCTTAAAAATTCAACATTCAAAGAGCAAAGATCATTGCATCCAGTTCCATCACTTCATGGCAAATAGATGGGGAAGCAGTGGAAACAGTGACAAACTATTTTCGTGGATTCCAAAATCACTGCAGATGGTGACTGCACCCATGAAATCAAAAGACATTTGCTCCTTGAAAGAAAAGCTGTGACAAACCTAGACAGCATATTAAAAAGCAGATAGAAAACAGCAAAATTCTGTAAAGATATCATTATTCAATAAAAAGAAAATTAATTAAAGGAAAAAAAAAGCAGAGATATAACTTTGCTGTCAAAGTTATAGTCAAGGCTTTTTTTCCAATAGTTATATATGGATGTGATTGTTGGACCATAAAGTAATCTGAGCCCTGAAGAAGTGATGCTTTTGAACTGTAGTGTTGGAGAAGACTCCTGAGAGTCCTTTGGATTGTAAAGAGATCAAATGAGTCAATCCTAAAGGAAAGACTGATGCTGAAGCTGAAGTTCAGTTCCAATACTTTAGCCACCTGATGTGAAGAACTGACTCATTGGAAAAGACCCTGATGCTTTGAAGGATTGACAGCAAGAGTAGAAGGGGATGACAAAGGATGAGATGGTTGGATGTCATCGCTGACTCAATGCACAGGAGTTTGAGTAGACTCCAGGAGTTGATGATGGACAGGGAGACCTGGCATGCTGCAGCCTATGGAAAGAACTGACTCATTGGAAAAGACCCTGATGCTTTGAAGGATTGACAGCAAGAGTAGAAGGGGATGACAAAGGATGAGATGGTTGGATGTCATCGCTGACTCAATGCACAGGAGTTTGAGTAGACTCCAGGAGTTGATGATGGACAGGGAGACCTGGCATGCTGCAGCCTATGGGGTCACAAAGAGTCAGACATGACTGAGCTAGTGAACTGAACTGAACTTGTTCTAGTTCTGTGAAAAATTCCATTGGTTGCTTGAGAGTGATTACATTGAACCTGTAGATTTCTTTGTGTAGTATACTCATTTTCACTATATTGATTCTTCCAATCCATGAACATGGTCTATTTCTCCATCTATTTGTGTCATCTTTGATTTCTTTCATCAGTGTTTTATAGTTTTCTATATATAGGACTTTTGTTTCTTTAGGGAGATTTTTTTCCCTAAGTATTTCATTATTTTTGTAGCAATGGTGAATGGAATTGTTTCCTTAATTTCTCTTTCTTTATTCTCATTGCTAATGTATAGGAATGCAAAGGATTTCTGTGTATTAATTTTGTATCTTGCAACTTTACTGTATTCATTGATTAGCTCCAGTAATTTTTTGGTGGTGTCTTTAGGGTTTTCTGTATAAAGGATTATGTCACCTGCAAACAATGAGAGTTTTACTTCTTCTTTTCCAATCTGGATCCCTTTTATTTCTTTTTCTTCTCTGATTGCTGGAACAAGACAGAGGTGTCCACTTTCACCACTTCTATTCAACATAGTTTTGCAAGCTTTAACCACAACAATCAGAGAAGAAAAAGTAATGAGAGGAATCCATATTATCTTTTCAAAGACTCACCACTCAGTCTAAGAATAGAATATGATGCTTACCTTGCTATCATTTGCTTGACTCAGATGACCATTCCTCTTTTCTGATCCTCTCAGGGGTAACCACTAGGTTGAATTTTGCATTGAAAATTTGTTTAGTATTAATTTAAGCTTTACCAAATATATTGAGAGATTTTATATGCTTTTTCATTTTTTTAATCATATCTCATATTGTTGTATGTGTGTGCTGTCACTTCAGTCATGTCCACCTCTTGGCAACTCTGTGACCTGTTGCCTGCCAGGCTTCTCTGTCCATGGGATTCTTCAGGCAAGAGTACTGGAGGGGGTTGCTGTGCCCTCATCTAGAGGATCTTCCTGACCCAGGGATTGAACCCACATCTCTTGTTTCCTGCTTTGGCAGGTGGGTTCTTTATCACTAGTGCCACCTGGGAAGCCCTGTGTTACATGTGTAAAACCAATTTGGCAAATAACTGATAACTGAATATCTGCATCACAGTGTGATGTTTTCAGTTTTATAAAACTGGATTGGGTCAAATTATCTTCCTAATCACTTGGACCACCATACACACCCAACAGAACACTAATGAGTGGAACACTAGTGCTCTATTTCTCTGCCATCACTTAGTGGTGTCTGACTTGATTTGTTTCACCAATTTGTTAAGTGTAAAACGATATTTCTCTATACTTTTAGTCTGTATTTCCCTTATCATTAATAATGATAATAACTTTTTCATATGGCCATGATCATTTAAAATTTTCTTCTCTAAATCCTGGATCAAGTTTTCCCCCACATTTTTCTATTTTTAATTTTTATTTTCTGATTTAAAATCTTTTTTCCTATATGCTACTACTAAACCTTTGTTTGGACTTCCCTGGTTGCTGAGTGGTAAAGAATCTACCTAGTATGCAGGAGATGCAGGTTTGATCCCTGGGTGGGGAAGATCCCATGGAAAAAGGAATGGTAGCACACTCCAGTATTCTTGCCTGGAAAATCCTATGAATGGAGAAACCTATTGGGCTACAGTCCATGGGGTTGCAAAAGACTTAGACATGACTTAGTGACTAAAGAACAACAAAAGCCTTTGCTAGTTATGTGAATTCCAAATAATTCTCCCACTTTAGGGATTGTCTTTCTCTTTTTCATTTTAATTTAGTCAAATATGTCATTATCTGTCATCTTTATGATTGGTATGTCTGTTATCAGTTTTCCCTCATATCCAAAGATAATAAATATATTCCCTATATTGTTTCCAAAAGTATTTTTATATGTAAACTTTTTTCACCTAAGTTCGCTATATATAATATATAGTTTGTTATATATGTATACACACACACACACCACGTCCAAAGGCAAAGAAGCCCCAGCAAGAGAGTAGGAGGGGCAAAATCACATTTAGAACCAAACTCCACACTCGCTAGAGATGCTCAGAGAGCTTAAACATACCTTGTGCACACCAGGACCCAGAGACCCCACAGAGACTGAAACAGAACTGTGTTTGAGTGTCTCCTTAGGAGGTACTGGTTAACAGTGGATGGCTGTTGGGCCAGGGGCTCTGGGTGCAGTAGACCTGCATATGGCATAAGCCCTCTCAGAGAAGATCAACATTAACCCCACCAGAGAGCCTAAGAACTTAGACAGGACTGGGGAAACAGTCTCTTGGAGGGCACAAATGAAACCTTGTGTGCACCAGGACCCAGGAGACAGGAGCAGTGACCCCACAGGATACTGACCCAGACTTCCTCATGAGCATCCAGGAGTCTCTGGTAGAGGCATGGATCAGGAGTGGCCTGCTGCAGGTGGGGGAGTATAGCAGTGTGTGCTTGGGACATTCTGAAGAAGATTTCCATTATATTCATTACCTCCACCATAGATAGGCCTTAGTTAAAATAACAGGGAAAGGAACACAGCCCCGCCTATCAACAGAAAATTGAATTAAAGATTTACTGAGCATGGCCCCGCCCATCAGAAAAAGACCCAGTTGCCTCCACAGTCAGTCTCTGCCAGCAGAAAGTGTCCATAAGCCTCTTGTCTTTCTCCATCAGAGGGCAGACAGAATGAAAACCACAATCACAGAAAACTAATGAAAACGATCACATGGACCACTGAGTGAAAATATGATTCATGCTGTGTAGGGCCGCCAAAGATGGACAGGTCATGGTGAAGAGTTCTGACAAAATGTGGTGCCACTGGAGAAGAGAATGGCAAGCCACTTCAGTATTCTTGCCTTGAGAACCCCATGAACAGTATCAAAAGGCAGAAAGATAGGACACTGAAAGACAAACTCCCCAGGTTGGTAGGTGCCCAATATGCTAGTAGAGATCAGTGGAGAAATAACTCCAGAAAGAATGAAGAGACAGAGTCAAAGAAAAAACAACACCCAGTTGTGAGTGTGACTGGTGATGGAAGCAAGGTCCGATGTTGTAAAGAGCAATATTGCACAGGAACCTGGAATGTTAAGTCCATGAATCAAGGCAACTTGGAAGTGGTCAAACAGGAAATGGCTAGAGTGAACACTGACATTTTAGGAATCAGCAAACGAAAAAGGACGGGAATGGGTAAATTTAACTCAGATGACCATTATATCTACTACTATGGACAAGCATCCCTTAGAAAAAATGGAGTATCCATCATACTCAACAAAGGAGTACAAAATGCAGTACTTGGATGCAATCTGAAAAATGGCAGGATGATCTCTGTTCATTTCCAAGGAAAATCATTTGATATCACAGTAATCCAAGTCTATGCCCCAAACAGTAATGCTGAAGAAGCTGAAGTTGAATGATTCTATGAAGACTTACAATGTCTTCTAGAACTAACACTCAAAAAAGATACCCTTTTCATTATAGGGGACTGGAATGCAAAAGTAGAGAGTCAACAAACACCTAGAGTAACAGGCTAATTTGACCTTGGGGTATAGAATGAAGCAGGGCAAAGGCTAACAGAGCTTTGCCAAGAGAACATATGGGTCATAACAAACACCCTCTTCCAACAACACAAGAGAAGACTCTACAAATGGACATCACCAAATGGTCAACACCGAAATCAGGTTGATTATATTCTTTGCAGCCAAAGATGGAGAAGCTCTATACAGCCTGCAAAAACAAGACTGTTAGCTGACTGTGGCTCAGATCATGAACTTCTTATTATCAAATTCGGACTTAAATTGCAGAAAGTAGGGAAATCAACTAGACCATTCAGGTATGACCTAAATTAAATCCCTTATAATTATACAGTGGAAGTGACAAATATATTCAAGGGATTAGATCTGATAGACAGAATGCCTGAAGAGCTATAGCCAGAGGTTCATGATATTGTACAGGAGGCAGTGATCAAGACCATCCCAAAGAAAAAGAAATGCAAAAAAGCAAAATGCTTGTCTGAGGAGGCCTTACAAATCGCTGTGAGAAGAAGAGAAACAAAATGCAAAGGAGAAAACAGATGGGGAAACAACAGAAACTTTACTTTGGGGGCTCCAAAATCACTGCAAATGGTGACTGCAGCCATGAAATTGAAAAATGGTTGCTCCATAGAAGGAAAGCTATGATCATCATAGACAATATATTAAAAAGCAGAGACATTGCTTTGCCAACAAATTCCATCTAGTCAAAGCTATGTTTTTTCCAGTAGTTATATACGGACGTGAGAGTTGAACTATAAAGAAAGCTGAGTGCCAAATAATTGATGCTTTTGACCTGTGGTGTTGGAGAAGACTCTTGCGACTCCCTTGGACTGCAAGAAGATATAGCTAGTCTACCCTAAAGGAAATCATTCCTGAATATTCATTGGAAGGACTGATGCTGAAGCTGAAACTCCAATACTTTGGCCATGTGATGTGAAGAACTGACTCATTGGAAAAGACCCTGATGCTGGGAAAGATTGAAGGATGGAGGAGAAGGGGCTGACAGAGGATGAGATTGTTGGATGGCTTCACTGACTAGATGGACTTGGGTTTGAGTAAACTCCAGGAGTTGGTGATGGCCAGGGAATTCTGGCGTGCTGCAGTCCATGGGATCACAGAGTCAGACACACTGGGCAACTGAACTGAACTAATGCTAAGCAGTTAATACACAGGTATGAAAATGATTGTTTCATTTTGGGGGTTCCATCACTGACCTCTTAGAACACCTACTATTCATTTTCTGTAATGACTTCCCAGGTGGCTCAGTGCTAGAGAAGCCACTTGCTAATGCAGTAGGCACAGATTTGATCCCTGGGTCAGGAATATACCCTGGAGTAGTAAATGGTAACTCACCGAAGTTTTCTTGCCTCAAAAATTCATGGACATAGGAGCCTGGTGGACAATAGTCCATGGTGTTACAAAGAGTCATACACAAACTGAGAGACTGAGCATACAATATGAACATGAAAATGATACAGGAATGCAAGAGAGTTGATAATCAGAGCATACATATCACAATGGATAATTTGTGACTATTACTGGCACAGATATTTTTCATTTTTAGATGCCTCCTCTCTACACTTAGGAAAAAAGTCCAGCAGTATCCAAAGATGCCATTTTGCAAGAAATTATCTTCCCCAGGGGTTTACTTCTCTTCCTGGTCAAGAATTGGAATGACACTGAGGTAGACAAAGCATGGTGTTCCTGTTGTATTTGTAAACATTTTTAAACCTAGGGTTAAACTCTACCAGTTTTATATCTATATGCTGTGCTTGATAGATGCTACTTGCTCTCTAAAGTACATGAACTGAGAATTTCCAGATGCACAAGCTGGATTTAGAAAAGGCAGAAGAACCAGAGATCAAAATGCAAACATCCTTTGGAACACAGAAAATAAAAACAAGAGAATTCCAGAAAATCTTCTGCATTATTGACTACTCTAAAGCCTTTGACTGTGTGGATCACAATAGACTGTGGAAAGTTCTTAAAGTGATGGGAATTCCAGACCACCTTGCCTGGCTCCTGAGAAACCTGTATGCAGGACAAGAAGCAAGTTAGAATTGGACATGGAATAATGAACTCATCCAAAATTGGCAAAGAAGGATGTCAAGGCTATATATTGTCACCCTGCTTGTTTAGCTTATATACAGAGAGTACATCATGTGAAATGCTGGGCTGGATGAATCACAAGATGGAATCAAGATTACTGGGAGAAAGATCAGAAAACACAGATATGCAGTTTGATACCACTTTAAAGGCAGAAAGCAAAGAGGAACTAAAGAGCCTCTTGATTAAAGTCAAAGAGGATAGTGAAAAAAAAAAAAAAACTTACTTAAAACTCAACATTCAAAAAACGAAGATCATGGCATCTGGTCCCATCACTTCAATGCAAATAGATGGGGAAAAAGTGGAAACAGTGACAGATTTTATTTTCTTGGGCTCCAAAATCACTGTAGACAGTGACTGCAGTCACAAAATTAAAAGGTGCCTGCTCCTTGGCATAAAAACTATTCACAGTATAAAAAGCAGAAACATCACATTACCAACCAATGTTCATCTAGTCAAGGCTATCGTTTTCCCAGTAATCGTGTATAGATATGAGTGTTGGACCATAAAGAAGGCTGAACGCAGAAGAATTGATCCTTTCAAACTATGGTACTGGAGAAGACTCGAGAGTCCCTTGGACAGCAAGATCAAACCAGTCAATTCTAAATAAAATTAACCTGAATATTCATTGGAATACTGATGCTGAAGCTGAAGCTCCAATACTGTGGTCACCTGATGGGAAGAGCCAACTCATTGGAAAAGATCTTGATGCTGGGAAAAAAACTGAGGGCAAAAGGAAAAGGGAGCAACAGAGAATGAGATGATTGTATGGCCTCACTGAGTCAATGGACACGACTTTGAGCAATGCAGTGAGATAGTGAAGACAGGGAAGTCTGCTTTGCTGCAGTTCATGGGGTCATAAAGAGTTGGATCCAACTGAGCAACAACAAATTCTCTACAGAATCACTGAAGGATTTTAGTTGGGAAGTGAAGAGGAAACTCTAACAGAGTGAATATTCTAATCACCTGATCACTCAAACTTGTACAGTGAAGAAACAAACAAACAAAGAAACTAAAGCTGAGATATTCTGGGTCAGTGATCTGCAAAGTGTTGTTCATGAGTTATTTTTTGTTGTTCAGTCACCCAGTAGTGTCCACCTCTTTGCGACCCCATGGACTGCAGCACTGCCAGAGCTTTCTGTCCCTCACCATCTCCCGAGGTTTGCCCAAGTTCATATTCATTGCATCAGTGATGCCATCCAGGCATCTCATCCTCTGACATCCTCTTCTCCTTCTGTCCTCAATCTTTCCCAGCTTCAGGGACTTTTTCAATGAATCAGTCATTCACATCAGATGATGTGAATACTGGCCAAAATACTGGAGTTTCAATTTCAGCAGCAGTCCTTCCAACGAGTGTTCAGGGTTGATTTCCCTTAAGCTTGACTGGTTTGATCTCCTTGCTGTCCAAGGGAGTCTCAGGAGTATTGTCAGCACCATAGTTCAGAAGCATCAATTCTTCATTGCTCCGCCTTCTTTATGGTCCAGCTCTCACAGTCGTGCTTGATCATGGGGAAGACCATAACCTTGACTATATGGACCTTTGTTGGCTGAGCAATGTCTCTACTTTTCAGCACAGTGTCTAGGTTTGTCATAGTTTTCGTTTCAAGAAGCAAACACCTTCTGATTCCTTGATGATAGGCACCTGATTTTAGAGTCCAGGAGGAAATCTGTTACTACTTCCACATTTTCCCCCTCTATTTTCCAAGATGTAATGGGGCCGGATGCCATGATCTTAGTTTTTTAAATACTTAGTTCTAAGCTGGCACTTTCACTCTCCTCCTTCCGCCTCATCAAGAAGCTCTCTAGTTCCTCTTCACTTTTTGCCATTAGAGTGGCATCATCCTTATATCTGAGGTTATTGATGTTTCTCCTACCTATCTTGATTCCAGCTTGTAACTCATCCAGCCAGGCATTTTCATAATATGCTCTGTGTATAGATTAAACAGGGTGACAGCAAACAATCCTGTCATACTTCTTTCTCAATCTTGAACCAATCAGTTGTTCCATACAGAGTTCCAATTCTTGCTTCTTGACCCACATACATGTTTCTCAGGAGACAGGTAAGATGGTCTGGTATTCCCATCTCTTCAAGAGCTTTCCATGTTTTATTATGATCCACACAGTCAAAGGCTTTGTGGTAGTCAATGAAACAGAAGTATTTTTTTTTTTTTTTTTGAGGGGGAATTCCCTAGCTTTTTCTATGATCCAGTGAATGTTGTCAATTTGATCTCTGGTTCTTCTTTGTTTTCTAAATCCAGCTTGGACATCTAGAAATTTTTCATTCATACAATGCTGAAGCCTACCATGCAAGATTTTATGCATTACCTTACAAGCATGGGAAATGAGTGCAATTGTCTGATATTTAGCACATTATTAATACTACTCTTCTTGGGAATTAAGATGAGGTTTGACCTATGGGTCATGGGTTACTGTTGCTAGTCCATAAATGATCTTTTTTTTAACAACATAAGCATGGAAACTGAGAGCAACCATTTGGAAACTTCTATTGATATTTGACATTTGCGTGTGCTGAGATACTCTTGCTAGTTACTATAAGTAGAACCATGTTTTAATTTTTAATAGTCAAAGCTCAGTTCAGTAAGTATAACTCAAAAACATATGAACTAGTGTTTATTTCTTCTAGAGAGAGATACTTCAGTTATAGTCATGTAAGAAACATAATTGAAGCTGGATAAAATTTTAAAGATGAACTTTGAAAATACAACACTTCCTTCATTTTGCATAAAAGTTAAAAATAGGCTTCCCATGTGGTGCTAGTAGTAAGGAATCTGCCTGCCAATGCAGGAGATGCAGGAGAAATAGATTTGATCACTGGTTGGAAAAAACCCCTAGAGAAGGAAATGGCAACCCACTCCAGTATTCTTGCCTGGAAAATCCAATGGACAGAGGAGCCTGGCAGGCTACAGTCCATGGGGTTGCAAAGAGTCAGAGAGACTCTTTGCATACAGCATTAAAAATGAGTATCAGAAGCTCACTAAAGGTGCTTTAAAGCCACTTTCATGACTCATCAATACATTTCTGTGAGACTGATTACTATAATATGAGTTACTAAAATAAAACATAGTTAGCAGATGAATAGGCATCTTTTTCCAGGAATAATGTCTTCAACCTAACATAGAACTTAATAAGCAAGCCTTTATACATTTTTGAGTTAGAGTTGTCAAACTATACGCATACATTGGATGAATACTGTGTATATCTTTGGGTTTTAATATGACAAATGGGCTTGTTTAATGTTTGCATATAGATGTTTAATATAAGGAATCACTGTTTTCTTCATTTATTACTGCAGGAGCAAAAACATATCAATTTTAAAAGCAATTATCTATATTAGTCCCTTTGTGTATTTTCCATAAACAATGTATAAAATACATGTATAGTTTATACTTTGTTTTTATAATATTTATCCTGAATATATTTATTGTAATGCTATTTTCTCTCCCTTGCATCTAATAAAAATAGAATTTGCATTTTATATGTCTTCATTGCTTATATTTTTCTAGTACTTTATATCTCTTTCGTGTTGCAAAATTATTTTTCCACATTGAATTGTGCAAGAGGTGGAGGAAGGGGAGTGACTGATCCTAGATGGTTTGGAAAGTACTGAGCTTGGTGAAAATTTCAGAATTCAAATAGAATATTTTTAAAAGTATAATAAGATATTTGGAGTAGTATTAGTACAAAGAAACTTAACCAGTGATTTAATCAATATTTGACTAAAAAAAGAAAAGAAAAGCATGAAGCTCAAGTTTTGAGTTCCTGTAATTGAGTGAATAGTGGGGTACTCAATTTTCTGGGACATTCAGGAGAAGATGTGATTTGGAAAAGGGATGAGGAGGTAGCAAAATAGTTTTTAAGCATTTTAAATGTTTGATAGATCATTCCTGTATTTACACATAGTTAAATTTTTCAGAGATAACAGAAATCATGGCATCCTTTTCTCCCCCTGAGTTTGTATGACATGGGACCATAAATGTCAGTTAGTCTGAGGTGTTTCACTAGTTATCAATAAGAGTATTTCTTTCTGTTTCTCACACTCCACTGCCTCCCAGTAGGCCTGTGTACACTTTTAAAGATTTAGCCTGAAGACAAATTTGAATTGTTGAATCCCATAGTCTCAAAACATGCCTTGGAGGACACTCAAGACAGTGGAGTACAGTTTATTATGCCAGTGGGTCCAAGGGGAACCAGTTCCCAACAAGAGGAATCAGTTCCCAACTCTGACGTTTCTGAAAAGCCCAGTTTTATACCCTCTACTATGTGACATGTTAGCAACCTCTTTGTTGTATATAATTGAGTTTTACAGCAAGTAGGTGCTAGGAGAACAAACAAGGTTAAAGGGAGGGGGACAATGATTAGACATCAAGCTGGGATGTCCCCATAGTTAATCTAACGGGCAGCCTGACCAATCTCCGTCTGCCATCTGTAGGGAGGGGAGCCTCCAGGAGACCTGGTTTTCCCTAGCAATGGTTTCCTCACTCTTGGGCAAGGTTCAGGCCCAGTTCACATCCTGTCTTTAAGGTGGATGGCAGGCTTCAAGGTGGAGTTTCTCCTGCTTTCTTCACACTGGCCCCAACAGAATGACATTGCATTTAAAATCATCATTATTTTGAAAAATGCAAAATGTTTTTTTGGGGATCAAATTTGTTTCACAAATATAGATTTCTACCAAGACAGTAGTTTGCAGTGAGTACTCACATGTCTGAACTCCAGCAATGAAGTTACCTCTAGTGTGATACTTGATGCACTGTGTGTATTTCAAATTATCTTTGATTCTCAGATGTACTTGGAATGGTGAATAATCAACAAATTAACAGGCACATAAGCATGCTGCTAAGTCACTTCAGTCGTGTCCGACTCTGTGCGACCCCATAGACGGCAGCCCACCAGGCTCCCCCATCTCTGGGATTCTCTAGGCAAGAACAATGGAGTGGGTTGCCATTTCCTTCTCCAGTGCATGAAAGTGAAAAGTGAAAGTGAAGCCGCTCAGTCGTGTCCGACTCTGCGACCCCATGGACTGCAGCCTACCAGGCTCCTCCACCTATGGGATATTCCAGGCAAGAGTACTGGAGTGGGTTGCCATTGCCTTCTCCACACATAAGCATAGCTATTACCATATTTAAGAAATAAAACACACTCTGAGATCAGGTTTTACAAGGATAGTTCTGACACCTTTGACTAAGTAAGTCATATAATATCTTATTGTTCATTTGTTAAATTTTTGTGATGGCTTATTACTGTCATCTGTCACATTGTTCTGATATTTATTTTGCATTTATTTGCATAATTATTTATATGCACCTGTTTTCTCACCATACTGTATATCTCTGTATTTATCTATTTTAGTAAGTAGCATATTGTCTAAGATTAGGGGTTAAATAAATGTGAGTAAATGAAAGATGGACTTTATTAAAAATACAGTTTGACCAGAACAATATGCTTATTAATTACATAGTTCTATTTGTTTGTTAGTAGCCATCTGCCTAGGCACACTAAAAAGATTTGAAATGCTGGTTGTTATTATCTTTAGGCACTGCTGTTCAGTGATTCTGCTATTAAAGGAAAATTAATTTTTTTCTCATGCAAAAATGAATTAGCTAGCCCATTCTTAGAAAAAATGCATTTTGAATTTCTTACAAGAAAATGCACTTTGAAATGCTTGTTTCTTCTTTCTAAAGTTATTTGAAATACGGCAGAGAAGAGTTCTCTCACTGAGCAGTCTCTTAATGATTTCACTCGAATAATTCTAGTAACCCAGGTCTCTAAAATAATTTTCTCTGAGAGGCTCCTTCAGTGCCACTAATCTGAGAATATCTGCTTTCCAGCAAATATTTGTATTTTAGAGAACAGTGAGTTTTATCATTGTGATTTGTTTTCCTCCCTATTAAACTAAGCAAAAGCATTATTTTTATTCAATATGTTATAAATAATTTTGCATAATGCTCATATTGTTTTAAAACATCCATGCAAAATTATATTTGAGAGCATTTTACAATTCTAGAAAACAGGAGCTCTGTTTACATTTTTTTTTGCTAATGAGGTTTGAGAAATGTTTATTCATCCATAAACATCATTGGCCATCCACTAAGGGCTACACTTTCAGTTTGCAAATTTAAAAAATGTATACTCTTTGGCTTCATGCAGGTAAAATCCAATAACATCAGAAATGGAAATGTGCATTTTATAAACATTTATAAATGGTGTAAATGTGTACTAAAATTTCATGCATAATTATACTGCAAAAATGTTTCTTAATGTTTAGAATTTTAAAAATCAGCTAGGGAGTTTATATCACCAAAGTACAAGTAAAATAAATGTGATAGGGTATAATTTTAAATTACATAGGACAATATTGATTTTAGTGTGATTCATTATAAATACTCTTTTCATATTAAAAATTTTCAACATAATTTCCTAAAAAGTGAAAATAAACATGGAAATCAAGGATAAATTTTAGAAATGATGTTATTAAAGTACACATATATTTCTTGAAAAAGCATCTTCCTCATTTTTAGTTTAAACTTGTAGGAAGCAGACTTTGTCACTAGGTCAACTAAAATAGTTTAGTTCCTTAGCCAGAATTTATATTCCACTATCCATTAGTTATGATCATGGAAAACAAATTTTCTAATACAATACTTTTAAAGCTATAGGTCTTTTTACCACAAGTGTGATGTCATGTCAATTTTTGTTGTTGTTGTTGTTGTTGAAAATGCCCACATGCTGCTCTTAAGTCTGCATTTCAATTAAAACCTGGAAATAGTTCAACCTTGCTACCAGTCTATGCCATTTTCCTTTCTTCCCAATGCCATCACAAAGCAATTGCACAAATCTATTGGTATAAGTAAAGAAATGATTTTGATATAAGAAATAATTCATGTATTCCACTTACATGCATGCCCACCTCAAACTATGTTTTGTTCAAACCCTGGTTTCAAATACACTTGTTCATATCCAAAGAGTTTAAAGAATTAAAAAGGGTTGACTTTAAAGGACAAAGCTTGGAAAACATATATCATAATTTTTCTCTGCTGCTACTGCTAAGTCGCTTCTGTCCTGTCTGACTCTGTGCGACCCCAGAGACCACACCCCACCAGGCTCCCCTGTCCCTGGGATTCTCTAGGCAAGAACACTGGAGTGGGTTGCCATTTCCTTTTCCAATGCATGAAAGTGAAAAGTGAAAGTGAAGTCGCTCAGTCGTGTCTGACTCTTTGCAACTCCATGGACTCCAGGCTACCAGGCCCCTCCTCCATCTGTGGGATTTTCCAAGCAAGAGTACTGGAGTGGGTTGCCATTACCTTCTCCAATTTTTCTCTGTTTTAAAATGCAATTCTTCAGTTAATTAAGGCCTACATAAGAGGTTGGACTAAAAAAAAATCATCGTAGGGGAAATTATATCACATTCTAACATAGAAAAATAAGGGGAAAGAGGAATAAAAAGGTAATAGACATTCAACTTCTTAATCTTGGATTGGGCTTCTCTGGTAGCTCAGATGGTAAATAATCTGCCTGCAATGCAAGAGGCCAACATTCGATCCCTGGGTTGGGTAGATCCCCTGGAGAAGGGAATGGCTACTGACTCCAGTGTTCTTGCCTGGAGAATTCCATGGACAGAGGAGTCTGGTGGACAGTCTATGGGGTCACAGAGTTGGACATGCATAAGTGATTATTAATTACCAAATGTATAAAGTCTAAACTGGATGGATCAAGAGCTAGAGGGTTAGCATAATCGTTAAACTTGTAAGATTAACACATAGAAAATATAAATATAATAAAAGGCATAGCTTGTGTGTCTGGGAAAGAAGATGGTGATATCTATGTGTATGTAATAATATCTTCGTGTATATATATATATATGTACATTTTCAGACATATTTTACATATATCTTTATTTATATATGCATGTTATTCAATACTGAATTATTTGAATCTGTCATTCAGAATGTTTGTGAATTTGGAGCTGTCATTGGAAATTTTATTCCAAATATAGAGAATAAGCTAGTTTTTCCTATATTTAAGCTGGAAGAGACTATTTGAAAAATAGTTCAAGCTAATTAGCAGTGACAGAAAAATTAGAGGACAAAATCACCTACGGACCATGGTGGTTACTGCAGTACCCCTGAAGAGTCCAGAGACAAACAAAATATTTACAACTGGAATTGTTGTCTTATTTTTGTTAGATTGTTTTAATGTCTCAGATCCCTTTAACACAAGGTAGCTTATACAGTTGCCATCACCTTTTGAAGGTGAGAGATGATCAGTATCTTATTCCCAGATAGCTTCATGTCTTCCACTTGGTTTGCCATATCAGACAATGGGAGTGGAGGGATCAATTCATTGCTCTAAGATTCAGGAAACTTCTCAAAATGTGCTATGCTCAGGTGCAATATATAAAAGACATAGCAAAGATTATATCTATTGGTTTACTCTCTTCTTTAATGAAATATAAAATATATTTTTATTATAGAAAATAATATAAATTACAGAAATATAAAATCTATTTTATAGCATAAAGAGTCTCTAATTATATACAAAAATTAGTAAATTTTAGCTGTAAAAAGAATGAAATAAAGCCATTTGCAGCAACAAGGATGAACCTAGAGATTATCATATTATGTCAGACATATGATGTGGTATTGTCACATATTATATGATATCACTTATGTGTGGAATCTAAAATAATGATACAAATGAACTTGCTTACAAACAAAAATAGACTCACAGACACAGGAAACAAATTTATGGTTATCAAAGGGGATAGCACAGGCAGAGGGATAAATTAGGAGTTTTGGATGGACAGATAGACAATACTCTAAATAAAATGGATAAACAGGTACTTCCCGGATGGCCCAGTGATTAAGAATCTGTGCTTCCAATACAGAGGGCATAGGTTCAATCCCTGGTCCAGAAAACTAAGATCCTGCAAGGGTGTGTAGTATAGCCAAAACAACAACAAAAAAGGCAAGTTCCAGAATGATATATGTGCATCAGCAGATGAATGAATAAGAAAGCTGTGGTACATATACACAATAGAGTATTACTCAGCCATTAAAAAGAATTCATTTGAATCAGTTCTAATGAGGTGGATAAAACTGGAGCCTATTATACAGAGTGAAGTAAGCCAGAAAGAAAAACACCAGTACAGTATACTAACACATATATATGGAATTTAGAAAGATGGTAATGATAACCCTGTATGTGAGACAGCAAAAGAGACACATATGTATAGAACAGTATTTTGGACTCTGTGGGAGAGGAAGAGGGTGGGATGATTTGGGAGAATGGCATTGAAACATGTATAATATCATATATGAAATGAATCACAAGTCCAGGTTCAATGCAGGATACAGCATGTTCGGGGCTGGTGCACTGGGATGACCCAGAGGGATGGTATGGGCAGGGAGGTGGGAGGAGGTTCAGGATGGGGAACATGTGTATACCCGTGGCGGATTCATGTTGATGTATGGTAAAACCAATACAATATTGTAAAATAAAAAAAAAAAAAAAAAAGTAGGAATGGATTAAAATAACCTTGTTTTTCTTTTATCATTTATATCTTCAATTGAGGGCAACAGGATGTGGCTTATAAAAAATGCAGACATTTATGAAAGGAAAATCTAAGATGAAAGTAAAGACACAAAAGAAGACACTTGATAAGAATATAGTGCCATAGGAAAACCCAAATTTTAAAACAAAATTAAAATTCACTTTGGAGTGAATAGAAAGACCAGTGAGATGCTTAGTCATTAAAATTCTCCAAGATTCAAGAAATAATGAGAGAAGATAGGGGAAAAAAATATTAAAAGAGAACAAACATAAAAGCTGTCATTCTTCACAAGATTAAAAAAAAAAGCTTAAATAATAGAATAACATATTTGAAAAAAATGACATGGGGCTGAATAGATATTGAAATAAATCAATGCATATAGAGAAATATTAACACTTACTCATCAATATTAATTTTAGATAAAGTAGAATTTGTGGGGAGAATACTACTATATGAGACAAAGAAAAACTGTTATATAGATAGGTTAAAAAATCACCATAATAGCACCATAACAGATATCTGCAAAATAATTTTGGATTAAAATGAAAATAAAATAAATTAGGCCTCATCTGTCACTGGATTGGATTTATCTTCACATTATATGTAGGTCTGAAACTGACAAGAATATATGATGCTACTTTTTTTCAGGTATTGTGTAGCAGAAAGATCAGAACAGATATTTATTGGAGAAGGTTTGGTCAGTACCTGACTGAAACCTCCATGCAGATTTTTTTTTTTTTTTTTTATTTTTACTTTGGAGAAGGAAATGGTAACCCACTCCAGTACTCTTGCCTGGAGAATCCCATGGATGGAGAAGCCTGGTAGGCTACAGTCCATGGGGTCGCAAAGAGTCGGACACGACTGAGCGACTTCACTTACTTTACAATACCGTATTGGTTTTGCTATACATTGACATGAATCCACCACGGGTGTATGCGAGCTCCCAATCCTGAATCCCCCTCCCACCTCCCACCCCATAACATTTCTCTGGATCATCCCCCTGGATCATCCCCGTGCACCAGCCCCAAGCATCCTGTATCCTGTATCGAACATAGGCTGGTGCTTCATTCTTACATGATAGTATACATGTTTCAATGCCATTCTCCCAAATCATCCCACCCTCTCCCTCTCACACAGAGTCCAAAAGTCCGTTCTATACATCTGTGTCTCTTTTGCTGTCTCGCATACAGGGTCATCATTGCCATCTTTCTAAATTCCATATATATGTGTCAGCATACTGTATTGGTGTTTTTCTTTCTGGCTTACTTCACTCTGTATAATAGGTTCCAGTTTCATCCATCTCATTAGAACAGATTCAAATGAATTCTTTTTGATGGCTGAGTAATACTCCACTGTGTATATGTACCACAGCTTTCTTATCCATTCATCTGCTGATGGACATCTAGGTTGTTTCCATGACCTGGCTATTATAAACAGTGCTGCAATAGAGCTCGTTTCTTTCTTATAACTTTGACCTGAAAATTCCAGTTGCCTTTTCTGGCCCAGATTCCAGCTTCTTCCTCTGGCAAGACTGTTTCTTTTACAAAATGCAGCCACTAGACTTTTCTTAAACTTCACCTCTCTGCTCTGTAGTTTAGACAAAACCTCCAGGCAGAAAGCAGTGTTGTTATTTGTTGGAGAGATTGGAGAAGGGGAAGCCTTTAAATTATGGTCCGCATTCATTGTTTTGTGTGTGTGGTCAAACTATCATCATGGTCCTTATGTGGAGAATGTCTGCCATGGCAGTCTGTTTCTCAATGGAAAACTGGTAAAATCTAAAGAGTCTGGAGTTTAGTTAGCAGTGCTATGCCAATGTCAGTTTCTTAGCTTTGGAAAATATCAATATATGATGTGAACAATGGTATAAAGTAGGTAAGGAGTATATAGGAACACTGTATAATCTGCACATTTTCATATGTAAGTCTACAATTTTTCCAAACTTAAAAGTTTTTTTAAAATATATCCTTATTCTTGCTTCATTGTGTCAAAAATGGTACATGGAGTTACTCATTTCCCCCATGTAACTTTTTCCCCCATCTCACAAGAGATTTTTATAGGAAAAAGGTAAGTGAAAGACAAAATTCAGCAGACAATTAGGAGGATGAGTTCATTCACACTACTGAAGTCAGGAAGTATTCATGGATGCACGGAACCTCTCAAAGGAAAATAAAAAAGGGGTGTAGAATTTATAGAGGAAGATAACAAGGGAGTCCTGAGGGAGAGTGGACACTGAGTTTCCTCTGAAGTGTGGAAGACTAGCCTAATGTCTGGATACATGAGGGCAAGGTGGTCCTTTGGGCTAGATGTATGTCAGAACTCTACTGCTGCTGCTAAGTCACTTCAGTCGTGTCTGACTCTGTATGACCCCATAGACGGCAGCCCACCAGGCTCCCCCGTCCTTGGGATTCTCCAGGCAAGAACACTGGAGTGGGTTGCCATTTTCTTCTCCAATGCATGAAAGTGAAAAGTGAAAGGGAAGTCGCTCAGCCATGTCCGACTCTTCACGACCCCATGGACTGCAGCCCACCAGGCTCCTCTGTCCATGGGATTTTCCACCAAGAGTACTGGAGTGGGGTGCCATCACCTCTACACTGTGAGGGAATTTCTCTACGGTGGCTGATTTTCCAGGACACAGAGCTTAAGTTAAGTTCAACATAGTCAGGAGTTTTAATGCGAGTGCTGCACTATTTGCTTCCCAGGAAATCATATTTTCAGACTCAAGATTTGTGGAGGAACTGAGATGGAATCACAGGATTTCACCTTAAAGCTCCTGCAAGCCTCTCCAGAGGCTCCTGGGTGGGGAAAACAGAACAAAACAAGGACTCTCTTGGGTAACAAGATTATACATCATAACTTTTGAAAAGAAAGGCTTAAAGATTGACAAAATACATGAGGAAACACCAGCAATGGTAATATGGGAGTATTACAGTCGTCTTTCAGCCCACCTCACCAAACTAACCTAGAACTGTCAGCTCATTTTTTCCCATTTCGTATCCCTCCAAGAGAGGAAAGATGCCTTCATACTACTGCTGTCAATCTACTTAATAAAATACTGAGCAGAGGAAATGGTGAGGAATGAATATGAAAGAGGCAGAAAGAAAATAGAAAACCAGAAAGGCTGATGGTAGCAATGGTAGAAGGGAAGATGTTATTAAGTGTTTGAAAACACAGATGAAAAAGTTTTGGAATGTGAGAGAATACATAGGAGAGGAAAGATGTATTATAACAGGTTTTTTTTAAAGAAACTATTTAATTTCTCCTTAATAATTTTTATACATACGTAAACATTGAAATTTCTTTTAAATGACTTCTGGCTATTGGTCTGTTTTCTTGAATACAATATCATTCTGAGACTAAACTACATGTACCCAGTTTTCTTTCTAAAATTGTACATGAGAAAGTACGTTCACATTGGCGCTGCTAACAATTGAAGCTTCATTTAGTGGCTGTAAGTCTTGGATGCTCATTGGAATCATCTGAGGAAACCCTAAAATACTGATTCCTAGATTCAATCCCCAGAGATTCTGGTTGAATTGGTCTGAGTGTGGCCTGAACTCAGTACTTTTAAACTATCTCCCAGTAATTCTAATCTGTAGCCACAGTTGAAAATCACTGAGTACTAGATGGATACAAAGCTGACAGTAACATGTAACCCATGCCTGCTGACAGAATCATTGGTGGTGGTTCTTACTTCAAGTTACGGCCAGTCCTGTGATATCGTCCTGGTGAAGTAGCCGCCATCCTTGCAAATATATGTGATTGGCAGAAGCTAACAGAGCACATCTTTCAGATTCCTTTCGTCTATCTACTGGCCATGTCTATCCAGTCCCTCACAATTTCAATTTTCCCACCATCAGGGTCATGTTCAGTAGCACAGGTAAAGAGGAGGCAGCAATGGCAGATGTCATGGAATCCAGGAATGTGAAGATTGCCTAAATAAAACTTTGTTTTTAATCAATTGTCCAAAGTAACAATTCACAGGCAACTTTCCAAGTTGGTAGCTAATCCATAGAACTGGTTTGAAGCATATATAATAATTACTTAGTATTTATTTTGTTATTTTAATAAGGACTGGAAATACCCAATAGCATTTTATGTGATCTTGACTCTGTTTAAAGAGAAGCTATGAAAACAGATGGATGTCCTGCTGACAGCCACCCAGGAGGCCAACATCTAAGAGAGATGTGGGAGGCTGCAAACAGTTTCAAAGTGATGAGGGGGAGTAGCACAAATCCTATTAGCAAATAATGGAATTTGTACATCCCTTGCACTGCCAAAGAGGAACTCTCTTGCCTGCTTTTTCTTACTATTTGTTTTCACTTAAAAGGCTATTAAAGCCTTCTCTAGTCTTGGAATAGAGCACATCTTCTCATTGTGCCCATTATCAGCCACAATAAATAGATTTGAGCTCAGAGACTCAGGCACTTTAATTGCCACTATGTACTTTTCTCAAGTAATAAAAAGAAAATATCAACTTTTATGTGTCCCCTTTGATATAGTCTATGTATAGTGCCGGCTCTTTATTCCCCCAAAGCCTCACTCCCTGGAAGAAGAAAAACTGGTTTGATGCTATTATTTGCCTTTAAAGAAAATCAATAGTCAAACTTAAAACACAATCTCACTTGGAAGTAAAACATAGAAGCTATTCAATGTATTAGATACACATGGGCAGCAGTTTGTTTCCTTTGGTTACAAGGGACCTAAAAAGGAAGTTACTGAAATAAGATGGAGACTTACCTAAAGCTATGTTCTGAGACCTTATTAGTCTTCTCTGGACATAACAAGAGGGTTATGAGCCAAACTCAGGGTTTGGTTGTATTGCATAATGTAAACAGCATATAATTTAATATAAAGAAAATATGGATTTGAGTCTTGACCTCATCATACAAGTTGCATGGCATTGGGCAAATTACCTGACCTGTCTGTGCCTCATTTCTATAGGTGTAAAATAAGAATAACAGCATCTATTGTATATTGAAAGTGTTAATTGCTCAGTTGTCTGCAACTCTTTGTGACCCCGTGGACTGTAGCCTCTAGCTGAGAATTCTGTCTGTGGAATTCTCTGTCTGTGGAATTCTCCAGGCAAAAATGCTGGGGTGCGTAGCCATTCCCTTCTTCAGTATATTGCATTTTGTATATTGCTATATTGCTGTTATATTAATAAGAGACATTGTTAAGTATAACACCTAACATAACATATTGCAAGTACTCAACAGAAAAATAGTAGATAAAGTTTCTTTTATCATTTTCTTCCCTATTATTCAAGCAATGCCAAAAGTCTTGGAATTTTTAAAAATATCTTCAAATAAATAATTCTTAATCTTTATGAGTTGTGACTGTGAATTCTTCCTGTCCCTACAAACTTTTCATATACACTACACTTTATATACCAATCAGTTAAAATCTTTGTCATACAACCAGTCTTCTGTATGACAAATCCCATAGCACTCATTTTTCAGAAAGTATCCTGAGTGATCTTACTTGGAAAGATAATGAGGAATGAGTGAGAGGTCACAAGTTCAATGGAAGTGATTTCCATTCACAAGAAGTGCTCAGTAGTGTTCCTTCTGATTCAAGAGGAAAAGACCAATCCAATTATTTCTCTGGGACATGATATTGGGAATGTGATTTGTTATCCTGCATGGTTGAAGTTGGAAATTTGAAATGACAGAAACATCACTTGAACTACAAGCCTTCAAAGTGTGATCATTATGCTGGGAATATATTGTTCTCAGTTGATCAATATCTGACACTGTAGGCAATTTTTAAATGTATAATGCCATGGCCGAAGCCTTCATTTTTCTGTAGTAGTATTTAATTATCAGAATTTTACAATAATAACATTATTGGTGATGGGATTATTTGGTCCATAAAAGATAGCCATAAAAATAAGAATTGAGATAGATATGCATAATATAATCTTTTTGCTTGCTATTGTTTGAGAAAGGGATATTTTCAGTTTTACCTTTCTCTTAACCATAGAGACTAAGCCTGGACCATACAGCAGTAATCTAAGCTTCGGACTAAGCTCTACTGATTTATTTCATTCTGTTACTACTCTTCTGGGCTTCACAATTGGCTCAGTGGTAAAGAGTCTACCTGCCAATGCAGGAGACTCAGGAGACATGCATTCTATCCCCGGATCAGGAAGATCCCATGGAGAAGGAAATGGCAACCCATTCCAGTATTCTTGCCTGGAAAATTCCATGGGCAGAGGAGCCTGGCAGACTACAGTACATGGAGTCACATAGAGTTGGACACAACTGAGCGTGCACACTACTACTCATCTATTGCACTACTGTGTTTTTCATTTGTGATTGAATTAGGAAAGTATTAGTGAGAAATGTATTTGATACTGAATAAAAAGTATAATTTAATCTTCACCCAATTATTTAAAATGTGAGGATTTCTATTTTTCCTTCATCGCCCATTGAGGCAGTCGTGCATCGACTATGTAATGAAACCATATGATACTTTTTTGAAAAGGATAAATTTGTGTTAATAAGGAATAAGCCAAAGATATGCTCTCTTCTTTTCATATCTAACTATAAATATATTACCCATTTTTCTTTTATTTATATTAGCATAATCTTAAGAGTATATATTTATTGATTCACTTACTTGGACCTTGAGCAGGTAGGAACTGAATTAAGTAGAAAAAATTTCCGCTATCTGCCTTTAAAAAGCCCCAGCCTAGTAGAAGATAATTACATATGTAGTATTTATACATATGTTTTATGTATATAGAGAACTAGTATTTATCATTATAATAAATAATATTTATGGTTTTGTCCAGTGTGCTATACTGTTCCAGTTTAATTATTTCTTCTTGTTTTCATCCTGACTCCTAAATCCTTGCTTCTGTAAAACCAAAAGTGTATTTTATAGCCAAAAAACATATTATTGCAAATTATGTTTTCAATGGGGCTTCATTTGAGCCATTGTTTTGAAGCATTTAAGTCACAGATATGGATTAAGAGAAGCTTTGGGTCAAGCACTCTTATAAATATTTGGTTAAAATGGGCAATACACCAAAGAACATCTGCCTTCTCTTTATGACTGATTTCTTCCTGGTTCTTTAAAATATAACAGCTAATCTACTCTTACACTCAGATCAGAGATTTGGTGCTTGAAAACTGACTCATTATCTTAAGTCAAACCTCAGTATTCCTCTCTAATACCTTAGAGGAACCATATGTATCTTCAAAATATATTGCATTTGTGGAATAAATTCCTTTCTGTGTGTTTAATCAGTCATTTGAAGTTCATATCAGGTCAGTTCAGTTCAGTTGCTCAATCATGTCCGACTCTGCAACCCCATGAATTGCAGCATGCCAGGCCTCCCTGTCCAACACCAACTTCTGGAGTTCACTCAAACTCATGTCCATCGAGTCGGTGATGCCATCCAGCCATTTCATCCTCTGTTGTCCCCTTCTCCTCCTGCTCCCAAACCCTCCCAGCATCAGAGTCTTTTCCAATGAGTCAGCTCTTCACATGAGGTGGCCAAAGTATTGGAGTTTCAGCTTTAGCATCAGTCCTTCCAGTGAACATGCAGGACTGATCTCCTTTAGAATAGACTGGTTGGATCTCCTTGCAGTCCAAGGGACTCTCAAGAGTCTTCTCCAAAACCACAGTTCAAAAGCATCAATGCTTTGGCACTCAGCTTTCTTCACGGTCCAACTCTAACATCCATACGTGACTACTGGAAAAACCAGAGCCTTGACTAGACGAGACCTTTGTTGGCACAGTAATATCTCTGCTTTTTAATATGCTATCTAGGTTGATCATAACTTTCCTTCCAAGGAGTAAGTGTCTTTTAATTTCATGGCTACAATCACCATCTGCAGTGATTTTGGAGCCCCCCAAAATAAAGTCTGACACTATTTCCACTGTTTCCCCATCTATTTCCCATGAAGGGATGGAACTGGATGCCATGATGTTAGTTTTCTGAATGTTGAGCTTTAAGTCAACTTTTTCCACTCTCCTCTCTCACTTTCATCAAGAGGCTTTTTAGTTCCTCTTCACTTTCTTCAATAAGGGTTGTGTCATCTGCATATCTGAGGTTATTGATATTTCTCCTGGCAAACTTGATTCCAGCTTGTGCTTCTTCCAGCCCAGCATAGTGATATTGAATGGTTTGCCTTGGAAATGAACAGAGATCATTCTGTTGTTTTTGAGATTGCATCCAAGTATTGCATTTCGGACTCTTATTGTTGACCATGATGGCTACTCCATTTCTTCTGAGGGATTCCTGCCTACAGTAGTAGATATAATGGTCATCTGATTTAATTTCACCCATTCTAGTCCATTTTAGTTTGCTGATTCCTAGAATGTCGACGTTCATTCTTGCTATCTCCTGTTTGACCACTTCCATATCAGGTCACTCTCCATCGTGTCTGCTACTCCATATCTTCCATTAATAAAAACTGGCATTCAAATTTCAGCTTTTATGTACCTAAATAGATATGCATTATATAAAGAAAAGAGCAACTGCAAAGATCGCCTATATTCACTGTGCCATGTGGGGCCTTCCAAAAAGGATTTATTTTAGTTGGCTTCCCTGACATGATTGTGCAGAATTTTTTTTTCATATCCTCTCAAGAATATTAATAGCAAGAAGGCAGTGTTCATCTGTATATTTATATTCTAGAAACATCAGAAGATGCTGTGATTAGTAATATGTGATCAGGGCTTGACCTTTTGTCTTCCCTGTGGAATTTTATTAATTTTTACATAGATTGGGAAAAAAATCTGTTTTCAAAAATTCACACAACTCAATAAAATTACATTCTTCTGAGATGTGACTTACTCTGCAGAAATGATATGAGAGATTATAGATTCATTTTACAAATAGCAAATTTAAAGTAAAATACAATGCATACAGCAACTGCTAGGAAAGTTCAGAGAGAGAAGATATACAAGTCAAATGTGGATTAAAATGATATAATATTAATTTATATGTTAACTTATTGAACAAATATGGGTTCTCTATAATGTGCCAAGTAAGAAGGGAGCTAGGTGAGACATTCAGTGGTAAATTCGTATCTTGAACAACATGGCAGGGGCTATCAGTAAGTATACAGAAACAGTGTACTAAAGTGTATAAGGACCAATGAATGAGGGTCTGAGAGAATATAGGAGGAGCATGACAAACCTAGACAGCATATTAAAAAGCAGAGACATCACTTTGTCTACCAAGGTCTGTCTAGTCAAAGCTATGGTTTTTCCAGTAATCATGTATGGATGTGAGAGTTGCACCATAAAGAAAGCTGAGTGCCAAAGAATTGATGATTTTGAACTGTGGTATAGAGAAGATTCTTGGGAGTCTCTCAGGCTGCAAGGAGATCAAACCAGTTAATTCAAAAGGAAATCAGTCTTGAATATTCATTGGAAGGACTGATGCTGAAGCTGAAGCTCCAATACTTTGGCCACCTGATGCAAAGAACTGACCCATTGGAAAAGACTCTGATGCTGGGAAAGATTGAGGGCAGGAGGAGAAGGGGATGACAGAGGATGAGATGGTTGGATGGCATCACCGACTCAATGGACATGAGTTTGGGTAAACTCCAGGAGTTGGTGATGGACAGGGAGGCCTGGTGTGCTGCAGTCCATGGAGATGCAAAGAGTTTGACATGACTGAGCTACTGAACTGAACTGAACTGTAATTTATAATTCATCCTAAGGAATCAGAGAAAGAGCCCAGAAAGAAAATAAAAGCTTTCCACAGAGAGGAAGTGGTTAGAGAATGCAGTACTTAACAGAAAAGAGAAAACAGGGCATGTCCAAAAAGTAGAACTCATTCAGGATGGTTAGAACACAAGTGTTCTACTATAAAGAACAGGAGTGGTAAAACATGAAACTTTACGTGGTTTTGGTGCTTTGTATTGCATATTATAATTTATCTCAAGGCTTTGACAACCATTAAGAAGTTTTAAGCAGAGGAGAGCCATGATCATTTTAGATCATGAAAAATCACTTTGTATGCAGTATAGGGTATTGATGATGAAATAAGGAGGAACAACAGTTAAGAGGTTATTACAGGAATTTGGGCAAAGAATAATGTAGATACAATTATGGTAATAGTACCATGAATGGAATGGATAAATCAAGAGATAAAGGATATAAAACTCAGTGGCTAATGAAATGCACAGAGTAAGGTAGAGGAAATGTTAAGGCTTATATTTTGGCTAATGGGGTAGTTGGTGGAATGATTCAATGAGATAGGAAAAAGTAAATGTAAGAATGAAGGGGGAAATGATCGATTGAGTTTTTGGTATAAATGTGGCAATCCAGAAGAGATGTTCAATAGCAACTAGATTATTAAAGCTCAGAAAGAAAACTAAGTTGGAAATAAAGTTTTAAAAATCAGGAACACAGAAGTAGGTATGATTTTTCTGAGATAAATATACAATGAGAAGGATAAAAATGTGAGGAACATCAAAGTTTAAGAGACCATCCTTAGAAGAATGACCCATGCAAGAAACTTAGAATTAGCTGGATCATATAAAACAAGGAAATATCAGTAGAGAAAAATCAACAATGTCCAATTATAGTTGGAAGTTCTGTAACATGGGGGCCACACATAGACATGTTGAATTTCATCACCTAAGCTTGATACCCCTACTATCCTGAGAACATAAAAAGTGAGCAGTAGTAAAGATGTTGCCACACATTTTTCACTGAGAGGAAATCATTCAAGAAATAACATCTTCCACATACCTATTCAAATCTCTCTGTTTTTTGAAATATTAGAGTTTGGGATTACAATTGATTTTGAAAGGTGGGAATATGTTTAAGGAAGAAATCATTATCATTCATGTCAATGACCCTAGTAAAGGGAGGGATTCTAGCTTCTGATCTTTGATTTCTTGGTCTCTAGTCAACTTGAGGGTTGTCCCACTGTGGTAATATCATAAGCTCTTCTTGTTCAAACTGCCTTTATTTATTTGAAAAAAAAAAAAAAGTACCACTTTAACTATCTTACGTGTCTGAATTTTCAACTATTAAAAAACACTGTTTTGCTTTGTTTTTTCTCAAGCATTTCCATTGGAGAATCCTGCATTAAGTGCAGCTAGTAAAGGGCACAATATGCCTAAACTAAATATGGTTTTGTTAATTTATTTGGCTGTTGGTTTTTCTGATCTTTCCCAGTTTACATACTCTACTTGACTAATGAAGTTGGATCAAGTCATAATGAGTGTTATTCTCAGGGAACAACAAAGTTTCATGAAAAAAATAGAAGTTAAGAAAGATTTACTCTCCCTGCAAGGAGTGTAACAATAACTTTTTTATACAGACTAGAGGACTTCATATTATAGCTATAGAACAGAGTTCTTACTAATAAACCAAAGTGGCCACTAAGAAAATAGACTTGACTGGTTTCACTGATGTGGCCCTGACTTCCTGGTGCACCAAACTAAAGATCTGTTTCTAATCTGAATGTTCAGTTGAAGTATGCCACATTCTTACAGAAATTCAAACGAATGAAACTATTCTATATGATACATTTTTTGCAAATACTGAAAATGATTTCTGTTTCATTTCTAAGATTAGATAATGTTTTCATTAATTAATAACAGAATGAAAGGGAGGGAGATTCAGCTGTAATTCGTTTTTGTCAGCCTTTTCTAGTTTACATGAAGATATCTTCTAAGTGTCCAAGAGCAACTGCTTTATATCTACAGTATAGGAGAAAACAAGCAGGAGGCTAGAAATAGAGTTATTTAAAAAGCCAATATTGACCTTGCACTGTTTTGAAAAAAAAAAAAAATTTCCCAGAATATTTTATTTAAATTATCTACTGCTGAAAAAACAAAGCAAGCAAAAAAAAAAAAAAAAAAACCCTTTCCTTTAAACCTACTATTAGAATTAATGTATGTGTATTTCACGAATCTTCTGGAATTTTATAGAATACATCTCACAGCAGGGATCAGCCTTAGCAGGTCTGTCAATATGATTACAGGTGCAATGTAGCCATAGCAAATTAACTTAGAATTTCAAATATTCCTTTGAAAATAAAGGTGTAAATAGATGCACAAATCTTGAATTAGTTAAATACCCTATTACAACAATTCATTTTTGAAACCCTTATTATCAATATCAAAATCAAGAGTAAACTAAGGAAAAAATGTTAAAATAATTAAATAATTAGCTAAAAACAATACATTTGCCCTGTGATACAGTCATGTTTCAGAAAAATAATAAGTATTTGGTAATTGTTTTTCTTTGCAGAATTTTGAAGTGCAAAGTAATGAAAGCAGTTTTATTTCAAGAAGTGCAGCTTTAAAGTTATATAAAATTTAATGGAGAAGGAAATGGTAACCCACTCCAGTATTCTTGCCTGAATAATCCCATGGACAGAGGAGTCTGGCAGGTTAGAGTCCAAGGAGTCACAAAGAGTCAGGCACAACTGAGCAAGCACAAACACACAGTTATTTAATTTTAATGGGAGACTTGGAGGAAGGATGGGAAAAGCTAAGGTTTAGCCATTAGAAATAAATTGATAAAATTATGGCCCCACAGGATTGAATATAATGAAATCACTAAAAAGACTGTTGTGTACGTATCATTTACAATAGTCATATTTCCATGATATATTGTCAAATAAAATAGTTTCAAAAATAACAATTAGGATATAATCCAGTTTAGTTTTTTTAAAAAAACTATATTTGGACCTATTTATACTACATATCCAATGTGAACTTATATGTTAAAAATTGTCTAGGGCTACAAGTGAAAATGAAAAAGTGTTAGCTGTTCAGTCATGTCCAACTCTTTGCAACCCCATGGACTGTAGATCTCCAGGTTCCTCCATCCATGGAATTCTCCAGGCAAGAATACTAGAATGTGTAACCATTCTTTTCTCCAGGAGATCTTCCCAACACAGGGATCAAACCCACATCTCCTGCATTGCAGGCAGATTCTTAACTGTTTGAACCACCAGGGAAGCCAAGAACGTTCTCCAAAAGTTTAATGGCCAATGTGTCTAAATAGAGGGATTTGATCAAGATGACCTTAACATTCCCCTCAGATTGACTAAACTTCAGACAAGTTTCTTCTTGGCCCCAGAACACTCTTTTTTCTTAGAGCATTTCCCTAAGAATATTTGCAATTATAAATTCTTTCTTTGCCTGCTTAGAAAGTAAATTCTCCTAGTTTTTACTGGTTTTATAAACAGGAATGATTTTCTTAGAGACCTTGGAACCATCCCTTTGAAATGTCATCATTAAGGGAGACAGAGACCCTGTCTGTCAGTCTCTGTAAGAGAAAGTAGAAGCCAAACTTTTATAAAGTCTAAATAGCAAACTCAGATGCCTAATCACATTGACCATCCTCCCCTAACACTTCCAGTGCTTTTCCCACAGCTCACTCCATCATCTAGGAACTCTTCTGCCTTTTGTTTCAATAGAATTGACTTCAAACTTTCTCATTGCAGTAGTCTTGACTCCTCTTGCAAGTCTTGAATAGAATTTTCTTGCCTATTTAATTCTGTGTATGCAATTTTTCTTTGACAGGCTTTGGATATATATATTTTTATATCTGTGATCTTTACATAAGTATCATATAATATCATTTGAAGCAACTGAAAACCCTCAAAATAGAAAAAAAGCACTTATTTTTTATGATATTGCCATTGGAGTTCACCAGAAAATATTTGTCTTTTAAATTTAACATAAGATGTTTCTGTTTAGATTCTTCTAAGGTTGTAGTGTTTGTTCACCTGGAAACATTTTTTTTGGTCATAGACTACTCTAGTTTTACTTTCCAAACTTCTCTTAGCAGTTTCTCCTCCTCTCAGTGGAGAAAGAAATGGCAACCCACTCCAGTATTCTTGCCTGGAGAAACTTATGGACAGAGGAGCTTGGCGGGCTTGAGTCCATGGGGTTGCAAAGAGTCGTACATGACTGAGCAACTAACATACTCCTCTCAGTATTTCCATTTTTTGTTTTGTTTTTGTTTTGCCTTGTAAATGATATTATCCCTAGACAAATACTAAAACCACTATGCCTTAATACCTTACATTTAATTTAACAAAAATACCTGTGAGAGTAAGACTTATGCATCACTTTACTGGACTTCTGACTTCCAAATCTAACTCCAAAATTTGTTTAACAGCAGATTCATTTTCTTAAACAATGAAATCTTCATGTCTCCTATTGGTCATGAAAACATCTTCCAATTACTGCCTTTCTTGCCTGGTCCGTGTCACTCACTTTGTAGTCGATAATACTGCAAATCAAATAGCAATCAGAATAATGAGCTGCCACCAGTTGGAGTCATAGTTGGTGCTGCAGTTTGTCAAAGACTGTTCACACTAATCAACTAATAATGGCATTGCTGCTTTCATCACGCTAAACAAAATTCCCTCAGTTGTGCAACACAATTACTACTAATAACCTCTGAAACCTTTGCGTGCTTAAGGAGACTGATTCAGAGATCATCTGGAGACCTATAAGAGAATAAACCAGGGAAGACAGAATCTACCAGATGGAGATTCCTCTTTAGTAATTAACTAGACATTGCTCCTCTGGGTCCATAACATTTTGTAACATTGTGAGGCATTCCTTTAGCATAATGATCCGTCTGTATTAATATATTAGATTGGGAGCAGCCAGGAGATAGTTTTAAATATTAAACATTTCATACATGAATTATATTATTAATAGCCTTTCTTTAGCTTAAAAACGTATGCCTAAGTGACAGTCAATAAACAAATTTAGAGACATTAATATTAAAGAGAAGCCAATGAATTTAGATGTGACAAAATGCATATTGGTTCATTTCTCAAGAAAGACATGCCTTCATGATTATTAATATAGCCGTTAAAGATTTACTTTGAAATGGAAAAGCTGAAAATACCTTAAGTCGAGTTAAGACAATGATTCTTATGTTCAAAGCATTGGAATTTACCACCTTGAGAGAACTAGTCCCTTCCCTTGTCCTTACCAGGCTGCTCAGAAGTGTAAGGTTAGATGACAAATGAGCCATGACATCCTCTGTGACACAGACATTGTACATCTTGTTTCAGGAAACATTTGAGAGGAGGGGGTGGAGATCTCTCAGAGTTTCATTAGGTTAAAGAAGCCATCCCTGCATTTGTCACTGTTAAAATTTGTGGTGAAAAGCGTAAAAACACGTTTAGATTCAAGCTGAATGATTTCGGACAGGCTGACAGACAGCTGCGTTTTGCTGGTTTTGAAATGCAGATTTGGGGTGAAACATGTGGTGTCATTATTTCAGGCCTTATAAGGCATTTTTGTCTAAGAGACAGCTGGTTGCCTCAAGGTCATTTTACTAATAGTCCAAGGTGAGGGCCTTAGTAACACTGAAACTCTGCAATGTTTATTAACCCTTTAATACTGATGGAAAACTTGAAGTACCCTAATTGCACAATTACTAGGAGTATTTTACAGAAATTTCTAATTTAACTGTCAAAACTTTCTCTCACGTTTAAGAAAAATTGAGACTTAAATAAACCAGTCACAAGGAAAACCACATTAAAGATTGTAGAAAGATAATAAAAGGATAACCATTTCATCAATATAGGAGGAGTTATGATATCTTCCCTAAAGACTAGAAACAGCTGTGGCAACCCTGTGTAGCTTGTCCTAGGAACTTGCCTTGGGCCAATGGCATGAGCATACCCTGGTTAGTCAGCCAGTTCAGTTGCTCAGTCGTGTCCAACTCTTTGTGATCCCATGGACTTCAGTACACCGGGCTTCCCTGTCCATCACCAACTCCCGGAGCTTGCTCAAACTCATGTCCATCGAGTTGGTGATGCCATCCAACCATCTCGTCCTCTGTCATTCCCTTCTCCTCCTGCCTTCAATCTTTCCCAGCATCAGAGTCTTTTCTAATGAGTCAGTTCTTCGTTATCAGGTTAGAAATGCAGTATCTCAGGAACCACCATAAACCCACTGAGTCAGAATCTGCATTTTAACTAGATTCCTAAATGACTGGTATGCACCTAAATTTGATAATCACTCTCTTGGGACACAAAGCTAGTAAGTGACAGAGCCTACTCTCAGAGCCAGCTTAGTTTAGCAACATAGGAATGCCATTCTATTTACAATAAGTTATGCTATTTTTTATTGCATATTTTGTGGTTCTTGGTTTTAATTCATAGGTTTTGTAAACCTGTGCTTCAATGAGGTATGAACTGGAACTGAAGCACTTTTTGCAGTCAAGATTTTCTTCAAGTTTAGATCTCTGTTGGTCCCTTTTCCTTCTCAACTACCAAATTTTGGTGCTTCAGGTATCTGGAGTCAGTGAAAAACAGATTTCAGTTTAGGAACTAGAGGTTTAAAATATAGCTCTACCAAGTTATTTGCATAAGAAGATTGGATATGCAGGTGTGAATCTGTGTGGCAGAGGCATGATTATAAATGCAGAAACATGAAATATCAATGTTTATATTTTAATGCACCATTGAACGGGATGTAGGAAATAATTGAGAGTTGAAACCATTGAAAAATTCCTGACAATTCAACAGATATTACTGTGTGCTTCATGTTTTTTAACCAGTCATTATATCTTCTTTTCTAATTCTCCTTTGTTCACCTTTCCTCTCTGTCTCAATTCTGATTTATTTCTTTATAAATTTGAGAAACATTCTCCATTCCTATTTACACCCAGATCCTAAGAGCTTAGTTGTCTGTACTAGAGACTTGCAAATATTATTTACTTTTAAATTTTGGCTTTTACTTAAAGGAAAAAAAGTGAGTTTTTTTTTGGTCAGTCCAGGTCAATTTGTTTCACAAACAGTTTATTAATTAAAAATGTCCATTCCTGTATAATCATGAAAGCTTCCAACTTGATCAAAGGTAAAGCTAATTTCCGTTTTCTCTGGCTACAACCCGTAACTTCAAGGAAGGGGTTGTAGCCGTCTCATCTCTTGTTCAGTTCCTCCCTCACTTTATATCTACAACTTTGAAGATATCCCTTCAAGATAACAGGGAACAGGTTGAGGGAGGAGAGTTAAAAGATGTAAGAGAATTCATTTTTGACTGGTACTGTTTTCAATTGGCTTTCTGTGGTATGGCCTGGGAGATGCTCAATGTTCTTTTTCTTTTTTGGTTCTGACACTTCCACGGGACCTCTGGAGATCATTTCCATCACTTATACATGTCATTTGCTCACCTACAAATTCCTAAATCTGGGCAAGTGCACTCTATTATAAAGGTCACTTACTCCTTCCTTGGCAACTAGGAATTCAGTCATTTAATTTATTATAAGTTGTGCCAACTCTAGGTTCCATAGGCTTACCTTAACACATCAGCAACTCTCCTTCACACTGTCGTGAAAGCTGCTAGCTAGCTTATCCTCGGGCTGCAGATTTCCTAAGCAGGAGCAAGTCACCAACCTAGTGTGTCTTATAACTACTTGGGATACATATCAAACTCTCTGAATGGTCAAAGAGAGTACCTGCTCCCACCTCTTGCCTGAATGTGTATGTGTGTGTTTAGGATGAGCTCGGGTGAGGGGGAGATATTAACTATATATCAGCAGCTTTATTGAAAATTATCTTCATAAGGATTCTCTAATGCAATTCCTTTACCACATCCAATGTACATCACACTTTTATAAATTAGTATTTTTGTTAGTTTGTTCAAAAGCTACTAAACTACCTTATATTAAATCTTTGCAAATTTTATATGTGGTTGATGCAATTTAAGACACAGGGTTTAAATTGAACCCATGTCTATCTATTGTCATGCTCTTTCCACTTCATAGACAAAATTAGGTCAAAGGATAGTTTGAGGAGATTACTCAGCCTAGGTTCACAATGATTTCTTAAATATAAGTATCATTTAACCAGTCAGAGAAGGCATCATTCCTTTTTATATCTCCTTTCAGTTCAGTTCAATTCAGTTGCTCAGTCATGCCCAACTCTTTGAGACCTCATCGACTGCAGCACACCAGGCCTCCCTGTCCATCATCAACTCCCAGAGTTCACACAAACTCATGTCCATTGAGTCAGTAATGCCATCCAGCCATCTCATACCTCTGTCATCCCCTTCTGCTCCCGCCTTCAATCTTTCCCAACATCAGAGTTTTTTCAAATGAGTCAGTTCTTCGCATCAGGTGGCCAAATATTGGAGTTTCAGCTTCAACATCAGTCCTTCCAGAGAACACCCAGGACTAATCTCCTTTAGGATCTCCTTTGGATCTCCTTGTAGTCCAAGGGACTCTCAAGAGTCTTCTCCAACACCACAGTTCAAAAACATCAATTCTTTGGCACTCAGCTTTCTTTATAGTCCAACTCTCACATTACTACGTGACTACTGGAAAAACCATAGCCTTGACAAGATGGACCTTTGTTGGCAAAGTAATGACTCTGCTTTTTAATAATCTGACTAGGTTGGTCATAACTTTCCTTCCAAAGAGTAAGCATCTTTTACTTTTATGGCTGAAGTCACCATCTGCAGTGATTTTGGAGCCCCCAAAAATAAAGTCTGTCAATGTTTCTACTGTTTCTCCATCCATTTGCCATGAAGTGATGGGACCAGATGCCGTGATCTTAGTTTTCTGAATATTGAGCTTTAAGTCAACTTTTTCACCCTCCTATTTCACTTTCATCAAGAGGCTCTTTAGTTCTTCACTTTCTGCCATAAGGGTGGTGTCATCTGCATATCTGAGGTTATTGATATTTCTCCCAGCAATCTTGATTCCAGCTTGTGCTCCATCCAGCCCAACATTTCTCATGATGTACTCTGCATATAAATTAAATAAGCAGGGTGACAATATACAGCCTTGATGTATTCCTTTTCCTATTTGGAACCAGTCTATTGTTCCCAGCTGTTCCATCCAGTTCTAACTGTTGCTTCCTGACCTGCATAGAGATTTCTCAAGAGGCAGGTCAGGTGGTCTGCTATTCCCACCACTTGAATTTTCCATATTTTGTTGTGACCCACACAGTTGAAGGCTTTGGCATAGTCAATAAAGCAGAAATAGATGTTTTTCTGAAACTCTCTTGGTTTTTCAGTGATCCAGTGGATGGTGGCAATTTGATCTCTGGTTCTTCTGCCAATTCTAAAACCAACTTGAACATATAGAAGTTCACAGTTTACGTATTGTTGAAGCCTGGCTTGGAGAATTTTGAGCATTACTTTGCTAGTGTGTGAGATGAGTGCAATCATATGGTAGTTTGAGCATTCTTTGGCATTGCCTTTCTTAGGGATTGGAATGAAAACCAACCTTTTCCAGTCTTGTGGCCACTGCTGAGTTTTCCAAATTTTCTGGCATATTAAGTGCAGCACTTTCACAGCATCATCTTTTAGGATTTGAAATAGCTCAATTGGAATTCCTCCACTAGCTTTGTTCATAGTGATGCTTCCTAAGGCCCACTTGACTTCACATTCTGGCCCTAGGTAAGTGATCACACCATTGTGAATGTCTCCTTTGGTCAAATCCTATTATACTTTCTTATTTGCAGCCCCATTTTGTATCTGTAAACAATATATTCTTCAATGGGGTTGATATTAGGAATTGAAAAATGAGATCTCCCAAAATACAAGATTTCAAAAGTGTAAGCGTATCAAAGAACAAAAGTCACATAACTTGTAAATTAGACAATAGTATAGGAAAATGGCTACCTTCTTGAGAAGATGCCATATGGATGAATCCACAGCTCTTGCAGGAAAAAAAAAGCAGTGAAAGGAAAAAAGTAAAATATACAATGATGCATTTAGGATAGATTTTTAAACTGTTCAGGGAAGTATTTCTTCCATTCTCATGTAATCTAACATGGCAGATGCCAGAAGACATTCAGAATAAGAACAAGTAATGATATAAGAATTTCACTAGGACTCCTGAAAGCTGCCAATTTACTAAGACTGTAGGTGAAAGAATAGATAAAGGAAATAAAGAGTATGGAAAGTAGAGGGGGCAAAAGTGACATTTTGGTGCACTTGTGCACAATTAAGAAGGAATAATGGCACCATTTAACCTTCAAAACTTCTGAGAGTTGAATCACATTTAGTCTAGGACACTTCTCCATATGTTTTCCTTTGACATGCTTAAATCATTCAGTGACTAGAATTAAGCAAGAGAAGAAAAGCTCCATTTATGTTTCTATTATAATTTTGAAATCAGTGCATTGAACATTGCTTCAGGATCTATTTTTCTTATTCCCTTTTCTTCATCATTTTCCTTTTTTATTTTTTGTTCAGAGATTATATAAGACCTACCCAAAGGTTCAGATTCAGAATCATATTTTTAAACTATTTGTATGGAGTAACTTCATATTTTTACAACTGAATTCTTTATTTTTGTTAAGGTATAATTGACATATAACTTTATATTACTCTCAGGTATATAACATAATGATACTGAAAAATGATCACAAAAATCTAGTTAACCCACATTAATAGTTACAGAATTTTTTTCTCATGATGAAAGCTTTCTACTCACTTAGAAAGTTTCAGATATACAAGACAGTATTACTAAATATAGTCACCATGCTGTACATCACATCCTCATGACTTATTTATTTTAAAACTGGAAATTTGTACTTCTAAATGCCCTCTCCATTTTGTCCCTCCCCAACTGCCTCTCTGCTTGTTTTGTTGTTGTTGTTGTTTATGTTTTCACTGATAAATACAAGTTTAAGGATATAGCACTCCTCACAAATGGCTACAGAGGCTGTAAATTAACCCAGGAATATGCAACCATGTAACACAGACCAATTAGTTAGACCTGAAATAAACTGGCTTCTAATAACTACCTTGAAAACTTTCAATCCTTTCTTCTATCCAAAAATGACCCGAGTCTTACATGAAAATATTTATCGTAGGGAAATGAGAAATTAAGCTTTGTGGTCAAAAGTGAAAATGAAAGGAAAAATAGCAGTTCCATAGTTAGTTGGTGAAAGCAGGAAATATGGCGTACTTACTGCACTGCCTCGTTCTTCTTTTTTGGTCTTTTGGCCCTTCTTCAGGTCTGTTCTTGGATCTATGACTTCAGGTGTTTTGTGTGTGTGTGTTTCTTCAGATTCCGCATACAAATGGGATTATACAATATTTGTCTTTCCCTGACTGACTTATTTTACTTAGCACAATGCATTCCGGGCCCATCCACATTGTCACAGATGCCAAGATTCCTCCTTCTTTATGGCTTAATAATATCACATTGTTTTTATATACCACATTTTCTTTATATTAATTATTCAATGGATACTTAACTTGCTTCCATATTTTGATTATTATAAATAATGCTATAGTGAACATGGGGTATAACATCTTTTTGAGTTAGAGTTTTTGTTTTCTTTAGATGAATATACTATAACTGGAATTGCTGTATTATATGGTCATAGAAAACACCCTCTTCCAACAACACAAGAAAAGACTCTACACATGGACATCACCAGATGATCAACACCAAAATCAGATTGATTATATTCTTTGCAGCCAAAGATGGAGAAGCTCTATACAGTCAACAAAAACAAGACCAGGAGCTGAATGTGGCTTAGATCATGAACGCCTTAATTACCAAATTCAGACTCAGATTGAAGAAAGTAGGGAAAACCGCTAGACCATTCAGGTATAACCTAAATCAAATCCCTTATGATTATACAGTGGAAGTGAGGAATAGATTTAAGGGCCTAGATCTGATAGATAGAGGGCCTGATGAACTATGGAATGAGGTTCGTGACATTGTACAGGAGACAGGGATCAAGACCATCCCCATGGAAAAGAAATGCAAAAAAGCAAAATGGCTGTCTGGGGAGGCCTTACAAATAGCTGTGAAAAGAAGAGAGGTGAAAAGCAAAGGAGAAAAGGAAAGATATAGGCATCTGAATGCAGAGTTCCAAAGAATAGCAAGAAGAGATAAGAAAGCCTTCTTCAGTGATCAATGCAAAGAAATAGAGGAAAACAACAGAATGGGAAAGACTAGAGATCTCTTCAAGAAAATTAGAGATACCAAGGGAACATTTCATGCAAGGATGGGCTCGATAAAGGACAGAAATGGTATGGACCTAACAGAAGCAGAAGATATTAAGAAGAGGTGGCAAGAATACACAGAAGAACTGTACAAAAAAGATCTTCACGACCCAGATAATCATGANACAGAATGGGAAAGACTAGAGATTTCATATTTATAGAGATATAAATACTTTTTTATCAATACTAAGCTTAATTTATCATTAAAACAAAAGTGAAAGTGAAAGCATAGTTAGTCACATCCGACTCTTTTTGACCCCATGAACTGTAGCCCACCGGGCTCCTCCTTCTTTTGGATTTTCCAGACAAGAATATGGGAGTGGGTTGCCATTTCCTTCTCCATATAATAAGAAAAGCACAGACTAATTTTTATTACTGGACCAGGTTCACCACACTTGGATATATTCTTAAGATATATTTGGAAGTAAATCTAATATTAAAATTATGTGATGAATAAAAAGTAATTAAAATCTTTTTGAAGAATTAGCTTGGAATCTTAAATTTGCATTGTATTCATTTTAAGGATCATTCATCTTTTGAACTGTTGTGAAAATAGCATACCAGGGTACCAGTGTATTAATAACTTATTAGTACAATCTACTTTTCGTGGATTATCTCCCTAACTTGCTCATGGAATACATTCATCTTTTACCTTCACACAAAATCTTCAAGTTATTTCCAGGAATTCTTGGGGAACACAGACAGTTCTTGGTTAGAATATGAAGTTCTGGCCTTCCTGGCTGATGTTGGTGGCCCTCAAAGTCAGCTGAGGGCCCCTTGGTTCTTCCCTTGCTTCCAAGCCCCACTGAACTAAGATGACATTCGTGGTAAAGGTGCAATATTGCAATATCCAAAACCCACAAAAAGATGCATAACTGGCACCAGTTTCTCTGGAACCTCAGAGAGTCTAAGGAACCTTATTACATTGTGCACAGTAATATAAGAGACATTTTCCGAGGCTGCATCACATTTTGTCACCTTGTCTCTTGTCACCTTGCTTTTGTCCCATAAAATAAAACCCTATAAAAAAGTTTCTTTTTTTCTCGCATTTAGAGCTTTGCTCAAGACCCTGAGACAAGTCCGATCGGAGACAATGACCATGCTCTCATTCCCTCTGCATTTCCTCTCTGTGACTTGTGCCTCTTAGCTCTCTTTCCCTCAATATTCTTAATAAAAATGATTCTGAGGAGTGATGTCAGCAACATAGCTAAAGAAGACATAGCTCATTTTATCCTGCTCAACAACAATAATTTGGCATCCATCCATGGACAAAGGTGCCTCTGTGGGAGCTGTAGAATGCAGCATTATACATCAAGGGGCCCAGGAGGAGTCCTGCCCATTCACATGTCAGGTAATAGACACACAGACCTCACCACAGCTTGGGACCTGGCAGTGGCTTGTAAACTGGCTCCAGCCCCTGTTACCCATGGTCCAGGAAGCCCTTTAGACAATTATCCATGGATGAGAGAGCTGTTGTGAAAGTCTAGATTTCCAACAGATGAATTCCAACACAACATTAGAGCCAAAAAAAAAAAAAAAGTGAGCTTGGAGGCTACTCATATTGGATAGAAGAAGAGGAAGATTTTGACCTTACTTACAACTCTCCTGCAAGACATCACATCTCATAGTCAAGAAAGATCTTCTTGGCCTGAGATATCTTCTGCAGGGGAAAGATATGAGTTCCCAGTTTCTCCAGCCATGGGGGATGTTGGAATAGACGCTCATGTGAGCTTCATGAGCAGGTAGAGGCTGGGGGAGTGGCAGATAAGATACTTGAGGACATTAAAGGAATATGCTGCTGCTGCTAAGTCACTTCAGTCGTGTCCAACTCTGTGCGACCCCATTGATGGCAGCCCACCAGGCTCTGAAGGATCCTATTAATTACATTGCAGACTCCTTCAAAAAGTCCAATGATGAGTTGCTGGGACACCTTGCCATGAGTTCTCGCAACTGACCCAAGGGCATCTGCAGCATCCCACATGCCTTACTCACAAACACCCCACCCTGTGGTTGACTCTGTGCTTGGTTCTGAAGCTGGAGAGACTGAGCTTTGGCAGATGACTAATAAATACTTGCAGAAAGCTGGCCTAACCTGCAGGCCAGGGAGAGATCACAGGCAAAAGCAAACGAAGTTTGTCAGCACCTGGCCTCATGGGCTGTAGAACTCAGAGAAGGCACACAAATTAAAAAATTCCCCCACCAAGGGAAGCAAGAAGCTTGGAACAGGCTTATCCATAGAACATCTAAGAAAGCCTCAGAATCTGTAGCAGGACTGACAAAAGGTACTTCTCTCTTAAAGCAATTAGTAAATTATGAAGGTGACAATAACTGTAAAGGGAAAGACAGCTACACAAAAATTCAAGAAACACGAAAAATTGAGGAAACATGACACCATTAAAGGATCACAGAAGTTTTTCTGTAACTGACTCCAAAGGCATGGAGATCTGTAATCTGCTTGATAAATAATTCAAAATAGTAGTTCTGAGTGAACTCTGAGAGATGGTGATGAACAGGGAGGCCTGGCATGCTGCGATTCATGGGGTCGCAAAGAGTCGGACATGACTGAGTGACTGAACTGAACTGATAAAGTATAAGAAAACAAAGAAAGACAATTCAATTAAATTAGGAAGACAATGTCTGGACAAAATGAGAAGTTAAACAAAAATAAATCATAAAAAAAGAATCAAACAGAAATTCTGGAGATGAATTATACAATAAATGAAATGAAACTGTGATACAGTGTATCCTTGTGGTGCAAGGATGGTTCAACATGTGCAAATTAATCAGTGTAATATACCATATTAATAGAATAAAACAGAGAAAAAAGTATAATTATCTCAAATGATGCAAAAAAACACACCAGCAAAAGAGAGAATTCTTTTCATGAAAAAAAAATTGCTCAACATACAGGGGAAATGAACCTCAATATAGTAAAGGTCATATGGGAAATCTGTACGCAGGTCAGGAAGCAACAGTTAGAACTGGACATGGAACAACAGGCTGGTTCCAAATAGGAAAAAGAGTACATCATGGCTGTATCTTGTCACCCTGCTTATTTAACTTCTATGCAGAGTACATCATGAGAAACGATGGAGGAAGAAACACAAGCTGGAATCAAGATTGCCGGGAGAAATATCAATAACCTCAGATATGCAGATGACACCACCCTTATGGCAGAAAGTGAAGAGGAGCTAAAAAGCCTCTTGATGAAAGTGAAAGAGGAGAGCAAAAAAGTTAAGATCCAACCAGTCCATTCTGAAGGAGATCAGCCCTGGGATTTCTTTGGAAGGAATGATGCTAAAGCTGAAACTCCAGTACTTTGGCCACCTCATGCGAAGAGTTGACTCATTGGAAAAGACTCTGATGCTGGGAAGGATTGGGGGCAGGAGGAAAAGGGGACGACCGAGGATGAGATGGCTGGATGGCATCACTAACTCGATGGACGTGAGTCTGAGTGAACTCCGGGAGATGGTGATGGACAGGGAGGCCTGGCGTGCTGTGATTTATGGGGTTGCAAAGAGTTAGACATGACTGAGCGACTGAACTGAACTGAGCTTATGGTAGTTCTAAATTTTAAGAACCTCAATACTGTTCTCCATAGTGGTTGAACCTGTCTACATTTCCACCAACAATGCAAAAATGTTCATTTTTCTTCATATCCAACCAACAGGTTTTATCTCTTGTCTTCATGATATGAGCCATTCTAACAGGTTTAACATGACTTCTCATGGTGGTTTGGATTTGTATTTCCCTGATGATTAGTGATGTTTAACACCTTTTCATGTATTTGTTGGCTACCAGTATGACTTCTTTGGAAAAAGAGAAAAAATGTCTTCTCAGATCCTTTTCCCATTTAAAATTCAGATTGTTTGCATTTTTGCTGTTGCATTGTAAAAATTCTTTATATATTTTGAAATAAACTCCTTATCAGATCTATGATTTTCAAATATGTTCTCCCATTCTGGAGGTTTCCTTTTCATTTTGTTGATGGCTTCCTTTGCTATGCAGATGCTTTTTAGTTTGATGTACTCTCGTTTGTTTATTTTTACTTTTGTTGCCTTGGCTCTTGAGTATCAATTCTAAAGAAATCATAACCAAGACCTGTGTTGAGGTGCTTGCCACCTATTTCTTTTAGGAGTTTTGTGGTTTCACACCTTACGTTAAAGTCTTTAATATATTTTGAGGGTTTTTTTTGTGTGTGTATCATATAAAATAGTGGTCCAGCTTAATTCTTTTACATGTGATTGTAGTTTTCCAAGCACCATTTATTGAAGAAACTTTCCTTTCCCCACTGTAAATTCTTGGCTACACTGTCATAAATTAATTGACCAAATATACATGGGTTTATTTCTGGTTCCTCTATTCTGTTCCATTGATCTATATGTTTGTTTCATGCCAGTATCATACCGTTTTCCTTACTATTACTTTCCTTTTTGAAATCAGGAAAACACCATTCCTCCAGCTTTGTTCTTCTTTCACAAGATTGTCTCGACTATTTGGAGTCTTTTGTGATACCATACAAATTTTAGGACTTTTTGTTTTATTTCTGTGAGGAAAAATAAAACTAGGATTTTGATAGGGATTGCATTTAATGTGGATTGTTTGGGTAATATGGATATTTAACGCTTTTCATTATTCTGATCCATGAGTGTGTAATGCTTTTGCATTTATTTGTGCCTTTTTTCAATTTCTTTCATCATTGCTTTACAGTTTTCATTGTAAAGATCTTTCACTTCCTTAATTAAGTTTATAACTAAGTACTTAATTCTTTTTGATGCATTTATAAATGGGATTTATTCTTATTTTCTTTTTCAGATGATACATTGCTAGTGTGCTAAAACACAACTGATTTTTGTATGTTGATTTTGTATTGTGGAACTAAATGGAATTTGTTTTTTAGTTCCTACAGTGTTTGTGTGTGTATGTGTGTGGAATCCTTAGAGTTTTCTGTGCATATAATTATATCATGTGCACACAGAGGCAACTGTACTTCTTTTGTTTTTGATTTGGATACTTTTTGCCTTAAGTCCTCTGGTGGTAATTTCAAGTACTATGTTGAAAGGAAGTGACAAAGTGATCATCCTTGTCTTGTTCCCAGTCTTAGAAGAAAAGATTTTAGCCTTTCACCAGTGAGTGTGATGTTTGCTATGGACTTGTCATAAATGGCCTTTATTATGTTGGGGTAAGTTCCCACTATACCTATTTTGTTGTGAGTTTTTATCATAAATGAATGTTGAATTTTTTCAAATACTTTGCCTTTCTTTGAGATGATTATATGATTTTTATCCTTCACTTTGTTACAGTTGTGTATCACATTGATTTCTGGATATCAAACCATTCTTGCATACCTGAAATAAATCTGACATGATCATAATGTATGATCCTTTTAATATATTGTTTAATTCAGTTTTTATATATTGCTTATAATTTTCTTTTTTTGTGGCATTCTTGTCTGGTTTTAGTTAGAGTAATACTGGGCTCATAAAACGAGTTGGTAATGTTCTCTCCTCTTCTATTTTTTGAAAGATTTTAAGAAGTACTGATATTAATTCTTCTTTAAATGTTTAGTAGAATTCACCAGTGAAGCCATCTGAGTCTGCACTTTTATATAGCGCTTTTAATATGTCAATCATACCTTAATAAAGTACTTTAACAAAATAAGGAAATGTTCTAAACTGACACCTCACCAAAGAAGCTAAAATAAGTAGTAAATAAACATATGAAAAGATGCTTACTATCATATGCCATTAAGAAATTACAAGTTAAAACAACAGTGTGATGCTGCTGCTGCTAAGTCGCTTCAGTTGTATTTGACTGTGCGACCTCATAGACGGCAGCCCACCAGGCTCCTCCGTCTCTGGGATTCTCCAGGCAAGAATACTGGAGTGGGTTGCCATTTCCTTCTCCAATGTGATGCTACTACATACCATTAGAATGACTGAAATCCAAAACATTGATATCACATGCTGGAGAGGTCATGTAGTGACAGAAACTCTCATTTGCTGGTGGACTTGCAAAATGGTGTAACAACTTCTGAAGTTAGTTTGTTGTTTTTTTACAAGGCTAAATAGGCTTAACTACCCAATCTAGGAATTGAATTCCTAGCTATTTATCCAAATGGGTTGAATGAGTATCTGCACACAACTGTTTATAACAGTTATATTCATAGTATCTATATTCATAGTTGTAACACTGCAAATAATCAACATGTTCTTTAAAAGGTGAGTGGATAAACAAATTGTGGTGAATCCATAGAATGAAACAGTATTCAAAAATAAAAGAAAATGAGGTATCAAACCACCAAGAAACATGGGAGAATCTCTAATTCTGGAAAAGGTAAAACTGTAGTTCTGGAAGAAAATGAGGAATGAATAGGTGGAGAAAAGGGCATGCTTAAGGCCGTGAAACTATTCTGTATGGCATGCAATAGTGGATAAATGATATTAGACATTCATCAAAACCATGGAACTATACAACACAAAGAGTAAACTCTAATGAAAACAATTATCATTATTAATATCATCAATATTGGTTTATCCATGGTGACGAATACACTACATCAATACAAACTATTAATAATAGGGGAAACTGAGTAGGAGACAGAGGGCATATATGATAAATTTCTTTATTATTTGTTTAGTTTTTGGTAAACCTAAAACTTCTCTAAAAACTAAAGTCTATTAATTCCTCCAAGGAATATGGAACTGTTATAATTGCTCTAGAATAATCAAGATTCACAAAATTTAAATTCTGACATCAAAGAAGAACTGAGGAATATTTGCTAGATAGGTATCCAAAACGTTTGCTACAGTGTTACACTACCATGCAATAAATAATATGCTTAATATCAGCCATGGGTAGTCAAATAAACTGAGTTTTTTGATAATTTACTTCTTTATTTGAAAAATGCAGAACTCCTCACTTTGTAGAACTCCTCAACCTTGATGAAAAATAAACCAGTCACTCATTTATGCTTGTCATAAAAAATCCTTTCATATTTTCTCACAGCATTCCTGTTTGAGGATATATACTGCTCATTTGGAGTTTCTGAGTAGTGAAATAATTTATTTTTGCCCTTATGTAATAAAAGCACAATAGTATCATATATCATTGATTGAACACTTACTAATACATTAAACTTAATTTGCAGCATAAGCATATGAGATAAGTATCATACACTTTTTACTGCCTCAGAAAATTTAAGTATATTATTTAATGTTACACAACTAGGAAGTGGCAAGTCCAAGATTTGAATCCAGTCTTGATTTAATATGTTTTTGTGTTCTTTGAAAACTTTATATACTCCCTCCTTCCTTTGTGAAAGATGTTTTTTGTTGCTTAGCAAGGAAACTAGAATACACTAGGTTGATCTAAGTACCAGAGTTCCCATAAAGATATCACCATGTACAAAACAGCAAAGAAGCATTAGGTTTGTACTGATAGCAATTAGGTAATCTTTTTGTTTTTTTCTTATCTATTCTTCTTTTTTTTTCTTTTTGCTGATAGTATTCTTAAAAACTCTCTGAAAGTATATTGTGCAAGAAATAACTTATGCTCACCTATGTAGTGATGCTTTGATAAATTGCCTCTAAACATGTAGACTTGGAGAGACATATCAAATAACTTTAACAAAGCAAATAACTTTCCTAGTGCCATATCAGATTTGGGGTGGAATAAGGATATCAAAAGCTGAGCTATTTTAGAAAGTAGCTAGAAAGCTATTAACCTACCAACAGGCAGCATGTAGTGGTGTTCAGCCCATGAAAAATCAGTTTAGGTAGAAATTGTAAATTGATGCTGTGAGGTAAGGAACAGAGCCTGGATAGAGGCTAGATGTTGGAGTTTAAGGAAAGATTCCAGGTGCGCACACACACACACACAAACCCAAATAATCAGAAACTGGAACCAAGTAACTAGAAAATTACAAGAAGTTCTAAATAATAGAGTAACAACAACATATCAGAGGTATTAAGAAGTCATTCATAGAAAGCCAGTTTCCTCACTAGCAGATACATCTCTCTTCATTTTAAGGCTCAGAATAGTCTTGGAGTGTGACTGTATTAAGTCCACCAACAAATATGACCAAAGCTGAGATATGAAACACCATAGATATGGACCTTAGACCAGGTCTCCAAATTTCAGATCTTTGTTCACTTATTTCCTTTAAATATCCATTGGTTGAGATGAGATATCTAACTTAATAATTTTCTATGTTAACTTTGTTTACTCATGAATTTTAGCATCTTTAAATATATTTTAATATTGATGTTATAAGTTCAAGGCAATTTACAGAATATAAAAAGTCACAAATGATGTTAAAGTATCAAAATCCTGCTTACATGCCATTAAATGATAACATTCAAAAAGAAGTTTCAGTGATTATAATAAAAATTATTTTTAAAAGTTTCTTTCCTTTTTTTTTCATTGTTTTGTCCACATTCCAAATTAATACCATAACTTGAAGGTTCTACTAAGTAGGAAGAAATATGGCATATATGTTTCTATGATTTAAGGACAAAAGTTATTTGCAGATCTCATTAAGGAACAATAAATTCCATGGTTATCTATAGGAAATCAAGGGAGGCAGCATGTGATAGGAAAAAGCACAAGAAAATTACTCAGATCCACTTACACTTTAATTGTCTATAGGACTTTGTAGAAGATGCTTTCTTTATTTAGCCCTCAGTTCTATCATTATTTATTACCTGAAAAAGAGGGACAGAAGATCTCACCATTTCATAGCTGGCAGGAATTATAATCTGTGTAAAATACAAAAGCAAGTATGAACTTCCATTTTCAGCCCAACAGGTAGTTTGGAAGTTGTCATCCCTCTCCTTGTAGTAAGAAAAAAATGGAACAAACTACAAATTAGCTTTGTTTTGACCCATCAGAGAACATACAGTGTGAGGCCAAACATGATGCTGAAATCTGAAGAGACAGGCAAATCCAGAAGCAGAGTCAAGATCTGCTTCCTTGAAGCATAAGTCACTAGAACCACAAACTGTTAGGAACATTTAAATGGTTATTTTGACAAATTACTGAAGACTGAGACTAATTGCATGAGAGTGAGAAATTTCAGGGTGCTGCAGGCTTCAGAGGAGCCCATACTTTCAGGGCCTTAATTTAAGAACCCTATCAAAGTCTAATGTTTAAGATTTTAGAGAGTTTCTTCTGGCTCCTGACAGTATAATTGTCATGACAGTAATCATTGCTAAATGGGCCCACAGTATCCTCCATGACAACGACCTGCTCTCCATGGAACAATACTTCACCAGAGATTTATCCCACCTAGAAGATGGGCATTCCTTCAATTTAAGCTCCCTTCAGTCTTACTGTCTTATTAAAGGGGCGGGGGGAGGGGAATTGCTATATCAATGGAGAAATACATGTGAAAATAGAGACAAAGATAGAACATGAGGAAATTTGTAATCTCCAGTCTAATCAATAAACACAATCCATGTCCTAACTAGATTAACATAAATCTTCAGACTAAAGACCTATTTAACTCAGTTCCTATTATTCAATATGACATGTCCAGCTTTCAACAAAGAAAATTACAAACCATATCAAAAGAAGAGCTAAGAACACAACTAGAAAGAACAAAGCAAATTTCAGAATCAAACTCAGATAAAACAAAAATATTGCAAATCTTAACATATGACATTTAAAAAACAAAAAGAACAAAAAAGCCCCCAAACATACCAATTTTTATAGTCATTAACTGAGAAGTCTGAAATTGGCAATAAGGAGTTCATTATCTGAGCCACAGTCAGCTCCCAATCTTGTTTTTGCTGACTGTATAGAATTCTCCATCTTTGGCTGCAAAAAAAAATCAATCTGATTTTTGTATTGAACATGTGGTGATGTCCATGTGTAGGATCTTCTCTTGTGTTTTAGGAAGAGGGTGTTTCCTATGACCAGTGCGTTCTCTTGACAAAACTCTATTAGCCTTTGCCCTGCTTCATTCTGTACTCCAAGGCCAAATTTGCTATTACTCCAGGTGTTTCTTGACTTCCTACTTTTGCATTCCTGTCCCCATATTTTTTGGGTGGTAGTTCTAGAAGGTCTTGTAGTTCTAGAAGGTCTCTTCATAGAACCATTCAACTTCAGCTTCTTCAGCATTACTGGTCAGGGCATAGTCTTGGATTACTGTGATATTACATGGTTTTCCTTGTAAATGAACAGAGATCATTCTGTCATTTTTAAGATTGCATTTAAGTACTGCATTTTGGCAAATAGATGGGGAAACAGTGGAAAAGTGGCTGATTTTTTTTTGGGGGGGGGGCTCCAAAATCACTGCACATGGTGATTGTAGCCATGAAATTAAAAGATGCTTACACCTTGAAAGGAAAGTTATGACCAACCTAGATAGCATATTAAAAAGCAGAGATATTACTTTGTCAACAAAGGTCTGTCTAGTCAAGGCTAAACTGGTTTTTCCAGTGGTCATGTATGGATGTGAGAGTTGGACTGTAAAGAAAGCTGAGTGCCAAAGAATTGATGCTTTTGAACTGTGGTGTTGAGAAGACTCTTGAGAGTCCCTTGGACTGTAAGGAGATCCAACCAGTCCATCCTAAAGGAGATCAGCCCTGGGTGTTTGATGGAAGGACTGATGCTAAAGCTGAAACTCCAATACTTTGGCCACCTCATGCGAAGAGTTGACTCATTGGAGAAGACCCTGATGCTGGGAGGAATTGAGGGCAGGAGGAAAAGGGGACGACAGAGGATGAGATGGCTGGATGGCATCACCAACTCAATGAACATGGATTTGGGTGGACTCCGGGAGTTGATGATGGACAGGGAGGCCTGGCGTGCTGCAATTCAAGGGGTCACAAAGAGTTTGACATAGCTGAACGACTGAACTGAACGGAACTGACTGCATTTTGGACTCTTTTGTTGACTATGATGGCTACCACATTTCTTCTAAGGGATTCTTACCCACAGTAGTAGATATAATAGTCATCTGAGTTAAATTCACCCATTCTAGTCCATTTTAGTTTGCTGATTCCTAAAATGTCAATGTTCACTCTGCCCATCTCCTATTTGACCATTTCCAATTTGCCTTGATTCATGGATCTAACATCCCAGGTTCCTATGCAATATTGCTCTTTACAGCATCAGATTTTGCTTCTATCACCAGTCATATCCACAACTGGGTGTTGTTTTTGCTTTGGCTCTGTCTCTTCATTCTTTCTGGAGTTATTTCTCCACTGATCTCCAGTAGCATATTGGACACCTACTGGCCTGGGGAATTCATCTTTCAGTGTCCTATCTTTTTGCTTTTTCATACTATTCATGGGGTTCTCAAGCCAAGAATATGAAGTGGTTTGCCATTCCATTTTCCAGTCGACCACATTTTGTCAGAATTCTCCACCATGACCCATCCATCTTGAGTGGCCCTACATGGCGTGGCTCATAGTTTCACTGAGTTAGACAAGACTGTGATCCATGTGATTAGATTGGTTAGTTTTCTGTGTGATCTCTTTACTCGCAAATTCAGGTTTAAGTTGAAGAAAGAAGGGAAAAATCCCTAGATCATTCAGCTATGACCTAAGTCAAATCCCTGACGATTATACAGTGGAATGAGAAATAGATTCAAGAGATTAGATCTGATAGACAGAGTGCCTGAAGAACTATGGAGAGAGGTTTGTGACATGGTACAGGAGACAGGAATCAAGACCATCCCCAAGAAAAAGAAATGTAAAAAAAAGTAAAATGGCTGTCTGAGGAGGCCTTACAAAGGCTGTAAAAAGAAGAGAAGCAAAAAGCAAATGAGAAAAGGAAAGATATATGCATTTGCATGCAGAGTTCCAAAGAAGAGCAAGGAGAGATAAGAAAGCTTTCCTCAGTGATAAGTGAAAAGAAACAGAGGAAAACAATAAAATGGGAAAGACTAGAGAACTCTTCAAGAAAATTAGAGATACCAAGGGAACATTTCATGCAAAGATGGGCACAAGAAAGGACAGAAATGGCATGGATCTAACAGAAGCAGAAGATATTAAGAAGAAGTGGCGAGAATACACAGAACTGTACAAAAAAGATCTTCAAGACCCAGAAAATCATGATGATATGACCACTCACCTAGAGCCAGAAATCCTGGAATACAAAGTCAAGTGGGCCTTAGGAAGCATCACTAAGAACAAAGCTAGTGGAGGTGATGGAATTCCAGTTGAGCTATGTCAAATCCTAAAAGGTGTTGCTGTGAAAGTGCCACATTCAATATGCCAGCAAATTTGGAAAACTCAGCAGTGGCCACAGGACTGGAAAAGGTCAGTTTTCATTCCAATCCTAAAGAAAAGCAATGGAAAAGAATGCTCAAACCTCTGCACAATTGCACACATTGTATAGGCTAGCAAAGTAATGGTCAAAATTCTCCAAGCCAGGCTTCAACAGTACATGAACCATGAACTTTCAGATGTTCAAGCTGGATTTAGAAAAGGCAGAGGAACCAGAGATCAAATTTCCAACATTTGTTTGATCATGGAAAAAGCAGAGAGTTCCAGGAAAATATCTATTTCTGCTTCATTGACTATGCCAAAGCCTTTGTCTGTGTATCACAATAAACTGTGGAAAATTCTGAAAGACATGGGAATGCCAGATCACCTGACCTGCCTCTTGGGAAATCTGTATGCAGGTCAGGAAGCAACAGTTAGAACTGGACATGGAACAACAGACTTGTTCTGAATCAGGAAAGAACTATCTCAAAGCTGTATATTGTCACCCTGCTGATTTAACTTATATGCAGAGTACATCATGAGAAACACTGGGCTGTATAAAGCACAAGCTGGAATCAAGATTGCTGGGAGAAATAGCAGTAACCTCAGATATGCAGATGACACCAACGTTATGGCAGAAAGTGAAGAAGAAATAAAGAGCCTCTTGATGAAAGTGAAAAAGGAGAGTGAAAAAGTTGGCTTAAAGCTCAATATTCAGAAAACTAAGATTGTGGCTTCTGGTCCCATCACCTCATGGCAAATAGATTGGGAAACAGTGGAAATAGTGGCTGACTTTATCTGGCAGGGGTGGGCTCCAAAAATCACTGCAGATGGTGATTGGAGCCATGAAATTAAAAGACACTTTCTCCTTGGAAGAAAAGCTATGAGCAATCTAAACAGCATATTAAAAAGCATAGACATTACTTTACCAAAAAAGTTCTGTCTAGTCAAGACTTTGGTTTTTCCAGTAGTCATATATGGATGTGAGAGTTGGACTATAAAGAAAGCTGAGCACTGAAGCATTGATGTTTTTGAACTGTGGTGTTGGAGAAGACTCTTGAGAGGCCCGAGGACTGCAAGGAGATCCAACCAGTCCATCCTAAAAGAAATCAGTCCTTTGTGTTCACTGGAAGGACTGATGCTGAATCCGAAACTCCGATACTTTGGCCACTTGATGAGAAGAGCTGACTCATTTGAAAAGACCCTGATTCTGGGAAAGATTGAAGGCAGGAGGAGAAGGGCATGACAGAGGATGAGATGATTGGATGGCATCACTGACTCAATGGACATGAGTTTGAGTAAACTCTGGGAGGTGATAATAGACAGGGAGACCTGGTGAGCTGCAGTCCATAGGGTCGCAAAGAGTTGGACACAACTGAGCAACTGAACTGAACTGAAAAGTAGATAATATGCAAAAGCAAATTGATAACATAAGAAGAGAGATGGTAATTCTATGAAGAACATCAAAAAGAAATGATGGAAATAAAAATATTTGTAAGGGAATTAACAGTTAAAAGAACTGCAAGCCTCAGAACCTATTTAAGAAGTCTCTAATGAAATTTAAAGACAACAGGGGGGATTGTAACCAAGTATTCAAGTACATTTTAACCTCTGGCAGGGCAACCACAGTGAGAAGTAAACAGAGCCTACCTCCCTCCTAGACTGATGAACATAAACTTCACACTGAAGACTTGTCCATCTCAGTTCCTTTTGCCTAATGCATAACTAGATTACAATGAAAATTCACAAGGCATGCTAGAAGGTAGCAACAACAAACAGAGTCTGAAGAGGCAAAGCAAACAACACAGCACACAATCACACAAATAAAGCACAGACTCAGATATGACAGAAAATTTGAAATTATCAAAACAGGAAATTAAAATAACTATGATTACTATACTAAGGGCTCTAATGGAAAAAAGAGGACACCACAGAAGAGGAGATTGGAGATGTAGTTAGATAAATGGAAACTCTAATAAAAAATCAAAGGAAATGCTAGAACAAAAATGTTGTGATGGAATTGAAGTTTTGGTATCATAAGTAGACTGAACACAGCTGAGGAAAGGATCATGAGCTTGAAGATATGTCAAGAGAAACTGAAAAAAAGAATGAAAAAACTGAATACTAAACAGAATATTCAAGAACCTTGGGACAATTGCAAAAGGTGTAATATACACAAAATGGGAATGCCAGAAGGAGAAAAAAAAAAAAAAAAGGCAATGGAATAACAGAAGAAATTTAAGTAATAATGACTACTTGTTTTCCAAAATTAACTTCAGACACCAAACAACCCATCCAAGAAGCTCAGCAATAAGTAAAATACTAAAAACTACATCTAGGAATATCATATCCAAACCAGGAAGTCAAACAAAGAGAAAATTTTGAAAGAAACCAGAGACTAAAAACCAAGAAAAACAAAAAACAAAGAAAAGCCTACCTATGAAAGAATAAGGAAAATAATTCCACTGGACTTCTTTTCAAAAACTATGCAACCAACAAGAAAATAGAGTGACATAGTTACTATTAAAATTAAAAAAATATATACCAAAATACTTTGTATTCAGTGAAATTATCCTTCAAACATAGGAGAGGAATACTTTTGCAGACAAAAGTTAAGCATATTTGTCACAAGTAGACCTGTGTAGCAAGAAATGTTAAACTAAGATCTTAGAAGAAAAGGAAAATTATATGTCAGAAACTCAAATCTACATGAAAAGGAGGAGTATTAGAGAAGCAATAAATAAAAGTAAAATCAAATCTTGTCTTTTAAAATTTACAGTTGATCTAACATTTGAATAGTTTGTTTAAATGATATTTACAACAGTGTATCAGGTGATTACAACTTATAGATGAGTAAAATGAACAATAGAAATGTAATTAGGGAAAGAAGAAAGAATTGGGAATACTTTAAGTTACCTACACTCCCCGCGAAGTGGTATAGTGTTATTTGAAAGTGGACATGGATATGTTGTAAATATATATTTCAAATTGGCTCAGATGTTAAAGAATCTGCCTACAATGCAGGAGACCTGGGTTTGATCTCTGGGTTTGGAAGATCCCCTGGAGAAGGCATTGGCAACCCACTCTAGTATTCTTGCCTGGAGAATTCCGTGGACAGAGGAGCCTGGTGGGCTACAGTCCATGGGGTCGCAAAAAGTGAGACATGAGTGAGTGATGAACACTTTCACTTCCAGAGAAACCGTGAAAAATATTTAAAAGAGAAGTACAGATTATATGCTAAAAGAGGAGAGAAATGTAGTTATGCAAAACTCCCTAGTAAAATCAGAGAAAGCAGAAAAGAAGACAAAAATAAATCACAGATGGAGAAAAAGGAATCCTCTTACGCAGCTGGTGGGAATGTAAAATGTTACAGCCACTATGGAGAACAGTATGAAGTTTCCTTAAAGAGCTAAAAGTAGAGTTACCATATGATCCTGCAATCCTGCTCCTGGGCATATATCATGAGAAAACTATAATTCAAAAAGACACATGCACCCCAATGTTCATTGCAGCACTATTATGATAAGCAAGACAGAAGCAACCTAGCTGTCCATCAACAGATGAATAGATAAAGAAAATGTGATACATACAGACAGTGGAATATTACTAAACCATAATAAAACAATGAAATAATTGCATTTGCAGCAACGTGGATGAACCTAGAGATCATCATACTAAGTGGAGTAAGCCAGACAGAGAAAGACAAATATCATATGATATCACTTATATGTGGAATCTAAAGAAAAAAGATACACCATTTTTTTTTCCTTTGGCAATAAATTTCAAAAGCCTCCAAAATTTGTCAATCTATTGACCCAAGAATTATATTACTAAGAGTTTAACTGAAAAAGTAAAACACAAATACATAAAAACATACCTTTAAAGTTCATAGAACTATTTCTCTTAAAAATTAACATTTTTGGAACATCTACATACCCAATAGTATGAATTATTTATTTTTTTTAATATTCAGAAAGATAAATGCTCTTCATCCAATAGATAACAGATGTAGGTTCTCTCTGGGTGATGTGGAAAGATTTTTACAATATATTATTAAGTGGCAATTTAATGCATTTATTTAAACTATAGCTATTGCTTCCCTGTTATAATGGGTGATAACATTTATAAACTTTTCTTTCTCATATCTTCTATAAACCAATTTTGATCTTAGTATTTACTTTGGTACTATAAATTTTGTGTAAAATTCTCATATATGATTTGTCACCTTGGATTGATACCTCTTGGTTCAGAAACACTATAGAAGTGATAATAAGCATCCTACACCATGTTCCACCTTATCCCTTCCCAGATATTGGTTGGCTATTTCTGTGGTGTCCAGGCATATAACACTTTTATCCTACACTCTTTTATATTTTTAGTTAAAATTTTAATTCTATCTCTTCATTCTAATCTTTATTTTACTCTTTGTTTTGAAGTTAAAATACAATTTATGCCCACCATCAATTGTTTTCCACTAGTTTTCAAAGTCATTTATTAGTTTTCTGAAACTCATTCTTAAATAATTTCCTGAAGGACAAACTCAAAATAAAACATTCCCTGACTTGTGGCAAAAAAAAAACCCCAGTTTGTCTTCAATATTGGCTTGACTGAGTATAAAGTCCTTGGTTTACACTGTCTTTTCTTAAGCATTTTGTGGCTGGTAGTGGTGGTTTAGTCTCTAAGTCATATCTGAGTCTTGTGACCCTGTAGACAGTAGCCTGCCAGACTCCTCTGTCCATAGGATTCCCCAGGCAAGAATTCTGGATAGGTTGCCATTTCCTTCTCCAGGGGACCTTTCTGGCCCAAGGATCAAACCCAAGACTCCTGCATTGCAGGGGGATTCTTTACCTCTGACACACAGGGAAGCCCGTTCTGTGGCTATCTCCCCATAATTTTCTGGCATTGAATGTTGCTGGGGGGAAGTCTGAGGTCAGATATCTTTTATCTGATACCTTTTTGCCTGAAAAGTGATTTAAACTCTCTACAATTGACCAGAGGTTTTTTTTTGTTTTGTTTTGTTTTTAATTCTTTTATATTCATTGTTTATAATCGGTGCTTACCAGGAAATGTCATAGTGTTAAATATTGTGTTGATTTTTTGTGAGACATTATTTTAAATTTGAATATTGTCTTTTTTGTTAAGCAAACTTTAAAAATATTGTCCTTAA
>SJYT01037300.1:155495-204277 GCA_006410635.1 Cephalophus harveyi
AGATGTGTATAAGAGACACATAATAATCCTGTATAATATTTATTTTCTGTTTTATTGATGAGGAAACTATAGATCAAAGAGAACTAACATGCTGTAACTCAAAAAGTAGAAATCAAATTTGGCTCATTTAACTCCCAAACCAATATTTTTTCCATTTTACCACAATATTTTCCAATTATTGTTTCTGGCTATTAAGAATAATATTATTAGAAACATGTGTGTACATGTCTTTGAGTGAGCTTATGTTATATTTCTTAAATATATATTCAGAAGTGGAAATGCTGAGTCATATAATACTCTCCAAAGAGCTCCATCCATCATTACTTATTTTATGAGATCTTTTCAATCTTTTTGATGAAAACATGAATTATTCTTCACCTGTATAAGCTCCAAATATTGTTTAAACCTTTGTATTTCAGTGGTTCTTTCAATGACTTTGGGTAATTTCTTTCTACACGTGCACAACTCTATACTCAGCCAAAGACATGAGAGATCTGCAGATCTCCAATGCTGTCTCTCTTGTGTTCCATTCTAGTTCATTTCCCCATGAATTTGAACAACCTTGCCTGACTTCTGATCTCTTTCTTCTCTACTTAACAAGGATTCTGAGCATAGTTTTCCCCTGTCCCATACTTCCTATGGGGATCTGCATTCGGACATTAAGCTGTAGAAAATACAGGTTTCACCTTATTTATTTGTGCTTCTTCTATTAGAAATCATAGTCTTCTGCCATTTGCTTCTCAAAGTCTGAAAATTATTGTTTCATATATTTTTACTAGTGTTATAATTTTTTGAGGTGAAAGGGTGAGTATAGTTTCCTGTTATCATGTTGTGATAAGAAGCAGAAATCTCTGAGTTTCATCAATTTAAAGGGTACATTTAAAGAGTAGACAGAAGTTCAGAAAATATATCAATCAGTCATCACTACCATACCCAAAGACAGATCTATCATCAGAACACAGGCTTTCTAGCTCAAGGTGTTTGAAAACAACTTCTGAAATATTTAGGGCATATAAATAGAAGGTGTATTATTGATTAACATGGGCTCGGGGTAGGGGTCTGAGGTTTCTTCTTGGGAGGCTGGAAATGTCCTGGATTTAGATATTATTTATTACTGTACAACTTTGAAAATATACTAAAAACTACTGAATTGTACACTTTAAGAGGGTGAACTCTTACATGAACTCTACATGAATTATATCTCAATAAGGCTATTTTTAAATGGCTGTTTCTAATTTTATGAGGTGTTTGCCACACGGGATTAAAAATAAGAACCAACATATTCTGTCATGGCAACCCACTCCAGTATTCTTGCCTGGAAAATCCCATGGACAGTGGAGCCTGGTGGGCTGTAGTCCATGAGGTGGCAAGAGTCAGACATGATTAGCAAATAAACAATAACAATATATTCTGTCTATAGGAAACACATGTTATATACCAAAGATACAGATAGGGTAAAAGTAAAGTGATGACAAAAAGATACAGTATGTGATAGTAACCTATTATTTTTCATTTTTATAGCTATTAGTCTTCATTAATGCCTCTAATTGAAAGAAATAAAATTCCTTTGAAATGAAGATTAATTTGAAAGTCCTCTAATGCAAACTTTTTACAGATACTCTTTAAATTGTTGTTGTTTACTTACTAAGTTGTGTCCAACTCTTTTGTGACCCCATAGACTATAGCCCACTAGGCTCCTCTGTCCATGGGATTTCCTAGGCAAGAATACTTGAGTGGGTTGCCATTTCTTGCTCCAAGGGATCTTCCTGATGCAGGGATCAAAGCTGCATTGCAGGCAAATTCTTTACCAGTGAACCACCAGGGAAGCCCATCCTTTTAGTACTAGGTCCTTTGCTCTCCATTTCAAGGCCAGGAATAATGCAGTTAGAAGATGTTTTCCATGTTCCTGCTATAAGTCAGTATGTAATAGGCATCCTTTGGTTTGTTTGGTCAAAGAATGGTGACCCTCCTCAGTGTGAGGACATTCTGGAATCCTCATGGTGCTATGTAGCTTGTTTTCTATGTCTTACCTCCCTCAGCACCTCTTGACTCCAAACCTCCAGGGACAGGGTTTCCAGTCTAATATACTTTTCTGTAAGGACAGTCACAGAGTATCTTCACAGTCACCAAGCTAATCTTGTCCTTGGTTAAACCTTTCTCCAAAGGCAGAACTGATGAAGATGTGTCAGCCTGGCAATACCTGTGTGGCATGTAGCAGTCTCTCACCTGGATTTTAAGAGGCAGAGTTCTTGGGGATGGAAATCTAAAATCAGGGTGCCAACATGTTTCAGTTCTTTTACTGGCTTACAGAGAGTCACATTTAGATATATGCTTACAAGGCATAGGACTGCTTCATCATTCTAAAAGTGAGGACTAAAGGGGAATAAAGAGGTAAAATTACATAATGAACTAATAATTCTGTAGTCTTAAATGTAATGCTGATGCATTGCTTACTGAGAATACAAAACATGTCTTAGCTGATTTGAATAGCACTGGAAAATTATGAACACAGTGACAGACAAGATATATATTTGTAGCTCCCCAAATGGGAAGTCTGCTTATAAGTGTTCTGTAAGGGGAAAGCTCATATTCTAGCCAGTCTGTTGCTCCCAATCAGCTTGTCTTTGGGTCAGTCCTTCAGCTGACTTTTTGCACAGAAAATGTTAAATAAAATCATTTGGGAAGCATTTCATGAAAGTGTCATGTGGATTATAATTCTCCCTGAGTCTGTATCAGCAGGATAAATGCATTTGGAAACAGCTGAAATATTGACTACCAGCTTTTCTCTATATTCATACTGAGTGAATTTGTGCATAAGAAATTCCTGATAGGAAACTTCAAAATAAGTTGAATAAACTGGCAAAGAAATCCTGTAAACCTGAGTAGAATGAGTCAGTTGTATTAAAGTCATATTTGCTTGAAAATATCTAGCCAAGGCAGAGGAATGTATAATGCCCATCACTCACTAAAATGTTGTTCTCGATCCATGGTTGGTAGACTCCAAGCAGAGCAAAAAGGAAAGGCTGAGTACTAAATGAAGCTGGCATTTTTAGGTTTCAGCATGTAATCCTACATACTTCAGAGCCTGAACTGTTGATCAGATGTTCTAGGTCTAAGTCTTGTATGACCTTGAACTAGTGCCTAACTCTTCAAACTTCATCAGTGTAATAGGGATGATAATAAAATTACCTCATAGGGTTATGGGAGGTTGACTGATCTAATCACATGTAATACAATATAGGGCCTGCTTCTTGGTGAATACACTTAAATATCAGATACTATTGTTGCTGTTATTATGTTGTTGTTATTATTATTCTAGGTCCATAATCCCTAATTTACATTTATGATACCTGAAATCTCTTAAAATCAAAATATTTTTCATAAAGTTGTCACAAACTCATTTGATAGCAAAGCCTGACCTAAGATGGTGTGAGTTTATTGGTAGATTTTTTAATTCCCTTTTGATGTGTATGTCCGTTTGTTTAGCTATAGAAATATTAAAGTTTTTGATTATGGAATGTTGACCAAGACCTCACTGGGAGTGTTCATTAATATGTATCATATCAAGAGTTTTCAGCAAGGAATGATTGGCCTGTGTCTTCATTGTTATTATCATCACCAAAGGTCATAAAGTAATTACCTTTTCTCTGTACACAGCAGGGAAAATTTGGAGTGGACATAGTTCTATAGGAAAATGGTGCCATCTGTAAGTGAGAAGTGAACAGCCAACACTGCATTTAATTACAGTCCTTGCCTAACATTGGTACATTCTGACTTAAATGTCTAGAAAAGGATAAAAAATGAAACAGATTTAAAATATAAAAAGAGAACTTAAAATGGCTGCTCACAATATATTGCATCCTTTGAAAAATGGGCATTATTTGCAAATATATAGGCAAATCAATATTTTTTTACCTATTCAGCTAATGATAAAACATATTGAGAAGAAGAGTTGAATAGAAAGTCAATAGTGTGGGCTTGCAATACAAAAAGTAATCCAAAAAGTGTTCCTGATTGGGAATAACTGCCTATTTAAGTAAAATAATCCTGTCAAAAAAAAAAAAAAACCCTCAAAGGTATAAACACAGTGCTACACTGAAAGAAGACCCAGTGATCTCTTTTACCTATTTTGAAATTTTAGATAAATTTTGATAGTCTTGAACTTTAAAGAAATAATTCTACATGCCCCTCAGGAGGCAGATAACAACATCAGCGGCATTTTTTATTGTAATAACTGGGAGGAGGTGAGCTAACGGCTAGGAATGCTGTAAACATACCTCAGTGTTCAGGACAGCCCCCTACAACAACGTGCCAGTAGTACTAGTCAATCTAAGAAACCCTGATCTAGGCGTAGAGGTTAATGTAAACATTTTCATCCCAACAGAGGTGAAAATAGTTTACCAGTGGAAAAACTAACTCCAGTTTAACAGTTTAGTGCTCAGTTTGACAGTAATTTTGTGTTCAACAGCACAGTCTTATCTTTACAATTCTTACTTTGCCTTGAATGTATTTGGAACTGGTTTTTTGCTGCTTTTTTCCATTACTTAAAATCTTTGATATGTGTTCTTTTTTACTTATAATTCTGGTTATTTTTTAACCTTTTGAAAATTATATTTTAATAATTAATTGGGGTACTAGCTAGATGTGTGGAAAACTTCATAAGTCAATTTAATATATTGCTTGGCTTTCATCAGTTCAGTTCAGTCCAGTTCAGTCACTCTTTCATGTCCAACTCTTTGCAATCCCATGGATTGCAGCACGCCAGGCTTCACCAACTCCCAGAGCTTGCTTAAACTCATGTCCATCGAGTCAGTGATGCCATCCAACCATCTCATCCTCTGTTGTCCCTTTCTCCTCCTGCCTTCAATCTTTCCCAGCATCAGGATCTTTTCCAATGAGTCAGTTATTTGCATTAAATGGCCAAAGTGTTGGAGTTTCAGCTTCAGCATCAGTCCTTCCAATGAATATTCAGGACTGATTTCTTTTAGGATGGACTGGTTAGATCTCCTTGCTGTCCAAGGGACTCTCAAGAGTCTTCTCCAACACCACAGTTCAAAAGCATCAATTCTTTGGCACTCAGCTTTCTTTGTGGTCCAACTCTCACATCCATACGTGATTACTGGAAAAACCATAGCTTTGACTAGTTGGAACTTTGTAGAAAGTAATGTCCCTGCTTTTTAATATGCTGTCTAGGTTGGTCATTGCTTTTCTTCCAAGGAGCAAGCATCTGTTAATGTCATGGCTGCAGTCACCATCTGCAGTGATTTTGGAGCCCAAGAAAATAGTCTCTCACTATTTCCATTATTTCCCCATCTATTTGCAATAAAGTGATGGGACAGGATGCCGTGATCTTAGTTTTCTGAATGTTGAGTTTTAAGCCAACTTTTTCACTCTCCTCTTTCACTTTCACCAAGAAGCTCTTTGGTTCCTCTACACTTTCTGCCATAAGAGTGTGTCATCTGCATATCTGAGGTTATTGCTATTTCTCCCAGCCATCTTGATTCCAGCTTCTGTTTTATCCAGCCCAACATTTAGCACGATGTACTCTGCGTATAAATTTAATAAGTAGGGTGACAGTATACAGCTTTGATGTACTCCTTTGGCTTTCATGGAAACGGTGAAATGTCAGTTGTTGCCATAGTCGGTGTTACTTAAAATAGGTTGATTTTCACCAGTCATTTCTGGTGTTGGAGGTATCTATCATTGCTAATTAGATTCTGCAATTCTTTGACCCTGAACTTATCTTCCTACTCAGGTAATGCCCTACATTTTATGCTAAAAAAGATGCCTTTTTTTTCCCCACAATGCTTTTATTCTTAACTGTAAACTGAAGTTCAAATAGCAGTGGATCTATTTCCTATATCCCCCTCTCCCTTCATCTTGATGTCCTGAGTAAAAGCCTTTTGGCAATGATGTGAGACTTTTTCCTATTAAAGTTTCCAATCAGAATAAGATAGACAAGGATCCTATACTCAATGAGTTTATCTTCTAAACAAATTGTTTTACCATATCATAGTCATTTTATATTAACTAGGAGCTAACATAGTAATGTAGCTCAGTTATATTCCAATTTTAAATAGTGTATACCCTGGCTGGAAGTACATCAAAATGCTAATGATGGTTTCCTTTGCGGGGTGGAGATTATGAGTGATTGTTAATTTTTACTTTATCCTATTTTGTATTTCTAGTTGTCTGCCATGAACATGTATTGTTTGTAAAAAATAGAAAGAAAATAATAAATGTCATTAAAAATTAAAAAAATAGGTTCCAGTTGTTCCATGTATGTGCCTGATAAGTTACTTCAGTCGAGTCCAACTCTTTGTGACCCCATAGACTGTAGCCTGCCAGGCTCCTCTGACCATAGGATTATCTAGGCAAGAATACTGGAGCAGGTTGCCATGCCCTTTTCCATGAGATCTTCCCAACTCAGGGATCAAACCCATTTCTCTTGTCTCTTATGTTTCCTGCATTGGCAGGTGGTAACCTGCTAGTTCTTTACCACTAGCATCACTTGGGAAACCCTGTCCCATATGGGTAGGTTTTAAAGTTGCCTGAGATCTTTATCTGGATCTCCAACAACAGGCTTTAATTAGGGCCTGATCTGCTGAGCTGACAGCTTCCACCACCTGGAAACTGCAGCTATTTCATATGACAAGTTAACAAAAGGAAACCACAAAAATACACTTGGAGATTTGAAGTCATGGAAATAACTTGACTGTTATACCAAAATTTTTCAAGTCCTGGATCTATCCTTTATTAGGTGTTTGACATTTGGTAAAGTACAGATGGTTTCTGAATCTCTGTTTCTTTCCTGTAAAGTTTCTCTAGCAGAGTTGCTGTGATAATAAATGATAAGGTGAAATGTAGATTATAACTTGTAAAACTTGTTATTTCTGGTACTTGTTAGACATTGATAATTATATTTTTGTTAACTGCATCTTTGATATTCACAAATAATAATAGACTTTCTGGATGCTGCAAACATGGTTACATTCAGTTCAGTTCAGTTCAGTCGCTCAGTCGTGTCCCACTCTTTGTGACCCCATGAATCGCAGCACGCCAGGCCTCCCTGTATTACAGAATATAATTTTTGTCATGTAACATTACAATAACTGTTCCAGAGTCATATTAAATGTAAAATGTAAACATTGAATGTAGAGACTAGTTCACTCTTTCACTAAGAATCTTATTTCTAAATCTTGTGACTAAAATTTGTGCCTCTGCAAAGTTATTATGCAAAATGTAATGGACTTTATAGATTTTTAGCAAATAGTTAAAAGTATTAAAGTCATATATGTAAATTACAAGTGAGTGATGCATAGTCTCCTTTGTGGTGTAGTAATACTCTTGAGAAAATCTTATGAGATAGAAAGGGAAAAGGAGAAGAAATAAGTCTTTGGAGTGTTCAGTCAGGTATGAATATTGTGGTAGATGGGAGAAAGTGCAGGCATGGTACATAGAACAAAGCCACCTCACCTCTCACCCCTTGAAACTGCTGAATGTTACCTGACATGGAATGTAACTAAAGAAATAGAAGTCAGAATGAGTTGATAAGGGTTCAACCTGCTTTTGCTAGCTTTGAAGACTGAGGAAGAGGGCCGTGAACCCAGGAATACAGGCAGCTTCTGGAAATAGGGAAAGAGAAAGGAAACAATTTTTCCAGAAAGCTTCCAGAATGAAAGTACCTCTGCTGACATTTTGATTTTAGCCCATTGAGATCCATTTTGGATTTGCTGAGCACCAGAACTACACAATAATAAGTCTGTGTTAAGCCAGCAAGTCTGTGTTAAGTTCAGCAAGTCCTGGAAGCTGAAACTCCAATATTTTGGCCACCTGATGTCAAGAACTGACTCATTTGAGAAAAGACCCTGATGCTGGGAAAGAGTGAAAGAAGGAGAAGGGGACGATGGAGGATGAGATCCTTGGGTGGGATCACCAATTCCATGGACGTGAGTTTGACCAAGCTCCGGGAGCTGATGACAGACAGGGAGGCCTGGTGTGCTGCTGTCCATGGGGTTGCAAAGAGTTGGACACAACTGAGTGACTGAACTGGAGCCAGCAAGTTCATAACTTGTTATAGCATCAATGAGAAGCCAATACAACAGGGAATCTGGTTTGTCCATGAAATACTTAAGGAGAATATGGAAGAGGTGTATCTCCTTTTTTTTAAATCCCAAATCAGGAAGAAACAGTTAGAACTGGACATGGAACAACAGACTGGTTCCAAATAGGAAAAGGAGTACATCAAGGCTCTATATTGTCACTCTGCTTTTTTAACTTCTATGCAGAGTACATCATGAGAAACACTGGGCTGGAGGAAGCACAAACTGAAATCAAGATTGCCGGTAGAAATATCAATAACCTCAGATACGCAGACGACACCACCCTTATGGCAGAAAGTGAAGAGGAACTAAAAAGCCTCTTGATGAAAGCAAAAGAGGAGAGTGAAAAGTTTGACTTAAAGCTCAACATTCAGAAAACGATCGTAGCATCTGGTCCCATCACTTCATGGGAAATAAATGGGGAAACAGTGTCAGACTTTATTTTTGGGGGTCTCCAAAATCACTGCAGATGGTGATTGCAGCCATGAAATTAAAAGACGCTTATTCCTCAGAAGAAAAGTTATGACCAACCTAGATAACATATTGAAAAGCAGAGACATTACTTTGCCAACGAAGGTCTGTCTAGTCAAGGCTATGGTTTTTCCAGTGGTTTTGTATGATTGTGAGAGCTGGACTATAAAGAAAGCTGAGCACAGAAGAATGCTGTTCAAAAGCACAGATGCTTTTGAACTGTGGTGTTGGAGAAGACTCTTGAGAGTCCCTTGGACTGCAAGGAGATCCAACCAGTCCATTCTAAAGGAGATCAGCCCTGGGTATTCTTTGGAAGGAATGATGCTAAAACTGAAACTCCAGTACTTTGGCCACCTCATGTGAAGAGTTGACTCATTGGAAAAGACTCTGATGCTGGGAGGGATTGGGGGCAGGAGGAGAAGGGGACGACTGAGGATGAGATGGCTGGATGGCATCATGGACTCGATGGACATGAGTTTGAGTGAACTCCAGAAGTTGGTGAATGGACAGGGAGGCCTGGCGTGCTGTGATTCATGGAGTCACAAAGAGTCAGACACGACTGAGTGACTTAACTGCACGGAACTGAACTTGTTATACATAAAATACAGGGAGGTCATCAAAGGAAGTGAGATCACAGACCACCCAAATGAGCAGAGAGAAAAGACATGTAGGTGCACATCTCATTCATTGATGGAAGGTGAGTTTATTTTGATGAAGATGTTGGAATAGGGAATGGAATTGCAGTGGCTCATTGATTTATTCATTCATTCATTCACTTGACATCTATTTAAGATGGCTTACTATGTTTCAAGTGCCAGTACTGAACACAGTGAATACCATCTCTTTCCTTCTGGAGCAGTCTTCTGAAGAAAAAACCATTAAATAATTTCTGAGTGGCTCAGATGATAAACAATCTGCCTGAAATGCAGGAGACCTGGGTTTGATCCTTGGGTCAGGAAGATCCTTTGGAGAAGGGAATTGCTACCCACTCCAGTATTCTTGCCTGAAGAATTCCATGGATAGATGAGCCTGGTGGGCTACTGTCCCTGGGGTTGCAAAAAGTTGAACACTGAGCAACTAACATTTTCACTTTCAGATATACATGGCACACTTCAACAATGGTGTAAAGGAAAGGAATTGTTATAGAAATTTATGCTTACTGAGAATCTAATTTAGATTGGGAAAGTCAGGAAAAGACTCCCTGAGAAAGTAACATTTTGCTAGACTGTAAAGGACAGCCAAGCTAAGGACTCTGCAGGATCTTACAGAGAAGGCAATAGAATATGAAAAGCCTTTATGCTGGGAAAATAATTGGAGTATGGATAATATATTGAGCAAGAAGAGAATGTCTAGAAATGAGCTGACTGGGTAGGGAGAGACAAGATTACACAGGAATTTGAGGCTTTTATTATAACAATTATATATTGTGATTCTTGATTACTCTGATTTCCCACATTTAAACTTTAGCTTTAAATGTCAGGATAAAGACAGAGATGGAAGGCTTGAACTCTCATCTAGCTTAATTGCTTTAATTTCAAGTTGAGGAAAGTGAGGTGCAGGATGGTTACCTAGGTAGGTTAAAGTTGTACAAGGCAACTCTGGGTCAAGAACCAAGTTCTCCAGACTCAAACACCGCCCTTCTTCACACATGACACTGCCAGTCACTAAGACTCCGGTGGCTTCAGAAGGGACTGCTTCCTGAAGGGATAGTCTAACAAAGGGCCCATGGGTCATTCTGTTAACCCCCTCACCCCCTCCTTGGGATGCCCAAATGGCCAGTCCTCTGAGGACACAGAGGAATTCCAATCTCTAGGAAAAAAGATCCCCTCTTACGGAGATAAACATCAGATTTATGTTTAAGGGAGCCCTCATAGTGCTTCTCACCACAAAGAAAAGATGTGAATTTATAAAGTCTTATTTTTACTTTTTTCTCTGTTCTACACTTACCAACTTCCTCAAGGTCTTCTCAAAGTGGAAATTTTACTGCGGAGAGAAATACTAATGCAAGAAGCTATTGAATTCTCTCTAGTTGATGAATAAAAATACTTTCATTACAAAATAAGCTAATTTCTTATTTTTGTGGTAATGTATATTTCTTAAGAATTTGTAGTTCACTCATAATTTGTTGGCATTTTGTAAATTGAGAAGTTTTTCTGTGACTTGAGTGGCTTCCCTACCCCCCAGCCACAGCTGAACATAGATATAAGTGATCCTACAAATACATGTTAAGGGAGTTGTTACCATGTCATTTAGTTGCATTATGTTGTTACCTTGTATTATAGAATTCTCTGATGTTATTTGTCTAAATGATAAAATGCAGGCTTTCAAAGCTGAAAGAGACTGAGGGGGAAAGAATATTTTTCTGCTAAATACTTGTTCTGAGTGGCATGATATTTTGTTGCCTCAAAAGTAGAGTCTAAGGTAACAAACACCAAAAAAAAAAAAAAAAGGGGGGGGGGATTCCAACTTTATCCCAACTCCTTTTCCCACATCACTATAATCTAGGCCTGGATAGTCTTTACATAGATGCAGCAACCTAGTTTGTCTACTGTCTTTTAGACAGCATTTTTAAAGTTAATTTATTTATTTTAATTGGAGGCTAATTACTTTATAATACTGTAGTGGTTTTTGGCATACATTGACATGAATTAACCATGGTTATACATGTGCCCCCCATTGTGAACCCCCCTCCCACCTCCCTTCCCATCCCATCTCTCAGGGTTGTCCCAGTGCACCAGCTTTGAGTACCCTGCTTCATGCATTGAACTTGGACTGGTGATCTATTTCACATATGGTAACATACATGTTTCAATGGTATTCTCTCAAATCATCCCACCCTTGCCTTCTCCCACAGAGTCCAAAAGTCTGTTCTTTATATCTGTGTCTCTTTTGCTGTCTCAAATATAGGGTCACCATTACCATCTTTCTAAATTCCATATATTTGCATTATTATACTGTATTGGTGTTTTTCTTTCTGATTTACTTCACTCTGTATAATAGGCTCCAGTTTCATCCATCTCATTAGAACTGATTCAGTGCATTCTTTTTAATAGCTGAGTAATAGTCCATTGTGTATATGTACCACTGTTTTCTTATCCATTCATGTGTCGATGGACATCTAGGTTGCTTCTATGTCCTAGCTATGGTAAACAGTGCTGTGATGAACATTGGAGTACATGTGTCTCTTTCAATTCTGGTTTCCTCAGTGTGTATGCCCAGCAGTGGGATTGCTGAGTCATAATGCAGTTCTATTTCCAGTTTTTTAAGGAATCTCCACACTGTTCTCCATAGTGGCATACTAGTTTGCATTCCTACCAAGACTGTAAGAGGGTTCCCTTTTCTCCCCACCCTCTCCAGCATTTATTGTTTGTAGACTTTTTGATAGCAGCTATTCTGACCGGTGTGAGATGGTACCTCATTGTGGTTTTGATTTGCATTTCTCTGATAATGAGTTATCTTGAAAATCTTTTCATGTGCTTGTTAGCCATCTGTATGTCTTCTTTGGAGAAATGTCTGTTTAGTTCTTTGGCCCATTTTTTGATTGGGTCTTTTATTTTTCTGGTATAGAGCTGAATGTGCTGCTTGTATATTTTTGAGATTAATTTTTTGTCAGTTACTTTGTTTGCTATTATTTTCTTCCATTCTGAAGGCTGTCTTTTCACCTTGCTTATAGTTTCTTTCGTTGTGCAGTTTTTAAGTTTAATTAGGTCCCACTTGTTTACCGTTGCTTTTATTTCCATTACTCTGGGAGGTGAGTCATAGAGGATCCTGCCGTGATTTATGTCAGAGAGTATTTTGCTTATGTTTTCCTCTAGCAGTTTTATAGTTTCTGGTCTTACATTTAGATCTTTAATCCATTTTGAGTTTATTTTTGTGTATGGTGTTAGAAAGTGTTCTAGTTTCATTCTTTTACAAGTGGTTCACCAGTTTTCCCAGCACCACTTTTTAAAGATATTGTCTTTTCTCAATTGTATATTCTTGCCTCCTTTGTCAAAGATAAGTTGTCCATAAGTGTGTGAATTTATCTCTGGGCTTTCTATTTTGTTCCATTGATCTATATTTCTGTCTTTGTGCCAGTACCATACTGTCTTCATGACTGTAGCTTTGTGGTATAGTCTGAAGTCAGGCAGGTTAATTTCTCCAGTTCCATTCTTCTTTATCAAGATTGCTTTGGCTATTCGAGGTTTTTTGTATTTCCATACAAATTGTGAAATTATTTGTTCTAGTTCTCTGAAAAATATCGTTGGTAGCTTGGTGGGGATTGCATTGAATCTATAGATTGCTTTGGGTAGTATACTCATTTTCACTATATTGATTCTTCTGATCCATGAACATGGTATATTTCTCCCATCTATTAGTGCCATCTTTGATTTCTTTCACCAGTGTTTTATAGTTTTCTATATATAGGTCTTTTGTTTCTCTAGGTAGATTTATTCCTAAGTATTTTATTCTTTTCATTGCAATGGTGAATGGGATTAGTTCCTTAATTTCTCTTTCTGTTTTCTCATTGTTAGCGTATAGGAATGCAAGGGATTTCTGTGTGTTAATTTTATATCCTTCAACTTTATTCCTATATTCATTGATTATTCATTCATTCCTATATCCTTCAACTTTATTATTATATTCATTGATTAGCTCTAGTAATTTTCTGGTGGTGTCTTTAGGGTTTTCTATGTAGACGATCATGTCATCTGCAAACAGTGAGAGTTTACTTCTTCTGTTCCAATCTGGATTCCTTTTATTTCTTTTTCTTCTCTAATTGCTGTGGTTAAAACTTCCAAAACTATGTTAAATAGTAGTGGTGAAAGTGGGCACCCTTTTCTAGTTCCTGACTTTAAAATCTTTCAAATTTTCACCATTGAGAATAATGTTTTCTGTGGGTTTATCATATATGGTTTTTATTATGTTGAGGTATTTTCCTTCTATGCCTGCTTTCTAGAGGTTTTTTTTTTTTTTTTTAATCATAAATGGATGTTGAATTTTGTCAAAGGCTTTCTCTGCATCTATCGAAATAATCATATGGTTTTTATCTTTCAACGTGGTGTATCACATTGATTGATTTGTGAATATTTAAGAATCCTTGCATCCCTGGGATAAAGCCCACTTGGTCATGATGTATGACCTTTTTAATATGTTGTTGGATTCTGTTTGCTAGATTTTTTTTTTAAGTGTTTTAACGAGAAATACATTGTACATTTAATGTAGTGTGATCGTTATCATTCTTTCTGTAGTGATGCAAATTTCAGTTCTTCTTTCATCCTTTCAAGAAGAGAAGATGGATCTGTGGTTCCCCCTTTTAAGTTGAGATGGAAGTCAGTGCTGTCATTCCAACACACTTGTGGTGTCATTTAGATTTGCTGTACAGAGCTTCTCTTTTCATTTCAAGATGCATTACTTGGTTCTCACAAGCTTCCCATGGCTACATATATAGATCCCACTCATGTATATGCGAAGGCATTATGGAGTCTTGATGGCACAAAGTCAAATATAGAAATCCTAGGGCCTATAATTTCATAAACCTTTAAGGAATCTATCAATACCATAGGGGTAATTATCATTCAGGAAAGACTATTTTTTATCACATTCAATCCCTGGAGATCTTGCATCCCATCAGTGTACTTCAGGACCACCACCCTTCAAGGCTTGCCAGACCCATGCCTGACCTTCAGGGGTGTCTGAAATCCTGAACTCTCTTATTCAATCCCTCACCTGACCCCCAGGCTGGAGCACTCACTCCTATGGGCAGCCCTGACTCCTTGCACAGTCCATGAGTTTGACAGAAATCAAACAGCAATTTGAAAAAGAAAGCCCACCCTATTTGAAAAGGCAAGGGTAGCAGAGTGATGGGGAAGCAGCCTGGGAAGGAAGGTCTTCAGAAATGTGGATGAGCCCTTCACATCATGCTAAAGAGACAAGTATTGTCACCAAGTGCTGAATTTGCCCACAGGGCCAATGCCTATCTTTTGAGTGGGTTGGGTAGAACAGATGGATAGGGAAACATCTCTTACAGTCATATGAACCCATTCAATATGACTGGCAACATTAATGAAATATAAGAATATGACATGTTTCCATTGCTAGAATTTTGTTGGGGATTTTTGCATCTGTGTTCATCAGTGATATTGGCCTGTAGTTTTCTTTTTTTGTGGCATCTTTGTCTGGCTTTGGTATTAGGGTGATGGTGGCCTTATAGAATGAGTTTGGCAGTTTATAAATTCTGCAATTTTCTGGAAGAAAATTTCTCTAAATTTTTGGTAGAATTCACCTGGGAAGCCATCTGACCCTGGGCGTTTGTTTGTTGGAAGATTTTTGATTAGTTTTGATTTCCGTGCTTGTGATGGGTCTGTTAAGATTTTCTATTTCTTCCTGGTTCAGTTTTGGAAGGTTATACTTTTCTAAGAATTTGTCCATTTCTTACAAGTTGTCCATTTTATTGTCATATAGTTGCTGATAGTAGTCTCTTATAACACTTTGTATTTCTGTGTTGTTTGTAGTGATTTCTCCATTTTCATTTCTCATTTTGTTGATTTGATTCTTCTCTTTTTTTCTTGATGAGTCTGGATAATGGTTTGTCTTTTATTTATCTTCTCAAAGAACCAGCTTTTAGTGTTTTTTTTTTTTAATTTTAATTTTTACTTTATTTTACTTTACAATACTGTATTGGTTTTGCCATACATTGACATGAATCCACCATGGGTGTACATTAGTTTTGTTGATTTTTACTATAGCCTCCTTTATTTTTCATTTATTTCTGCCTTAATTTTTATGATTTCTTTCCTTCTACTAACCCTGGGGTTCTTCATTTCTTCTTTTTCTAGTTGCTTTAGGGGTAAGGTTAGGTTATTTATTTTATTTTTCTCTTGTTTCTGGAGGTAAGCTTGTATTACTGTGAGCCTTCCCCTTAGCACTGCTTTTACTAAATCCCATAGGTTTTGGGTTGTCGTGTTTTCATTTTCATCTGTTTGTATGTATATTTTTATTTCTTTTTTGATTTCTTCTTTGATTTGTTGTTTCTTCAGAAGCATGTTGTTTAGACTTCATATGTATGTATCTTTAATAGTTTCTATTTCCCCTGTAGTTGACATCTAATCTTACCGCCTTGTGATCAGAAAAGATGCTTGAAATGATTTCAATTATTTTTAGTTTACCAAGGCTAGATTTATGGCCCAGGATGTGATCTATCCTGGAGAATGTTCCATGTGCACTTGAGAAAAAGGTGAAATTCATTGTTTTGGGGTGAAATGTCCTATAGATACAATTATTTCTAACTGGTCCATTGTACCATTTAAAGCCTGTGTTTCCTTGCTAATTTTCTGTTTGGTTGAACTATCCATAGATGTGAGTTGGGTATTAAAGTCTCTCACTATTATTGTGTTACTGTAGAACAGCATTTCTTTAAGTATGGTTTCAAGACCACTTACCTTAAAGTCAGTCGAGCCTCACCAGCGTCTTTGTGTATGAGAACCTGCATACCAAAGATTGAAGACTGATGCTCTAGAACTACTCACTTTCATACATTATCAAAAGGGCTGCTACACTGCAGCTTCCTTGGGTTTCTCCATTAGAATACAAAGTCGTAGCTAATTTTTCATTAACATTCCTATGTAGAACCATTTGACTGAGCATTTTAATTTAGTCTCTCAAAAAAGAAAGATTCAGATGTAGTAGGTACATAAGGGTGCAGTGACACCAGTTGTAGGTCTTTCAAGTATATAACCCATGTCCCCCAAACAGGGCAAGTTCACAGTCCAGGTTTCCTTCTTTGAAATCTGTGGTTCTTGTTAGATATGAAGATTGTGACTCCTGGAGGATGATATCAGAGTCATTTATTGGATGACACCAAGAACTGAACCAGGATGAAGTATGTCTTCAAAACTATCAAGATACCTACTTAAGTTACACTAGTTTATAACTATAGTTTAGCTACCCTTCTCCAAAGACATTTAAAAAAAAGGGGGATATACTCCTTATTATCCCATCCATCCAAAGTTTTGTGTAAAAAAAATAGGTTGTCTTTTTATTGGCTTATTTACTCTGAAGACCTGCTCATTATAGGCAGCAGTCTAATGTCTATAGACTCAGTCACTTAATTTAACAAATATGAGTCTATTAGTGCTATACACTGAAATATTTTGTGGTCTTTAGTACAAATTGAAATGTATTAGTGCATGTAAGTTATGAAAAATGTATTAGTATGTATATAAAATATGTATGTAAAATGTATTAGTATGTATGTAAAAATGTATTAGTGCTAATACACTGAAATATTTTGTGGTCTTTAGTGCAAAATGCACAATTGAACTCATCTCATGTGCTAGCAAAGTAAGGCTCAAAATTCTCTAAGCCAGGTTACAGCCATGAACTTCCAGATGTTCAAGCTGGATTTAGAAAAGGCAGAGAAACTAGTCATCAAATTGATGACATCCATTGGATCATCAAAAAAGCAAGAGAGTTCCAGAAAAAAATCTACTTCTGCTTTACTGACTGCCAAAGCCTTTGACTGTGTGGATCACAAAAGAAACTGGAAAATTCTTCAAGAGATGGGAATACCAGACCACCTTACTTGCTTCCTGAGAAATTTGTATGCAGGTCAAGAAGCAACAGTTAGAACTGTACATGGAACAACAGACTGGTTCCAAGTTGGGAAAGGAGTACGTCAAGGCTGTATACTGTCACCCTGCTTATTTAACTTATATGCAGAGTACATCACGAGAAATGCTAGACTGGATGAAGGACAAGCTGGAATCAAGATTGCCAGGATAAATATCAATAACCTCAGATATGCAGATGACCCCACCCTTATGGCAGAAAGTGAAAAAGAACTAAAGAGCCTCTTGATGAAAGTGAAAGAGGAGAGTGAAAAAGTTGGCTTAAAGCTCAACATTCAGAAAACTAAGATCATGGCATCTGGTCTCATCACTTCATGGCAAATAGATGGGGAAACAATGGAAACAGTGAGAGACTTTATTTTTCTGGGCTCCAAAATCACTGCAGATGATGACTGCAGCCATGAAATTAAAAGACACTTGCTCCTTGGAAGAAAATGTATGATCAACCTAGACTGCATATTAAAAAGCAGAGACATTACTTTGCCAGCAAAGGTCCGTGTAGTCAAGGCTATGGTTTTTCCAGTAGTCATGAATGGATGTGAGAGTTGAGCATGGAAGAATTGATGCTTTTGAACTGTGGTGTTGGAGAAGACTCTTGAGAGTCCCTTGGACTGCAAGGAGATCCAACCTGTCTATCTTAAAGGAAATCAGTCCTGAATATTCATTGGAAGGACTGATGTTGAAGCTGAAACTCCGATACTTTGGCCACCTGATGTGAAGAACTGATTCATTTGAAAAGACCCTGAGCGCGGGAAAGATTGAAGGTGGGAGGAAAAGTGAACAACAGAGGATGAGATGGTTGGATGGCATCACCAGTTCAGTAGACATGAGTTTGAGTAAACTCCGGGAGTTCGTGATGGACAGGGAGGCCTCGCCTGCTGCAGTCCACAGAATTGCAAAGAGTTGGACATGACTGAGCGACTGAACTCAACTTACTGATCAACACTACGCTTTGTGATCATGGGCCACATTTGTGTTGTTTCCACTGAATCTCTAGCATACCGCAAACACTGTGTGTCTTGCACTTAGTAGATGCTTAAAAAGTATGTGTCAAATATATGAATGTAAGTGGCATTATACAGAGAAAAACAGGTAGTGACTAAAGTAGTATATTTCTTTTTTCAAGCAATAGATGTATTGAGCAGCTAAATCATGGTCATTCCATTGCTTTTATGAGTCCCTCTGTCCTCACAGTGTAAGATATAGCTGTTTCTACACTACTGCTTATACAATGTTGCTGAAAGGCACAGGAATAGAAGCTGTCTAGGCAAAAATAGATTCATTTATGTGCAATCTTGACTGGTGTTTCAAAACTAGCTGACTTAGCATTGGGGTTTTGTTTTCAGATATTTGTTTCCCTTTACCTCTTCTAAGCACAAATCAGATGAAATGAATGTGGTGCTCTGAATCTGTGCAAAATCAGAAGTAAGCTAGTTGTTTTGCACTGAGCAGCACAGTTCTCATCATGCCTGTGTCAGCAATCCAGGCCATACTGCGCCTCCTGGGAATCTCAGAGGTCAACAGAACACACTTCATAAGGCAGGATTTACTGTTGATACTCAGCCCTGGCTGGGGTTACAGTATCCTCCACAGTTTGCTACATAGTTAACATACATAGTTTTGCACCTCTACCCTCTCAGCCTGGTTCAACATACAGTATGCAACATACAGTTAATATATAAATAGGAAAATATCACAATCGTACATTGAGTGAACAGAAAAGGGAAACAAAATTCTGGGGCACTGACTATTTGCCAAATATTGTGCTAGGTACTTCATAAACATTGCTTCCTGTGATGCTCTCTTTAATCCACTTGAAAAGGAACATGTTACCCCTATCATACAGATAATGCATGAGAGTCCTATAAAGGACCTAACAACAAATGCTACAAGCAGCAGGGATATGACCTAGGATTGTTCAAATCCCAGGCCAATGCTTATTTCATGATTTCTAGTTTTTCAAAATACATCCAGGAGAGTGTCTGTGTCAGAGTGTCTGGGTCTTGGTCAGACCAGGTGAAGTAGTTTATTTTCTGAAGTTCTCTGAACCCTTTCTAAGTGCTTGAGATCCACCAGGTACACCTTTTCCAAAGAAGTATTACTTCTCTGAGTAATGAGAGATCAATATTCGCCTACCTAAATTATACACATTCTTGAAGACTGAGCTTAAATGTCCCTTTTGTATAAGGACATCTCCTTCCTTCCTTGATGCTTCTAGAGAATATTAATTACTTGACTTTTGTTATTTGTTTTTCTTTTTTTGTTGTTTACTGTTCTTCATTCAAATAGACCTATTATTTTATTGAATATTTTTCTAAACATGGAAAATATAGGGAAAAGTAGAAAAATCCCTCAATCTGTGGAATAGAAAGACATGCCTAGAAATAATTGTTCATTATGCTAAAAGTGTTACATAGAAGCAGTTGTAGATTACACTGGAAAGAGTGTCATGAAATTACTAATTGTCACTGAGGGTGAGATGAGGGATAGTGAGGATATTTTAAATGAGTTTTGGTGGTTAAATAGGCTCTTTACTAGGCTGATAAAGAGGTAGGAAAGCATCCTGGGAAGGCAGAGAATATGCAAATACTTAGAGGTGTGTGAAAGAGTATGTTTTGGAGACTGCAAATAATACCACATAACTGGAGTACAATGCATGCCAAGACTTATAGGCAGAGTAAACATGAACAAATATCCCACAGACAGATCGTCAAGGCATCTGTAAACCAGTTGAAATGATTGGATATTTGTTTTTTTTCCTGAAGATGAAACAAAGATCTGAGTTGCTCTTAAATATGTTTGATGATGTTTATATTTTAGAAAGACTATGTTGCAAGAAGTAGGGAGAAAATTTTAAGCAAGAGAGGATACTACTATTAAGGGCCAGGGGACAGTTAGTTTGGGTGTTTACTATTGATTTCCAAAAAAGTTTTTAATAACCTCAGTGCCAATAGTAATCAAGAGTCAAGGAGAAATTTGAAAAATGTCTGGGTAACTGATACCAGAGATAATACTTGATGAAATAAGGGAACAGGAGAGGGAGAAGAAGAGGACTTTAAGCATTCTAATTTAGAAGGCTAAAATAGGAAACACTTAAAGAGAAGACTATATTGTGTGGAAGATAATTTCATTTAAAAAAATATGTTAAAGTTCCATTTAAATAATGTACAAAAACAAGCACAAATAATCTGTGGTCACAAAGGTCAGAATTTTATTTAACTTTGGTAAGAGCATTTTTAGTGATTTGGGCAGAGCACAGTGAAGGTCTCTGCAGTTCTAGTGATGTATTTCTTGATTTGGGTGTGGTTACATGGTTTGGCTCACTTTCAATTTGTATACTTGTTCATATAATTTATTTACTTAAACATAATTTAAAAATAAATTCAATGAATAATTTTAAGAGCAGTGTAAATAAGGTTGAAAACAGAATCAGTTAAGTGGAGGACATATTTGAAGAAATTATATTGAATACAGGATATGTTTCATAGTAATCTTTCTCAGTTCTTCTGCCTTCCCTGTTTCACTGGCTTCTTCTCATTTCCTTACTTTGGTACTTTCTAGGATTCTATCTGTGGCTTTGTCCCTTTCTTAATTATAAATATTCGTATCAACTCAAAAAAGCAGCTTTTTCAAAAAAGTACATTTATCTGAGTGTATGAAGTCAGTAAAAATACAAATTAAATGGTATCTATTTAGAATCAGACATCTTTGAAATATTTAAAGTGCCTTTTAAGAGCATTTCCTGCATTTTTTGCTTTATGGTTTAAAGAACATGATTTACCCCAAATGAATTGATTTTATGTAGAATTTCTGACAGGAAAGAAGAGTCATACAAATTTTGTCTCGGCAAGGTAGAGAAAATTACATCTTTTAGAATATGATTAATGCTAAGTTTAATAAAAAAGTTAGAAGGAAGGATGCTGTTACACTATGCAACTTAATTTTTAAGAGCAATTTTCTAATTCTAGGAACTAAAGTTTCTTTTTATTTTGCTCTTATAATTTATTAAGTACAACCTGAAACAAATATGATTAAAATATTCATCATATTTAAAATTTTGAAATTATTATAGATTCACACATAGTTATAAGAAATAATTCAGAGAGGTTCCACACATCCTGTACATAGTTTGACCTAACAGTTACATCTTGTAAAACTGCACGATATTGACATTGATACCTTCAATGTTTCCAATCCCAAAAGATTCCTCATCTGGCCATTTTCTTAAGCCATACCCACCCACCTCTCCCCACCTCACCCAGCTCCCAACTTCTGGGTACCTCTATTATGCTCTCTTTTTCTAAAATTTTGTCATTTTAAGAATGTTATATAAGTGTAGTCATACCTTTTGGAATTGTCATTTTTCCACTCACTATAATTGACTTCCTAGAAATTTGCCCAAGATTTTGCATATGTCAATATTTCATACTTTTTTATTGCTAAAATTATTCCTTGATGTGGATGTACCATAGTTTCTTTAACAGCTCACCTATTAAAGGTCATCTGGGTCACTTTCAGTTTGTAGCTATTATGATTAAAATTGCTATGAGCATTCATCTATAAGTTTCTGTATGAATACAATTATTCATTTTTCTGGGATAAATTCCCAAGAGGGCAATCTAGGTCATATTATATTTATGCTTTAAAAAAACTGTCAAACCATTTTCTAGAGTGGATATGCCATTTTACATTCCCACCTGCAGTGTGCAAATGACCCAGTTTCTTCACATCCACACGAGCACTTATTTTTTCCTCAAGCAATTCTGATAGGTGTGTAGTGATAGCTCATTGTGTTTTGATATGCACATGCCTAACGGCTAATGATGTTAAACATATTTTTAGTGTAGGTTGCTATCAGTTGCATTTTGAAACTTTGAAAACAACCTGCTGATGGATCTTTTGGTCTGGGATGTATACAAGGAAATTATAAATAGCATTCCCCATATCAGGAGAATAAAGTTGGCTAGAGATAGAAATTTGGATGCAGTGGACCAACAGAGAGTTTGTGGTTGGATGGGTCAAGATAATTTAAAGAGAAAATCAGAATATGTATAAAGTTTGGTAAGAAAAAGAGAAATCTCTGATAAAGCCAGTATTTAAGGGCATGGAGACTCATAAAACCCAAGAAATCATAGAAGAGCTGGGGTGAGCTGTCATGGAAACAGTAAAAAGGTGATGTTTTTTAAAGCTTCAAAATCCTAAAACTTCAAAATTTATGGAAATCTAGTTGGAATAGGAGTGGAAAGTAGTTTGTGAAGAAGAGTGTCTGATGATGGGATCACAAACAAGTAAAGCAAGTTTCCAGTGAGATATACTTGAGAAATACAGAAACTACAACAGTCTAGATCCAAAGTTAAAGGAATTGCCCAGATAAAGAGGAGGTGCCTTCCTCTTTAAATCAGTCTAGATACATTTCCTGAACAGATATATAGATATATTTTTTTCATCTGAAGGGTCAGGTTTTCACACTTGGAAATAGTTCATTCATTTATAAGCATCTTACAAAACTAGGTTCTTACATAGAGAGACTAAAGAAAGTCTAGGGGATGAACCTATATACCTGCTATTCTTTACTAAGAATAAGAATCCCTTTGGCCACTCTTACTGCTAAGTGAGAGTGGCCAAAGGGATTCACTGGACAAGAATAATAATGCTCCATTTACTATTTACCTAAGAGGGTGCTGTAGACTCCATCAACCCATTCCCAACAGTATACACTGACCAAGGAGCCCCAGCTGCAGTGAGAAGCAGTCCATGTTCAGTCAGTTAATTATGATCACCACTGCTTCTCCTTCCTGTTTACTTTGTTACTCCCTGAGGGGGATGGGGGGTAAATCTAACATTATTGATTAGTTTCTTGCTGATATAGGAAAAGATAGACAAATATAAAAATGGAGGAAATGGTTAGGGCTAATTTGTAAGCCTCCAGGACTGGTCTGTGATTAAGGAAAAAAAGAGGTGATGTTAGAAAAAGAAGGATGACAATGAAAGATCTACTTATATGTGCATTTGAGTTGCTTAAATAATGCCTGAAACTGCCTTTGAACTCCTTGTTGTTAGAGAAACAAATCACTATTTGCTTAAAAACACTATTAGTCTGGCATTCTATTATTACTAGAAAGGGAACTTTGAAAGGATTTCCATTTATTCTGACATTCTGGACCAATGACAGAAAAAACCACTAGCTTATTTTTCCCTATGTATTATGCTCCTGGTCTCCCAAATCTTGATTTAGCTTTAGACTACACCACAACAGAGAATCAGTGAGGGTGTTACATCTGACCTCATGCATGGAGGAAACAAGAAAAATCCTCATGTATCGTGAGTGCAAAAGTCTGAGAAAGATCCTTTGCCCCCCAAATTCTCCAACACCCATGTGCTACAAGTCTGAATTCATTTTTGTTTGTATTTTCTCCATTTGTTGCTTTTGAAAATGTCAATGATTCTCAGATGAAACAGCAAACACACGCATATGTGGATTATGGGATAATATTTCCTCTTGGAATGAGAGAACCTCATAGTTTGAAAACTCTAGGAATTTGGGAATATTGTCAGACAGGGCAAAAAGAAAAAAATAGCCAGTAAGGCCAAGTGAGGACATATACATTAAATTCACTTTGTTGTGCCCTTTTGTATGAACAAATTCAGCCTTGGTTGGCTCTGTTTACTAGCCCTGACTGATTGGAACCTCTAAAGCCTGAAAGTGGTGAAAGTGACCATCTGGTTAGGCTCTCATCATAAAGTGACAATTTAAAAACACATTTCAATTACATTATTTGTCCTCTTACCTACTAAGCTGTCCAGCTTTGCCAACCATGATGCCAGAGCTTCTATGCATGGGCTACTCTCCACCCTACTCTTGACATAGGCTCTGACATGCATTTTAGCCTGTACATCCCACCAGGATGGGCCCAGGATTTAGGGAGTTACAAACTGATAAATCTTATTGGTTATCAGTTTGGGGAAGAACTCAAGATAATCACTGTAGCTCTCTTAATATCCCAACTAATATAACACCTGTGACCAAGGCATATAAGACCAAGACATACATAATGAGCTCTATTCCCTGTATTTTGAAAGGAATTATACTTAGTTATGAAAGGTGCTTAAAGGTCAAAGATGAAGAGAATTTTTGACTGCGAAGAAGGCTGAGTGCCAAAGAATTGATGCTTTTGAACTGTGGTGTTGGAGAAGACTCTTGAGAGTCCCTTGGACTGCAAGGAGATCCAACCAGTCCATTCTGAAGGAGATCAGCCCTGGGATTTCTTTGGAAGGAATGATGCTAAAGCTGAAACTCAAGTACTTTGGCCACCTCATGCGAAGAGTTGACTCATTGGAAAAGACTGTTGCTGGGAGGGATTGGGGGCAGGAGGAAAAGGGGATGACAGAGGACGAGATGGCTGGATGGCATCACTGACTCGATGGACGTGAGTCTGAATGAACTCTGGGAATTGGTGATGGACAGGGAGGCCTGGTGTGCTCCGGTTCATGGGGTCGCAAAGAGTTGGACTGGAGAAGGCAATGGCACCCCACTCCAGTACTCTTGCCTGGCAAATCCCATGAATGGAGGAACCTGGTGGGCTGCAGTCTATGGGGTCGCGAAGAGTCTGACATGACTGAGTGACTTCACTTTCACTCTCCACTTTCATGCATTGGAGAAGGAAATGGCAACCCACTCCAGTGTTCTTGCCTGGAGAATCCCAGGGATGGGGGAGCCTGGTGGGCTGCCGTCTATGGGGTCGCACAGAGTCGGACACGACTGAAGCGACTTAGCAGCAGCAGCAGCAAAGTGTCAGACACGACTGAGCCACTGAACTGAGGAATTATTAATATTACTATTAATCTGCTACTCACCTGTCTCAACATAAAATTCTTACTTTAACTAAAATTAAGGCTGTTTCTGCTCCTTATACTTCTGGTTGGGTAATGAATATATTCCCTAGCAAATAACAAGCTTCTAAGAAATTACCCTTATCGACAAATACCTTTACTCCAAACTGCTCACAGTGAGTGGTAAAGTGAATCCGAATCAATTTCTCTGTCCTCAAGCCATAATAGAAGCAGATAGCAAACATGATGCACTGAGCTTTTCTTCAGTTAATTTGGAAGAAACTGTTATACCTGGAGAAAGGCTGATGGTACTTAGTTGGTAGAAACAAACAGATATGCTGTAAACATGGGCTATGAGGGAAGGATGTTTTGAATGTCTTTAAGTATTAATGCCTGGAGAATCCCATGGACCGAGGAGCCAGGCAGACTACAGTCCATGGGGTCACAAGAGTCATACACAACTTACCAACTAAACCACTACCACCATGAAACACTCTTTATCAGATCAGAGAGGTGAAAAACAGATTTAGGCAAAGCAAGGTTTCTTTAGCACCTTTTATTTCTCTATTTTATGTTTTACATTTATGCACCTCAAGTTCTTAAAGAAAATGAAATTAGTTCACCAAAGGCTTAATTATATCCTCTTCAGTGGGCATCAACACTATTGGCAGCCCTCAGAGGGATATTCTCTTGACAAATCAAGTTATTGTCTGAAGCATGAAGTGTTAGATTATGATCCAGCCAGCGTGACGCTGTGATTGATTCGTGGCTACTCTATTACTGAGGGAAAGTGAGATTTCTGTTTCATAATGACTTTGAATTTCTGGTGAGACAAGTGAATCCTTTTGTTCAACCTCAGAAGTTTATCTTTGGTATCATAGAACAAAATTGTTTTACAAACTCAAACATGTGAAGACAGAGGGGTATTAAATAATGATGCAGGAGGACTTGTCCTCCTGCAGCAATCCTTTGGAATTCTAAAAGGGACCTAAAGTGAATTGAGCAATCCAAATAACAAGTAATAAATGTTGAATCTATCCATTGTAGAATTTAATGTTTTAATGGATATGTTTTTAGCATTCTGTTTTTTATATCATTGTTACTAGCCCACAGTTGCTCGACTTTGCTGATATGAGTAGTATTCATTTTATTAGAGAAAATTCTCAGCTTAGCAAGTTTTCATAGACTTCTGGTTACACAAATGCCTATGTTTTTCCAGTATGATTTTTAAGGCTATTTAGTTACTTTACATAATGTAATTTTATAAAAGAAAATATTTGTTATAAAATATGTTTAAATAATGGGAAAATAGAAAGAGCTAATTTTTGAAGATTACTTTCTTACGTCCAGGAGATATATTTTTATCATTTCTGTATATTTATTTTCAGTCCTTTAATATACAAAGAATTTAACAGAGCAGTCTTATAACTCTACATGTTGTTTTGCAAAACTAAATTTTTAATTTAATGATGTAGTATGAACATTTTCCCATTAGCAGTCAATCTTGTTAATGAAAATGCTATTTTGGCTGAATGTTTATGCATAGAAACTGCAGCTGGATACCGGTGCAAAGTTAAATATTTTAAAATAAAGTCAGAAATAATTTATAGATTGCTAGGTTTATTTTCATAATTCTGGTAAGAAGTATTTCATGCCCTCTCCTTGTTTCATATCACAGACACATATACTAATGCTCCTGGCCCTGATTACTGGTTTTTTTCCCCATGATTTTCTCATTGTCTAGATTGGCAGACTGAGATAAAGGACAAGAGGTAAGAATGGAAAGCTGTTTCTGTTTCAGAAGTGTAGAAGATAAAAAAATATATATATTAATTATGAGTGCCAAGGAGAAATTCTATGCACATTCTTTCCAATCCTGGTTCTCAGACTTCTCCAAATATTTCCATAGGGTCAGGGCAAGAGAATGTAGAAAGTCTGTCTTTCAGTAGGAGTGTAAAAGAAGGAGAAACAATGACTTGAAAGAGCTTATACAGCTGTCAGCCTGTGTTCCTTTGTCCCTGCCTTCATAAGCTCCATTGTTGTGGTTTGGATTCAGCCTCTGTCACTACACAGAGATTTTTGTTAATGTTCTTCATCATAGCAATACTGCCAGTTCTAATTAGGAAATGTGGACATTGAGACAGCACTCTGAAGAAGTCATCTCTTTTTTGGTTCATACCTTATATAACATACCAAAACAAAACAAAAGAGACACCATTAAAAATAATTATAGACAAAAACACAAAACTAGAGGAAAACAAAGGAGGAAATATAGGTGACTTTTGGCGATGCAAGCAATTTCTTAGATATGACACCAAAAGTATGGCCCCCCAAATGAAAATATTGATAAATAGGATGTCATCAGCCCCAAAAAGAAAATATTGATAAATAGGGTGCCATCAAAACTAAAATTATTGCTTCCAAAAAATGCTGTTAGAGCAATGAGGAGACAGCTGCAGTATAGGAGAAATGTTTTCAAGACACATATCTGATAAAGGATTTTATTCAAAATGCTTAAATTCTCAAATCTTAATAGGAAAATGAGACACCCAGTAAATAAATAGAAAAAAATATTGAACATATACCTCACCAAATAAGATACATATATAAGAAATAAGCAAATGAAAAGATGCTCAATATCATTAATGAAGAAAATGCAAATGAAAATCATGTTATGATATTGCTATACAACTATTAAAATAACTAAAATTAGAAGACAGGATTGTTTCAAATGTTGGTGAGGATGTGAGAAAACTAAATCTCTCATACAATTCTCTCATAAAATCACTTTGAAGAAATAATTTGACGGCTTCTTATAATAGTAAATATACATCTACCATTTGATCCAGGCTACGGATCCAGGCTAGGGCTCCCCAGGCGGCTCAATGGGAAAGAATCCGCCTGCTAAAACAGATGTGGGTTTGATCCATGATCCAGGAAGATCTGCTGGAGAAGGAAATGGCAGCCCATTCCAGTATTCTTGCTTGAGAAATCCCATGGACGGTGGACCCTAGCAGGCTACAGTCCGTGGGGTTGCAAAAGATTTGGACATGACTTAGCAACTAAAAACAACATGGGATTTACCCAAGAGAAAAGAAACAATATACTCACTTAAAGATGTACATAAATGTTCATAACAGCTTTATTTGTAATAGGCAAAAACTGAAAACCAAATTTATCAAGAGATGAATATTTAAGCAAATGGTGCTATATTTATACCATGAGATACTACTCACTCATAAAAAGGAACAAGCCATTGATATACAGTGGATGAATATCAAAATAATTATGCTGAGTGAAAGAAGCCAGACAACAAAGGGAATATACTATATGATTTCATTTATGAAAACTATAGATAAACTACTCTATAGTGACAGAAAGCTTATGAGTGAATGAAGTTATGGAAGTGAAGGTAGGCTAGAATGAGTGAAGAGAAGGGAAGAATTTCAAAAATACACCAAAAAATTTTGCAGGTTGATGGCTGTGTTCACTACCTTGATTGTGGTGATGGTTTCATGGGTGTATAGCAATGCAAAAATATCAAATTGTATACTTGTATATGTGCAGTTTATTGTGTCAATTATACTCAATGAAACTTAAAATATGTTTAAAAAGTACATGGCTAAATGAATAAATACCACAAATTTTTAAAACACTATGTATTTTCAGACTTTGTACAGGCTTACCTTTAGAGTGACTCATATTTTAATTTAATTACTCCTTTAACACAGACTATGAAATAAATTGAAATCTATAATACAAAGTCTACATATGCAAATGACACCACCCTTATGGCAGAAAGTGAAGAAGATTTAAAAAGCCTCTTGATGAAAGTAAAAGAGGAGAGTGAAAAGTTGGCTTAAAGCTCAACATTCAGAAAACTAAGATCATGGCATCCGGTCCTATCACTTCATGGGAAATAGATATGGAAACAATGGAAACAGTGAGAGACTTTATTTTGGGGGGCTCTAAAATCACTGCAGATGGTGACTGCAGCCATGAAATTAAAAGATACTCCTTGGAAGGAAAGTTATGACCAAACTAGACAGCATATTAAAAACCAGAGACATTTCTTTGCCAACAAATGTACATCTGCTCAAGGCTATGGTTTTTCCAATAGACGTGTATGGATGTGAGAGTTGGACTATAAAGAAAACTGAGCAGTGAAGTATTGATGCTTTTGAACTGTGGTGTTGGAGAAGGTTCTTGAGAGTCCCTTGGACTGCAAGGAGATCCAACCAGTCCATTCTAAAGGAGATCAGTCCTGGGTGTTACAGCGTTGGATGTTGAAGCTGAAACTCCAATACTTTGGCACCTCATGCGAAGAGCTGACTCGTTGGAAAAGACGCTGATGCTGGGAGAGATTGAAGGTGGGAGAAGGGGGTGACAGAGGATGAGATGATTGGATGGCATCACCGACTCAATGGACATGAGTTTGAGTAAACTCCAGGAATTGGTGATGGACAGGGAGGCCTGGCGTGCTGCAGTCCATGGATCACAAAGCATCAGACATGACTGAGTGATTGAACTGAACTTAACTGAATACAAAGTCTAACTCCCAGTAAGAAATAAGTTTGTTGTTGTTGATTTGAAAAAAAAAAAAAGGAAAGGAAAAATAGTTCCCTCTGAGGGATCTTTATTCATAATATCAGGAAAACCTCTTTGTTTGAAATAATAGGGAAGATAGCAACTCTTATGGATGAGGGTTACTGCTATGCCCCAATTTCTATGGCTCACTAGACTATCAGGCCCAGACAGGGAGATAACCGGATAACCCTTTTATCTGCTCCCTTTTGTTGTTGTTATTATTGTTCAATCGCCAAGTTTTGTCCGACTCTTTGTGACTCCCGTTGACATTCCTGATTCTAGCCAGTTGAGATTTCCCTGTCTACACAGGCACTCAGTATTACCATGACCTGCCCATGTGTTGTTAATTGCTCATTCATGTCTGATTCTTTGTGACCCCATTGACTATAGCCTACCAGGCTCCTCTCCAGGCAAGAATACTGGAGTGAATAGCCATTCCCTTCTCCAGGGGATCTTCCCTATCCAGGGATCGAACCTGTTTCTCCTGCGTTGCAGGTGGATTCTTTAATGTCTGAGCCGTCAGGGAGTACTGAAAAATTTTGACCTACCTCTAGTTATTTAGGTAAGATAAAAGAAGCATCCTACTAGAAATTATTCGAAGATCCTTGCTGGAGACTTAACAACAGTAGTTTTTTTTTTTTTTTCCAACTTCAATGTGAATATGAAGTAATATGAACCATCTATGAAATTGGAAAAAGCAAGAGAGTTCCAGAAAAACATCTATTTCTGCTTTATTGACTATGCCAAAGCCTTTGACTGTGTGGATCACAATAAACTGTGGAAAATTCTGAAAAAGATGAGAATACCAGACCACCTAATCTGCCTCTTGAGATATCTGTATGCAGGTCAGGAAGCAACAGTTAGAACTGGACATGGAACAACAGACTGGTTCCAAAGAGGGAAAGGAGTACGTCAAGGCTGTATATTGTCACCTTGCTTATTTAACTTCTATGCAGAGTACATCATGAGAAACGCTGGGCTGGAAGAAGCACAAGCTGGAATCAAGATTGCTGGGAGAAATATCAATAACCTCAGATATGGAGATGACACCACCCTTATGGCAGAAAGTGAAGAGGAACTCAAAAGCCTCTTGATGAAAGTGAAAGAGGAGAGTGAAAAAGTTGGCTTAAAGCTCAACATTCAGAAAATGAAGATCATGGCATCCGGTCCCATCACTTCATGGGAAATAGATGGGGAAACAGTGGAAACAGTGTCAGACTTTATTTTTCTGGGCTCCAAAATCACTGCAGATGGTGACTGCAGCCATGAAATTAAAAGACACTTACTCCTTGGAAGAAAAGTTATGACCAACCTAGATAGTATATTCAAAAGCAGAGACATTATTTTGCCGACTAAGGTCCGTCTAGTCAAGGCTATGGTTTTTCCTGTGGTCACGTATGGATGTGAGAGTTGGACTGTGAAGAAGGCTGAGTGCCGAAGAANCAACCTAGACAGCATATTAAAAAGCAGAGAAATTACTTAGTCAACAAAGGCCTGTCTAGTCAAGGCTATGGTTTTTCCAGTAGTCATGTATGGATGTGAGAGTTGGACTATAAAGAAAGCTGAGCGCAGAAGAATTGATGCTTTTGAACTGTGGTGTTGGGGAAGACTCTTGAGAGTCCCTTGGACTGCAAGGAGATCCAGCCAGTCCATCCTAAAGGAGATCAGTCCTGGGTGTTCATTGGAGGGACTGATGTTGAAGCTGAAACTCCAATACTTTGGCCACGTGATGCGGAGAGCTGACTTATTTGAAAAGACCCTGATGCTGGGAAAGATTGAGGGCAGGAGGAGAAGGGGACAACAGAGGATGAGATGGTTGGATGGCATCACCGACTCAATGGACATGGGTTTGGGTGGACTCCGGGAGCTGATGATGGACAGGGGGCCCTGCATGCTGCGATTCATGGGGTCGCAAAGAGTCGGACACGACTGAGTGACTGAACTGCACTGACACAGGAGGTATATGTTAACTTCATAAGAAATGGCCAGTTTTCCAGAGTGATTATAGCATTTCTCATTCCCCACCAGCAGGTGTGAGAGTTCTAGTTGACCTATATCCTGGTCAACACTGGGTATTTTGACTTTTTAACTTAGCCCTTCTGGTAAGTGTGCAGTGGTGTTCCATCATGTTTTTTTCCCATTCTACTTCTTCACTTGTTTGTGAGTTTTGAAGTATAACTTACGTATGGTAAAATTCACCCTTTAAGTTCAGCATAGTTTTTTAGAGAGATAATATTTTTCATCATCAAGAAGTGAACTAGATAACCCAAGTTTTAATCCTTGATCAGTCACAGAAACCACTGACATATTCATTCCACTATCAAATACTTGATTCAGCATCACAATTTAATGTTTGTTTTTAGTTCTTTTGGTTTGTTTGCCCTATTAATTTAGTGATTGATTTTCCTTGTATCTGCATGATTGGTTTAAAAACTATTGTGAATAATAAAGAAGTTCCATGATAAACATGAAGGGGAGCTTCAGCGTGAGAGATAAATAGCCAACAGCTTTCTGAGGTTTGACAAACGAATGCTTAACCACCAGCACAGGCAAGATAATAGACTGTCTCTATCACCCCAGATATTCCCTCCTGCCCCTTTGAAGTTGGCTGGATCACATGTTCCCTCTCTTGACTGTCACTCATGTGCTTTGACCCTTTAGTTATGTGATTCCTGGTTTGATCTGCATTTCCCTGATTACTAAAGATGTTATTTTATGTGCTCATTTTTTACTATTTATTTGGTTGTGCGGGGTCTTAGTTTTTGCGTGTGACCTCTTAGTTGGGGCATGTGGGATCTCGTTCCCCTACCAGGTACCGAACCTGAATCCGCTGCATCGGGAGCATGGAGTCCCAGCTACTGGACCAGTCCCAAACTGTCTTTTGTGAAGCCTTTTGCAAATCTTTTATCTATTTTTTTTTTTAAGTTGGATTGTCTTACTGAGTTGTAAGCGAGCTTGTTCTGTTTTGAATTTCTGGTTGGTACAAGTCCTTTGTCAGATATACATATTGCAAACATTTTTTTCCCTGTCTGTGACCTGCCTTTTCATTTTCTTACTTGCCTTATGCAAAGAGCAAGTATTAAATACTTTTATTGTCCAGTTTATCAAACTTTTCTTTTGCTTTTTGTGTCTTAGCTATTCTTTGCCCATTCCAGTGTAGCAGAGATTTTCCTTTCTGTTCACTTCAAGTTTAATAGCTGTAGCTTTTACATTTAGGTCTGTGACGTACTTTAGTGTGTGTGTTGAGTGTGAGGTTAGGGTTGATGGGCAGTTTCTGCCTTTATGAATATCCACTTGTTCCAACACCATCTGTCAAGACAGGATTTGGTTTCCTCATTGAACTGCCATGGCATAATATGGTATCATTGTAGGGGGCTTGCTTTCTTGAAAATGGAAGTTACACTTTGATATATCAGACCTTTCTAAAGTATTAATTCACTTACAGGCAACCCGATTCAGGATCCCGCTGTGATTCTAGATTTTACAGAGGGGCTGCTGGGACAGGTGGCTTCAGTTCCTTTAGCTGGTTTTCTTAAAAACTAACGACATTTGTTTCCACCTCCTGCACTTAACTAGAAGCTGGCAAAGATTCCCGCCAGTGGGCTTGGTGTTAATGTGACCAACCAGGACGGCTCCTCCCCGCTGCACGTTGCTGCCCTGCATGGTCGGGCGGACCTCATCCTCCTCCTTGTGAAGCACGGTGCCAGCGTGGGGGCCCGAGACGCCAGCCAGGCTGTCCCACTCCACCTGGCCTGCCAGCAGGGCCACTTCCAGGTACCGATGCTGACTCTGGGGCAGCGTGGACAGGGTTAGAACCTCACCTCATGGGGGTACTGCAGAGGGGGAAGGTGGCTGTCTGAAGGGATGGGCCTGTGTCCTTCCTCCCAGCCCTGAGATTCTGAGACGCACAGGGCAGGGCCGCTCAGCAACAGTACACATAGCCCTGGTGCTTTTGGGGGTGGAGCCAACTAGAGCCGGTCCTGATTCTCACCCCCACCGGGAACTGTCTCTCTCTTATTCTTGGGCTTTGGTCATCGAGGGCTGAAGCGTGTTTGACCACCTCTGTGTTCCCACAGCTTCTGTCTTGTGCCAGACAGTTTAATATCTATTTATTTTTTTCATCTTATTAGTTCTACTGTAAGCTTATTAAAGACAGGGATCATGTTTCAGGTAATACCTAGCATCAACTTCCTAACATGTAAAACTAGTTATTGCAGCTCTCCAGAGGACATACAGTGATTCAGTGACAAGCACTGGTGCCTGGCACATGCCTGGCCTGCAGGAGACCCTCAGCCCAGGTTAACCCCTTCATGCTTCAGTGGGTCTGCTTTCTCCTGAGGGTCAGACATGTGTCTAAAGAGCTCTCTGGATGAACCTACAGAAAAGCCAAAGGAATATCAAGTTAGAGGATCTCTCCCTGCAAATGTTAAAATTTTCTTCTCTGGGCTAGGTGGTGAAGTGTCTATTAGAGTCGAATGCAAAACCCAATAAAAAGGACCTAAGTGGAAACACACCCCTCATTTATGCCTGTTCCAGAGGCCATCACGAAGTCGCAGCGCTGCTGCTGCAGGTAAGGCACCCGCCACCCCTGACCCCACCCCGGCCCAGGCGCTGATGACGGGGGTCGGCACGCAGGGAGCCCCTGGCAGCGCCCTGGGGAGGTGGCAGGGCTCCGATGTAAGCAGGCCCTGGGAGAGGAACTCTGGAATCAGGGGCCTTGGAGTCAGTGCTGCATCAGAGGTGCAGGGTTAAGGACTGAGACACTGCTTTTCCTGGAGGTTGGGGTCTTGCCTCACTTACCAGATCAGTTGAATTATTACCTGAAATGTGAGCTGAATGTCCTTTTTTGTCACTGCTGCTTTTTTTCCCTCTCTTGATGAAGGTTGTATGTGTTGACTGTAGGAGGAAGAATTTTTAAAAGTAGGAGAAAACCCAACTTTTCCATAACCCTGTTACTCAAGGCTAACTATTTTGGGTTTTTGACTTTTTGAAAACGTGCATAGTTTAGATCAGTATTGTTTTCTATCTTGTTTTTTTTTTTTAATTGCACTGTGTGACATGTGGAACTTCCTGGATCAGGGATCAAGCTCGAGCCCCTGCAGGGGAAGCACAGTCTTAATGCCTGGACTCCTATCTTGTTTAACTTAATGTAGAAAACTGTTTATTAAAAATCTGAATTTTTTTAATGGTTGCATAATTATGGATGTACTGCAGTTTTCTTTTTTTAAACTTTTTCTGCTTAATACATTTAGGTGACTTCTAGTTCTTCCCCTATTTAGTGATGAATGCGGCCATGAATATCTCTGTACATAAATCTTTTTTCCTCAGTATTACTTTTACCCCTAACATTTTAAGACAAATTTCAGACATAGAGAAAAGTTGAAGGAAGGTTATAGTGTACATCCATATGGCTACCACATCAATTCAGCATGGGACATTTTTAACACTGCTCTTGACTGTACTGTTTTTCTTTCTAGCATGGGGCCTCCATCAACGCTTCCAACAACAAGGGCAACACAGCGCTGCACGAGGCTGTGATAGAAAGGCACGTCTTCGTGGTGGAGCTGCTCCTGCTTCACGGAGCATCGGTTCAGGTCCTGAATAAGAGGCAGTGCACAGCGATCGACTGTGCTGAACAGGTAGGTGGAGCACTTCCTTGCTGAGCGCATCCCAAGCTCCCTTACAGTTTTTGTGGATCCCCCCACGTTGAAGCCAGATTGAGAGAACAGTAGCCAGACCTCTGACTCACCGACCTGGGCTGTTAGCATGCTAGAGTCTGCCAGTGTGGCTACAGCCCTGGTCCTTGGTCATCTGGTCAGAGGTGGCCTGCTGAGGAGCCAGCAGTAGTTTTTTTTTGCCATGCTGCATGCCACATGTGGGATCTCAGTTCCTCAACCAGGGATCAACCCCATGCTCCTGCACTGGAAGCACACAGTCTTAACCACTGGACAGCAGGGAAGTCCCCGGGGTAGTTTTCAAAGGTCCGAGTAGAGGTGCCTCTCACTCACTGCAGGCCTTGGTGCTCTGGCCTGGCCCGCTGTCCAGCAGTCAGGTGCATGTGGGCAAGAAGCAGGATAAGACAGTGTCCTGGTCTCGCCCTTCCTGCCCTGGGAACCCATCATGGTCTCAGCAGCACAAGGGAGAAAGTGTGTGCAGTCCGTGAGCACACCTTGAGTTCTGTGCGGGGCGGTTTACCACCCTCCCAGGGGTGGACGTGCACTGTTGGAGATGGTGAGGGAACAGTCTGCTCCTCCTGGGGAAGGGGCACCTCTTCACTGGTCCTCTGTTCACGTTGAATCTTTGTATACAGTTTCCTACTCAGGTAGACAACCGGTAGGCTGTTGAACTGCACCACTGACACTTTTAAGTCACCATAACCCAACCTACTCATGTTGTTGTTGTTCATTTGCTAAGTCGTGTCCGACTCTCTGCGACCCCACAGACTACAGCATGCCGGGCCCGCTGCAGTCCCAGCATCAACTCTCCATCTCCCAGAGTTCACCCAAGTCCATGTCCGTTGAATCGGAGATGCCATCGAACTATCTCATCCTCTGCTGCCCTCTTTTGCATTCAGTCTTTCCCAGCATCAGGGTCTTTTCCGTGAGTTGTCTGTTTGCATCAGGTGGCCAAAGTATAGGCTGAGTTTATTTACTTAGTATATTGTATCAGGTCACTAAAGTATAGGCTGAGTATATTTATTTAGTATATTCAATGTAGTTTGCAGTATATTCATTTCTAATTTTCAGTTGTATTTCATAACAGAATTGACGTATTTTAAACATTCAGTTTAGCACTTCCTCAAATGATGATGAGTATCTTTCATTGAGTACTTCTATGTGTTGGGCGCTCAGTAACCTCACAGTAACTCTACAGTAACAGATCCTGTTCTCATCAGCCCAGCTGCACAGAGCAGTGCAGCAAGGGCAGAGCCAGCCTCGATGCGGGGCTGCTCTCCACCACTTGATGGCCTCCAAGTTTCGTCTGTAGCGGCTTCTTTCTTAGCCTTTCTGCCCAGCCACGCCAGCATTGACACTTAGATTAAAAACAGGCAATAGCCTCCTAAGAAAGAATTAAAAAAAAAAACAACCCATCACTGTTACCTTTTCCTTTTCAACTTACAGAATTCAAAAATAATGGAACTGCTTCAAGTTGTACCAAGCTGTGTGGCCACATTAGACGACACTGGTGAAACAGACCATAGCGAGTACATCACTGTTAAGATCAGGAAAAAATGTAAGAACTCACATTTTTTCTGGAATTCTCAGCTTGGGTTTATTTGGAAATTCATGAAAATGAAGTCGCTCAGTCGTGTCCAACTCTTTGGGACCCCATGGACTAGTAGCCTACCAGGCTCCTCCCTCCATGGGATTCTCCAGGCAAGAGTACTGGAGTGGGTTGCCATTTCCTTCTCCAGGGGATCTTCCCAACCCAGGGATCAAACCCGGGTCTCCTGCATTCCAGGCAGATGCTTTAACCTCTGAGCCACCGGGAAATTCATGAGTGGTTGCCAATTTTCACCTAACTATAAATGTAAAACATAATTATAATCATGACTGGGGATGGGACTATAGGCACCAAAGAAACGTATGTTATAGCCTGTTTGATCGACTTTTTTGGATACTGGCTTTCTGGTTGATGGCAGTGCTTCCTAAGGAGGTGAGGAGGACGCTTGTAGGCCTTACCCTGAAGGTCAGGCCCCCATTTGCCAGCTTTGGAGCAGGCCCTGCCTCTGGTAGTTCGTTCATGTCTCGAGTTCTAAATCCAAGCCTTTTCCTAAGCATTTCTTGGACATCTGGGATAAATGCTATCTTTAAATATTTTTTTAAAAAATGAAGTAGTGCTATTTGCAGCAACATGGATAGACCTAGAGATTGTCATCCTGAGTCAGAGGAGAGATATCATATAACATCCCTTATACGTGGAATCTAAACAGAAAAGATACAAATGAACTTACAAAACAGAAAGAGATTCAGAGAAGGAACTTAAGGTTGCTGGCAGAAGGGAAGGGTGGGAGAAGGGGATAGTTAGGGAGTTTCAGATGGACAGGTTCACACTGGTATATTTAAAATGGATAACCAACAAGGACCTGCTGTATAGCACAGGGAACTCTGCTCAGTGTTATGTAGCAGCCTGGGTGGGAGGGGAGTTTGGGGGAGAATGGATACATCTATATATATAGTTGAATCCCTTCCCTGTTCACCTGAAACTACCACAACACTGTTAACTGGCTACACACAAATATAAAATAAAAAGTTTAAATGTTAAGAAAAGATTTCTTAATTTGCAGGTGTATAGAGGTTAATGGTAATTAGAACAGCAGCTGCCAAACAAGGGTGGGGCTGAAGTATTTTCTTATTTTAATAAAAAAGTTGTTATAGATGGGGTCCTTGTTCAACTTTTCAAAAACTTATTGTTGTAGTTTGAAGTGTAATAATGTGAAAAAGTCTATTCACATATCTGGATAATCCTGAGGCTGTCTCACCGTAATCGGTTGTGCCTGGGGAGTATCAGTGTGTTAAGGGTTTATTTTTGTTTCAGGGGGGTTCACACAGTAATACATACGTATCTACTAACACGTTTCTGTAAGCATATTAAATCCTTAATTTCCTAAATGTTGTTAAACTTAAAGAAATGTTGAAAGTTTGCATCTGCGCTATAATTTCTAAACAACTGTTAAACTACCCTTGGAAGTTTTCAGATGTTTTTATCCTTTTATCTACAGGGAGTTCAAAAATGTATGATCTGCCAGATGAACCTTTTACAAGGCAGTTCTACTTTGTCCACTCAGTTGGTCCATTTAAGTGAGTATAAAATTCAAGTTGATTTCTGTGCTTTTGACCTTAATTTTACTTACAACTCAAGCAGGTTATTTGCAGCTTTAATGCGCATAAATAAATCTGCACTCATCAAATGCTGCCACTTCGTGGCCAACCAGAATATTTGGCACCACTATCCCAAACACTTATTTTAGTTTGTTTTGGGTTTCAGGGCAAGGACTCCAAAGGAGATTATGGCACGAGACAGAAGTGTCCCTAATCTTACTAAAGATTCTTTGCATGAGGTGAGTTATTAAACACTGGCTTATACCATTATTTTTTAAATCCTAGATTTTTCAAAACGAATCCTTGGAAAACACATCTATTTCAGTAGTCCTGTCACTAGTAAAGAGTTACAAACAAAATGAGTTTGGTGGCAAGATTAAATATTGTTATATTTAATAATGCATTTCTGAGCTGAGAAAGGAAAAGTGAGGGAAAAGTGGCAGACAGTTGAGACACATGGAAAGATCCCGCAGTTCATAATATGCACACGAGGTGAACTATCTCAGATTTTACTGTGTGAGCTAATGCACTACGTGTTAATCACTAATGTAGGGAAGAAAACACATCTGTATATAGATAGTTAAAAACCTTGGGAGTATGGTATAATGTTGCTCATATAGTCAGTTTTGTTTGTGGCCATCTTCCTACAGCACTATTTAATACTCATTATAAAAGAAGCCTGCTTTCCTTTCTGTGGTGCTATTAGGTGGCTCTTCTCACAAAACATGGCTTTTCTTTTTTATAGTTGATTTACATTGTTGTGTTAGTTTCTAGTGTACAGCAAAGTGATTCAGTTTTTCATATATACATATATAACATATATATATTCTTTTTTTCTTTTCCATTATAGTTTATTACAGGATACTGAATATATTTCCCTGTGCTATACAGTAGGGCATTACTGAAACATGGCTTTTCTTATTGGAGCTCATCAATATCATACGTGCCTTATTTGAGGAACAGAATTTACAGTATGTCTGGCATAGGCTTGCTGGAACAAATATACTACTGTTCTAAATCTTTTAGCAAATTAAAGTGATTTTTGTTACTATGACTGATCTTGATTTCATAGTTAATCTTCCCTGGCTTTGTTAATAGGCCTGCTTCTGGGTGGAAAACCTGCAGACTTTGAAATATGCCTGGGTTCAAGTGCTAGCTTTCCCCTTGCTAGCTGGGGGGACTTAAGGCAGATTGCCTAACTTTGCTGATCCTATTTCCTCAGCTGTATGCACAATGGGGATGACAACAGTACACATTAGAGTTGCAAAGACTAAATGTGAAAACATGTAAACCTGTTTACACTGTGCCTGACATGTGGAGTACACACAGGTCACACTTTCATTGCAGGGATATTGAGAGTTGAAATTATGCCTGCAAAGTGCTCAGCACGTTGATGACACCTCAAGGAGCACTCGAGGGTAGCTGTTACTCTGGTGGTTGTTTTCAAGTACAGTGCAAATGCAAAGTGTGTGAATCATATCTTTTCTTTAGCCAGGGAGACAAAGAGTCACACGGAAGCACAATAACCTGCCAGACCAGGGCAGGTCTGAGGCTGCTGACAAAGGAAACGATCAGCTGGAGAGGCCTGCACCAAGGCAAACTGCTCCCAGAAACAGGAGGATGCTCCGTAGACACACAGTCGACGATACAGTTGTACCCAAGGGCCCAGAAACTGCTGGCAACCTGACCACTCCCCAAGAGGCTAGCATTTCCCAGTCTTAACAGTAATCAGGAGGAATTACCTACTGCCAAGAAGCAAGTCCTCAACAAGAAGATGCTGCGCATGAATACAGCTTCGCACTAAATGAAATTTGTTTGGCTTTAAAGAAAAGCAGAAAGGTCCTAAAAGCTTTTCTGTGGCTGACAGAATACAACAGAAGGTCATCACTAGCTCTTTCCTCTTCAGAGGTAATGGATACACTTGAAAAGGGATGGACAGAAATTCCAGTGGTGTCCAGATCTTTAAGACACTTCTTAAGTATTTGGGTTCCTGGGTTACAGTGAGAGGTTTCATCACCAGATTCTGACCTCCTTCTACTGAAAGGTGCTAAACCTCTGTGATGTGTATGAACTAGCAAACCACAGTCTAAAAGAACTCCTCCCTCTGGGCTAAGCTGAAGAAAAGCAATTTAGGTTTCACTGTACTGTGGAGGCTGGGCAGAAATATGGCATTTGAATAAAGAAAACAGGGCTGAAAAATGTTCCTTTTAAGCAACACTTGAACCCAAAGATGCCTAAATGCCATTTTGATCGCTCATTTTAGTTCAAAGGACACATATGACATGTTCTACACTATGTATGTGGGGAAAGCTGGGTATACTTTTTTCTTCCAACAAAGTACAGATAATTGGCCACTGCACTTATACACCTGTAGCAGTGTCTCTAGAAACATCCCTTTCTGTTAAGAGCCCCCCTAAACGTCACACTGGATGGATGGTTACTGAAGAGAGTAGACTTGGCACATCTTCTCTTAGTCTTTTGATTCAGATTCAAAACTTAACAGCACAAACCAGGTCAAAGTAACTTTACGTTAGAATTTATTGCCATTTATTCCTTTTTATAAATTTCTATAGATTATATTTCTTATTTTTTTATGTTACTAATTAGTCTAGAGCTGCAAACACGGGTTTGTCCTGAGTACATTTTCAAATAACTTTGTAATAGGGAAATGGTTTTGTGCACGTTCTTGGAAATACTTGTGTATGTACAGAAGGGAGGGGCTGGTTATTTTTCTATAAAGTAATTTATGATTTTTAATTTTCTAATGTGCCTTGGATATGTGCCAAATGATGGGAAAGAAACAGTAAACTTTATGATTCTTGAGTGTGTCGTGGTATACTTTTTTTAGTTTGTTCTCCTGTGGTGATATGTTTCTCACCCTTTCTGCGATCAGCATGTGCTTGGTGTGTGGAATCATCTTCTCCCACTGGATAGATATACACTTTATTTTTTAGCTAGAGATAGAAGTGTGACTGAAACGTGTGAACTGGGTCATTTGGAGCAGATTATCCAGGGCTGCTGACCTAATCCAGTAAGCACAGTGCCTAGGGCCCCCGCAAAGGTATTTTCATTTCTTTTAGCATCAGAAAAACAAACTGAGTATAATACAGCTACGTAGCCCAAACAGCAAATAAGCACGGCTGCTTTGGAAGTTTGTTCTATTTTTCCTCGTCTCCCCCACTTTTAAACAAAACCACCTTATTGGCCTAAGCTGCTGTGCTTTTCTAGCATCCTGATAAGAGACTTGACACTGTGCAGTTTATTAGCACAGTCCTGTCCAAGATACAAACACGTACTTTGGAAACCACCTAATTTTGGGGGTGGTACAAGTTTTGAAAACCTACCGTGAACCTATGTGCAAGGCAGGAATAGGGACGCAGGTGTAAAAGAATGGACTCGTGGACCTGGCACGGGGGAGAGGGTGGCACTGAGAGCAGTGCTGACATACGCACTGCTGTGTGTAAAATATCCACGTCGAGCGGGGAGCTGCGGGAGCACAGGGAGCTCAGCGCAGTGCTCTGCAATGGCCTCGAGAGCGCCTCACGAGGGAAGAGGTGTGTGTCTACATGCAGTTGATCCACTGTGTTGTACAGCAGAAACTAACACAACACTGTAAAGCAACCATACTGTGATTAAAAACAAACAGAAATATTGAAAAAGCCAAACTTTCATGTATACCCTCCATAATTCTAACAACTGCCCTGGCTGGTAGGAATGTCAAGTGAGGAGGTTTACGGAAATAAGCGGGCTAATTTGCTTGCACGGTAAGAGCTGGGGTCAAGGCTGGGCTGGCAGTGTCACCTGCTTCCAGCTGGGGGCGCCCTTCACCTGGAGATAGAAATACCATGAATGGGCCTCTCAATCCTGGGGGAGAAGTTTCCTCTTGAGCTATTCTGGTAATCAGCAGGGTGAGCAATCTGAAGTGATTACCTCAATTATTTTAAAAAACACATGTGTTTCTAATTACTTTCTCAATTAAAACTAAATTTGACAATTTAGAAATTGGTAATGTCAAAATTCCTATTTTGTATGAGAATGTTTTGAATTCAGAGTATCGTCAGTTAAATCAGAAAGGTAAGAATAACCAGCCCCCACCCCGTAGACGGAAACATATTCCACCCCCGCAATGTCATCAAGAATTTCTGTCCTCGGTCACTTTCCATTCTTGAGTGTCTCTGAATGAGGGGAGGTTTACAGTCCCTCAACACATTCACCTCAACAGCTGCCATAACAGTGGTTATTCTGTAAGAGAAAGCATGTAGCAAACTTGCTCAGAGCTATCTAGTCTCCTTCCAGTGTTTCTACATAAAATTTACCTGTTAACTAGGATTATTTTTTCAAAATCCTTGATGAGATTTTACTTTGGTGATTTACTGTTCCTCTGAACTCTTTCTGATGTCCTTAATGGCTCTACTCATTTATTTGTTTACTCAGGAATACTAGACATGTATTCTAACACTCACTTCACTAAATTTTAAGTCTGAAATAGAGTAAAATCTCAAGTATAATTTAGAAATATATCAGCAGTGTATATATCTCTAGCTAGAGACTGGAACGATAAATCACATTTTCCATCACCTTTCCTGCTATTAATCCTACTGAGCTCATTAAATGTTATGCACCTCCTCTGGAGCTGGGTCCCCCAGGACTAAGACAAAATTACACCAAACAGCTCACTTGAGAGTTAAGTTTATGATTCAAAGTTTCAAGCACAGTTTTTCATAACCTGGTGGGAATAAAGGACAAAAGATGACACTCGCTTTAAGTTCCCTGCAACCCTATCAGTGAAGACCCAGAACATTTCTACCACAATGGTGAACTGCTAAACCGTCTCAACTGGACTTGAATCATTAGAAATCATTCCTCTTAAAAACATGTTTACTAGTGTTTAAATATTATTACCCAGTATGTCTCAGTTATTTTGCCAATTTTTTTCTAATTGACGTATCCACCAGTTACAGAGGTGGTACAGGTAATATTTGTTAGATGAGTTCATCTCAGTGCTTTGAAAAGCAGATTATAAATGAAACCAAAGTTAGGAATTTTCCTACATTAAATGTAAGGACTATCTGCAGGAAGAAAAAGGTCTTATCTGCTTTCAGAACCTATGTCTTGGAAATACTAAAACTGACTCAGCTTAATCCATGAATCTTAACACCTATGATGTTACAGACGCTGCTATTTTCTTCTCACTCAAGATGCTGGAGCAGCTCCTACTTCTGCTAAGGTCACGTTCCCATTTAACACTAATGGCACAAGTATGAAGGATATATTCATGCTGCTACGCATGTTCAAAAGCTTTTGATAAGAAAGGACAAAAACTTAAAAATGCAGATCTTCTGCTTAGTTCTCTATGGTAGAAAAACAACTTTGTCCAAATTGTTCTATTTTGCATAACAAGTTTATTTTTAAAAGGTATATAGACAATAAACAAAGTAAACACACCACCAGATCTTAACTTCTGCCAAGTATTATCTGTCATAGATAATACTGGAACTTCGTTCAGTTCCAGTCTCTAGACAAATTCAATAATCGTCATCTTCATCAGAGTCCATTACTTTTCTTCTGTTGAACTGGGGGGAAAATTAAACGAGTATCATGTTTCATAAAGCATAACTCAGATTTTCTGAGAAAACAAATTCCTACCTACTACAGAAATATATTTCTGTCTGGTTTAATATAACTTAAGTGTTTCAGACCAACAGAAGAGCCTTGAAAATTAGACCCTCAATGCAACTTTCTCCCCAAACTTCCCAGTGTTGTAAAACAAAAATGTCTATGGGCTAAAATGTTTGACACACTACATGCAGATGTAACACTTATTTAAAATATCAATCTTTCTTTTGTCGTGTACTTTGGAGGAAACTTACTTTAACTGTTGTTTTCTTTTCTGTTTGCTGGCTTACTTTTTCGAGGATTTCTATTAAACCTTGTTCTGATACCTAGGATAATCAAAGAGAAAAACAGTGCTTTTTTAAAACAAAGAATTGACCTTAGGCGACTGAATCGTTTCAATCCTTCCAGGGTGTGGAAGTAGAGGTCAAGGAGGAAGGAGAATGGGACAGCTGGCTGAAACCACTGGCTGTAACTCTTGGTTTAAGTTGCACTTAAAATTTGCTCTGCTGGTCTTCATTTGAGGGAGGAAAAGTATGTATCAGTTAGCTTCCTTGAAAAATCCAAGGTTAACAGGTATTTAAGCACCCTTTCATCACCACTGGGCTTCCCTGGTGGCTCAGACGGTAAAGCGTCTGCCTGCAGTGCAGGAGACCTGGGTTCAATCCCTGGGTTGGGAAGATCCCCTGGAGAAGGAAATGACAACCCACTCCAATACTCTTGCCTGGAAAATTCCATGGACTGAGGAGCCTGGTAGGCTATAGTCCATGGGGTTGCAAAGAGTTGGACACGACTGAGTGACTTCACTTCATCACCACTATCAGACAATGACAACCACCTACACCACTGTGGTAAGTGAAAGGGACAGAGATACTCCCTCTGTACCAAGACCTTGAGAAGCTTAAAAGCAGGAGACAAGTTACTCAAAAAAGATGAAGCCACTGTCACCCCTTCACACATGTTCTCAGTGTAAAGGGTTCAGGGCAGGTTGATCTCTGCAGGCTGTGGTGGCGGCAGAGGGCTCCCCAGTGCTGGTGGGGCTCGTCTGGATCTTGAAGGAAGATCAGGGTTGCCAGAATATATCCTTCATGACAGTATAGCAATGCACAGAATAACCAGGAAATTTAGCACTTCTTCATTTGCAAAACAAGCATAACTTTCCCAATTTTAATTAATATTGTTGACAAATCTTGTTTCCATTGTAGAAGCAATTTAGGCTATCTGACCCTAACAGTCATTGGTTCCAGAGCAATGTCAAAAAAGGAAAGCAGCAGAGGATTTTAGAAAAGAGAGTTATCTTTTAGGATCTACGGTAGACACAACTATTCTCTCCTTTAAAAACTGCTTCAACAAGAATTCTGTAACCAGAAAGAGATGAAATTGACCTTCTGAGGATACATTTTGGTAAAGTCGGTAACAACAGATTAAAACTGCCTCAAGGCAGGTCAAGCTTACCTTCCCACTTAGTTGTCCATACCGTGCCATCTGTATAAGGTAATTCTCTACTGCTTTAGTTTTCTCAGGCTTTACAAGTGCTAAGTTACTTACTAAAAAGGAAGGGAAAAAAAAAAAAAAAATATATATATATATATAAACACACACACACACAAACATGCACAAAAAGAAGTCAGAACTAAATGCACTTGACTAAATGCACTTATTCCTTCAAACTAAATACTAACATTTCTAAAGCACTTAAGACTTATTTATGTCTTGAGACCAGCAAGGTAGATAAGGCAGATGCTATTGTTACTCCTCTTAAAAATGAGGAAACTATAGTTCAGCTTTGTCAACCTCAGTCAAGACCATAGAGAGGTAGTGGTGAACCAAGATTAAACATGGGGGCTCATATTCTAAGCTCCATCCTTTAAAAACAAAGCAAAAGCATGACTGTTCCATGAAGAGCAATTTCTATATTGCATGCATGCATGCTAAGTCGCTTCAGTCATGTCTAACTCTTTGTGACCCCATGGACTGTAGCCCACCAGGCTCCCCTGTCCATGGGATTCTCCAGAAAAGAGTACTGGAGTGGGCTGCCATTTCCTCCTCCAGGGGATTTTCCTGACCCAGGGATCGAGCCTGCATTTCCTGTGGCTCCTGCATTGCAGGCGGATTCTTTACCGCTTGAGTCACCAGGGAAGCCCTCAAAAAGCAACCCATCCTTGCGAATTTCTGTATTACTATGCATATACAATCATGGTGATCCATCCAGGGCTGCGTCTTCTAGGCTGGGCTTCAAGTTGTAATACAGAAGATAATGTTTCATTCCGATTGGCTCATTTAATTTTTTTATGGTTTTCTTTTTATTTTTTGTGATGAAAAACACAACACAAACGGAGAATACAGGTATCCCTCATTTTACTGAGCTTCACAGATACAGCAGTTTCCACAAATGGAGGTCTGTGGCGTCCTACAGACGCCGTGAAGCAGCCTGCTTTGAGCAAGTCTGCCGGCACTGTTTTCCTGACAGTGTGTGCTCACTTCATGTCTTTGTGTCACATTTTGGTAATTTTCACATTTCAAATTTTCTATTGTTATTCTTATATATATTATGGTGATCTGTAATCAATGATCTTTGATGTTATTATTGAAAAACAAAAATCGTGACTTGCTGAAGACTCACATGATGATTAGCATTTTTTAGCAATACTACTACTACTGCTAAGTCGCTTCAGTCGTGTCCAACTCTGTGCGACCCCACAGACGGCAGCCCACCAGGCTCCCCCGTCCCTGGGGTTCTCCAGGCAAGAACACTGGACTGGGTTGCCATTTCCTTCTCCAATGCATGGAAGTGAAATGTGAAAGTGAAGTCCCTCAGTCGTGTTCGACTCTTAGCGACTCCCATGGACTATAGCCTACCAGGCTCCTCCGTCCAGGGAATTTTCCAGGCAAGAGTACTAGAGTGGGGTGCCACTGCCTTCTCCGTTTTTAGCAACAAGGTATTTTTAAATTAAGGTATGCATACTTTTTTTTTAAGACATAATACTATTGCACTTAACAGACCATAAAACTTTTATATGCACTGGAAAGCCAAAAAATTTGTATGACTTGCTTACTGTGGTGGTCTGCAACGAAAGCCAAAATATCTCCAAGATCTGCCTGAACAATCACCCAGGTCAACTGCTAGCAGTATCTTGTGACTGACTTGACTGAAGAGTTATTGCCAATAAATTCTACCTAATATAGTTGTCCCTTGGTATCTGGAAGGACTGGTTCTAGGATTCCCTGCGGATGCCAAAATCTGAAGATGCTCAGGTCCCTCATATAAAATGGTGTACTACAATCAGCCCTCTGTATCTGTGGGTTCTGACTCTCTAAAAATGGAGGGCTTACTACACGCACTTGGAGATCATTTCAATAGCAGGAGAGAATGGAGCTGGAACTTTTAATAACAACTTAAGTACGTTTCTTTACGTTTATAAACCTAACACTTCTTACAAATAATCTGTATTTCACATGCTTTTAGGTTAAACAAGTATTTAATCTAGAGATAGCAATTATTTCATATACATCTCCCTATTCAAATAACTCAAACCAGTTTTATAAAGAAAACTGAAGATGCTTACACCGGGCCCGGGCTGACTGATCCAGAACTTGGGCTAAGATACTGTTTCTCATTTCTGCTTCCCTATAAGAAAAACAGGTCAAGCAAAATTAGAACTAAGCTGCCAGCATTCCTACTGAACACAGAAAAATGTAACAAGTCCATTCTTACTCAAAAGCCAGTTTTATATTTTGTGAGTTTGAAAGGTAAAACTTCACAGTTTCCCAATTCCGAAGGGAGTTTCAGGTCACCCACCATTATAAACATTTATTAAGTACCCAGTGTGTGAGAAGGGCTAGAAATTTGTAGTGAGATTTCAGGCAAATACACTGATGAATGATGAATCCATGTAATTTTCTTAGAGATAAAGAAGCTGAGGTTCATGGAGACCATGTTAAGAAGACACAGGTAACTATGGCCAAGGTATGACCAGATTCCACGTTTTAAGATTCTCATTCTTAGTTTCGGGTTGGGAGGGGAGTTACAATTATACCTGTTTCTGCCCTTGCATCTTCCCACCTATCCAGGCAGGAACTATTTCATATTCACAGGACAGTGATTTCAAATTTTTTTAAAGCAGAAATTGTTTTCCAAAAGAAGCCCTTCAAGAAACTTAATATGAACTTAACACAGAAAAAAGCAGAGATTCTTTGGCTGAATTAGAAGGCTGAATCCGCTGTAGAAGGGAAACAAGAAATAAACCATTATGCAGAAAGCAAAGTGTGCATTCATCAATTTCAGCCCTGAGTGGAGAAAGAAAAAAAGTGTCTATTAACTTCAAGGTTTAGCCTTGTAGGTTTGCTGTCTGAATTCCTTCTGGTGGCAGGGTGGAGGCAGGGAAAGAACATCAAGCAGAGAATTTTAAGAGGTCTAAGGTTAGAAAGGAGGTCACCGTCCAAGGAGCAGTGGCTGCGTGGGTGCAGGAGGGCCGAGAGGAGCTACTCCACGCTCAAGGTCAGGAGGGGCGGTGGTGAGGAGATATCCCTCGTCTAAGGTAAGCAGCAGCGGCTGCGCTTTGCTGGAGCAGCCGTGAAGAGATACCCTACGTCCAAGGTAAGAGAAACCCAAGTGAGACGGCAGGTGTTGCCAGAGGGCATCAGAGGGCAGACACACTGAAACCAACTCACAGAAAATTAGTCAATCTGATCACACGGACCACAGCCTTGTCTAACTCAATGAAACTAAGCCATGCCGTGTGGGGCCA
>SJYT01037305.1:0-104493 GCA_006410635.1 Cephalophus harveyi
GAAACCTTTTAGGTTAAGAAGAATTATGCTTCCTATATAGCAAGCTATCAGAACTAACACACTTCAAAATGTAAACTTACTCATCCTTTCTCATGGGTGCTCAGAGTTTCCCACACAAATATTGATTTCTGCATGTTCAACAAAATGCCACCATCAGGCAGGTCTACTGTGGACTGTATATCTGTGGGCAGAGTCCTAAGTCGAGTTTTCATCATCTTCCCCTTGTACTGACAAGTTGAACAGGAGACACTTTGCTTTGCCAGCCTTCAACTTAAGACAGAACCTAATTGTCTCCTGGCTTTGATCAGAGAGGGTCTTTGGAAAGTTTAACAGGTCAGAATGAACTTGATTGCCAAACAGAAACCAGCATGCCAAAAATAAAGCATTAACCAAAGCCAAAAAAACAGTGTTGGCTGAGGCATGACTTGGTATGGGGCTCTAGGTATTTTGAACAGCCAGGTTTGATGGAAGCAATTAGGAACAGCAGTAATTGCCTGTCAGGCAACATTGCCATTTGCTGAGGTCAGAGCTGATACTTTTAGACACAAAGGCTGCTGGGCCTCCATTGTAGCCTTTCATACTTTTGGAGATTGTCTTCTGGTTTCCATTACAATGAAGCTCAAGCTGCTGACCCCTTTAAAATGTCAAGGTGGGAGGGAAACAAGGTCTTGAAAAGAGTCTTTCAAGGCTATTGCCATGGTTGGTTTTATTTAAAGAGTAAGGTTCCCATACACACTTATTTTACCTTTTCTTTCCCTTAAGTGATGAAAGCACCAAGTCCCTTAGCCCTATCACCAGGGAGCTGAGGAGCTGAAGATTTTGTTCTCTGTGCAGCAGGGCTATAGTCAGGTCCAATCTGTTTCCTTCTATTCCTCCCTATAAGTAAATACGGAGTTCAGGTGCCCCAGAGCAACTTTTCTGCACAAGTCCTTTAACCAGTGACTCTCAACCATTCACAGAGCTTTAAAAACCCAATTCCACAACTAGAAATGTGGTAATCTGGAATTCCCCTTTCCCTCCTCTCTTCAGAAATACTCGATCACAAGCAGCTATTCTTTCATCAGATTATTTTCAAATTCAGAGCCAAGTAAAAAAGAAAAGTATCCAGCCTCAGGCCTAGAAAGGATTCCAGTAATACATGTAATGTGTTCTTAGGAAGTACAGGTTTGTACTTCTTAGGAAGTACAGCTAGTAAAGAGGCAACCTTAGGCTCCCTAGAGAATAAATAAAATGCCCAAGCATATTCACGGGCAGTATAAGCATTGCCAGTATTATAGTCACTCTTTACTTTGGAGAATGTAACTGCAACAAACCAAAAAAGAAACACTGATCTGGAAGCCTGGAAACTTGGGTCTCATCATAGTATTTACCTTTTACAAGCTACGCATCCCAGAGCATAATTTTAACTTTGTTTTGTTTAGAACTATACAACCAGGACCTAAAAGATTACCTGGTACTTAGTAGGCACTTGGCAGATACATGCTGTTTATATTTTTTTTGAATCTCAGAGTACTAATCAGCAATATGGGGCTATCCTAGTTTTCCAAGGTTTCCATAACAAAGCACAACAAACTAGGTGGTTCAAAATGACACAAATGTGTTCTCTCTCAATTCTGGAAGATAGAAGTCCAATACTAGGATGACAGTAGGTCCATGTTCTAACTGAAGTCTGCAGGGGAGAATTCGTCCTTGCCTCTTCCTAGCTTCTGGTGGTGGCTGTCAGATCTGGCTGTTTCTTGGCTTGGCTTATAGCTGTATCACTCCAATCTCTGGCTCTGTTTTTACATGGCATTCCCTCTGTGTTTTCTTTTTCCTCTTTTTGTAAGGACACCAGTCATGGATTAAGGATCCACCCACTATGGTATGAGCTCATCTTAACTAATTACATCTGCAACAATCCTGTTTCCAAAGAAGTTTGCACTCTGAGGAGCTGCTGGTTAGGACTTCAACATACCTTCCGCAGGGACACAATTCAACTCATCACAGGGAGAATTCATGTCGTCTAATCCATCTCAGCATTTGTTATGAGGACTCAGTAGGATAATGCATGGGAAAAGTCTTTAAGATTACAAATTATTATTCACATACCTGGAAGAATTTCTTCCCCTTACTATTTACTGTGAGGATGCAGTAATATTACATGAAACTTAAACTGTCAGCTTTAATACTTCATAGGTCATCACCAGCATGCTCACCTGCACTGCAGGAGACATGGGTTTGATCCCTGGGTCAGGAAGATCCCCTAGAGTAGGAAATGGCAACCCACTCCAGTATTCTTACCTGGGAAATCCCATGGACAGAGGATCCTGGTGGGCCACAGTCCATGGGGTCACAAGAGTTGGACATGACTTAATGACTAAACCACCACCACCACCACTAACACACAAACTCCACTTTAGACTGTGAAACGGCCAGGGAAAGAACTACTATCCCCATTCTAGAGGTGAAAAAACTGAGACATTAAATTAAATTATATAATCAAAGGCACATGGTCTGACAGTGAAAGAATTGCTACTAGATGTCAGAGTGTCAGGTTGTGATACTTTTTAGCTCAGCATAATGCTAGGATGACAGTTCCTCCTGAGAGCTTTCATTTACTCAACATTTGGTAGCCTGCTGCAGAGAACCAGAGTTCATTACCTGATCAACTGAAACTTGTAGTGTTATGAAATTTCTGTTCAATTGGATCTCTCTCTCTGTACTGTGGTGCTGGAAGTGCAATGCAGGGAAGAGAGAAGGGAATGGTAAAAAAAAAAAAAAAAAAAGGATGAGGGTAAGGAGTAATTACAATGAATAGGTGAACTCACAACTCAGCCAACAAGGCATGAATTAAGTGTGGTGTATAGGATAATTAGCAGCCATTTAGTGCAGGGAAATTGCTACCAGCTGTTCAAAACCCAAGACTGAGGGACTGATCTGTAAATAGTTATCTGAATAAGCAAGCAGACAGCTAAAACATGAAGCTGTGCCCCAGGTCCGAAAGGCTGTGTTTTGTTTTCCAGAGAAAGCCTTGTCCTAGATGAATCCATTATGCTTATTAATTACTGTTAATGCAAACTTAATGGCCTGACCAAAGGCTCCCAGAGAACACTGGGTCATAGATCTGTGGGGAATTAGACCAATAAAGGGGAAAACAGGAATGTCAGAGGCTTGAAATCCACAGACTATTCTCAATATGGACCTCCAACTTTCTTCATGAGAGCCCAGTCAACAAACACAATCTTATCCATCAAATGCCCATTTCCTCATTACCCTCTGCCTACCTCTCAGCAGATTAGTGTAAGCACTATTCCAAACAGTCTGAGACCTATCTTCAATTTAGCATCCAAATGCAGTTGAGTTACTTGGGAACCTACAGAATAACAACTACAAAATATAGGCATAAAATATATAAGATGATCCTAGAATATCTTATCATGCCTGAAACTAAGGGCACTGTCAAAGACTATGAGAGTCAAGTCAGGAGGTCAAGAGTCAGCTCAAAGAGGCTACTGCTGCTGCTGCTAAGTCACTTCAGTCATGTCCGACTATTCATGACCCCATGGACTGCAGCCCACCAGGCTCCTCGGTCCATGGGATTTTCCAGGCAAGAGTACTGGAGTGGGTTGCCATTGCCCTATTGGCTAGAATGAGGCAATTTGAGGCTTGTTATGAATAATATTATACCAAGGAATTAAACACTTCAAAGTATTAAATGCCATGAGCTTGTAAGATACTAAAAACAATACTCAGTGTCTTCTTTGGAGCTTGCTGGAGAAATACAATATACTCTGGAGACTACTAAAGAAATAGAATCAAGCAGTTAGCTGGATTTCCTATAGGACCTGAACCTCAATATAGCAGAGTTGATGAAGGAAAGTTTTTCTTTATGGAAAGATTCCCAGTAGTAAATGAAGAAGAAATAATACCTTTTTGCAAATCCCTAACTAACTGAATCCAGACAGTGCTCAGTGGTGGTCACTGGTGACACAAATGGCTTCCCAGGCAGCACAGTGGCAAAGAGCATGCCTTGCAACTCAGGAGACACAAGAGACGTGGGTTCAGTCCCTGAGTTGGGAGGGTCCCCTGGAGTAGGAAGTGGCAACCCACTCCAGTATTCTTGGCTGGAAAATCCCATGGACAGAGAAGCCAAGCTAGAGTTCATGGGGTTGCAAAGAGTCAAGACACGACTAGGCATGCACATATGCAACAACAGAAAGAGAGACAAAGGGATGCTTATTCCTCCTGATAAAATGACACATCACTACCTGTAAAAGATCCTTGTAAAAAGTCACACTAGATCAAACTTCTAGAACTAAATACCAATTTAAGGAAATGCAAAGAACAGAGAAACATGTCAAATGCTACTATGGGCACGCAATCAGGAAAAACCAGGATGTGGGAACTTCTACAGGACAAATTATTTGGCTTCTTCAACAAATAAATTATAGCGAGAGAAAAAAAGAGGGAAGGGAAACTGTGACTGACTGAATTCTTGGCCTCTGTTATTCACCCCTTTCTACATTCATACCCAAGCCATGCCTTACTGTGGGAAGAGAGCTCCTCTTTGCTCTTAAATCTAAGTTTGGCATTGAGAAGTGCTTAAATAAAAGAATTCAGTGACAGTGACAGTGAAAGCTCTGGTCTAAGGCCTTAAGAGGGCTCTTAGGTTTCCACTCAATCTCTTACACTCCAGCTCTTGCCTTGGGAAGAGCTTCCCCCCTTCAGCCTGGACAGTGAGCACATCAGTGACAATAACAATGGACTGAAGACAGGAAGCCACAGTCCAATATTCTAGACAAGATGTACAACCCCGAGAAGGGGAAAGCATTCTCTCCTCCCCTACTCACAACATAACCTGCCACCACAACCACAGCCTGACTACATTTCCTGACTTCTCTAAAGATGGAGTGAACCCAGAGGAAAGCAATTAAAGAACAAGAAAGAAAGAGTGAAATATCTCATTAAAATACAAACAATAACAATGGACTGAAGACAGGAAGCCACAGTCCAATATTCTAGACAAGATGTACAACCCCGAGAAGGGGAAAGCATTCTCTCCTCCCCTACTCACAACATAACCTGCCACCACAACCACAGCCTGACTACATTTCCTGACTTCTCTAAAGATGGAGTGAACCCAGAGGAAAGCAATTAAAGAACAAGAAAGAAAGAGTGAAATATCTCATTAAAATACACTTAAAATAATTTTTAGTTTCCAATCTAATCTATCCAGTTACTAAAGCTAGTAAAATACATCCATGAACTGACCCCTATGACAGAATCTTTTATTATTGTGGCAAAGAAAAAATAGAACGTGTCTTCACCATCACAGGTTAAAATATTTATACAGAATGTCTCTGGATAGAGACCTGAGCACATAAATGGGTAGAGATGAATATTTCTTATATACAACTCTCCTGCAAGAAGGTCAACTGCTTTTGAACTTGGGATATTAGTTCAGGTTCCAAGTTTGAGCTCCTTCCCTGTAAGAAGTCCTGAGGAAACAAGTTGCTCCATGTCAGCAACTTGGCAGGACCTAGGGATCCAAACGATGGGAGCCAGGGGGATCAATACACTTTAATCAAAAAGGCAGATGTGCTCAGTTGAATCCTTTAACTTTTAAGGTCAGAATTTATTGTGGAAAGTTTGTAGCCTGGAGCAAGACAGGGAACATAAGAAAAGATTCTCTGCTGTAGGTCTTCACTTTCTTGCCAGAGAAAAACAATTGGGAGAAACATTAAAAGAACAGGGCCACACTCGAACCACCAACCCAACAGCCCCCAGAGTCTCTTCAATTAGTAGTTTATCTAGAAGTTGTTAAGTATGTGATAGTCTCTCCCATCCCAGGAACTTCAGAGCTTATAAACCATGGAAGGTCATGAGTTCCAAACATGGCTTCAGCAATCTCAGGTTCCACATGTTCTTCCAGAACCTTGGCACTCCCCATCAAGAAGTGGAATCTATTTTCCCTCCCCTTGAGTTGAGCAAGACGTTATGGCTAACTTGATGAATATAATGCAGTGGAAGTGACACCGTGTGACTGAGCTGTGATATTAGTCTTGTCTTGTCCTTGGACTTGGATTTACACCATCAGCTACCCTGGTTCTTAGGGCTTCAGACTCAGATTGGAATTACGCTTCTGGTTTTCTGGGTCTCCAGCCTGAGATGGCAGCTTATGGGACTTCTCAGTCTCCATCATCTTTCTCCCTCTCTCACTACACACACACACACACACACACACACACATGCATGCACACGCACATGCACACGCACACATCCTCTTTGTTCTATTTATCTGGAGAATCTTACTAATACAAGTATTTATTGAGCAATTACTAAATGTAAATCCAATGCTCTAAACATGAATGATCTCATTTAATCTTCATACCAGGGACTTCCCTGGCGGTCCAGTGGTGAAGACTACGCACTTTCAACATAGGGTCTTGTGTTCAATCCCTGGTTGGAGAACTAAGATTCCACATGCTGTGAGGTGCAGCCAAAAAAAAACCAGAAATAATCTTCACACCCAACTGGAGATAGAAACTATTTTCTCTTTCACATTTTACACATGAGAAAACTGAGAGACAAGGGTTAAGCTATTTGCCAAGTTCACAAAGCTAGTTAACTAGCAGAGCAGGGGTTCAAACAGACCAGCTCAGGTGCCACACTCTCTGGAATTTCTTTAGGTGGCCTTTTAAATCTCAGATACTTTTGTCTAGAAAAAACAACAACAGAAAGCTTGTGTTAACAAAAGTAGTTTTAAATGCAACTTTTTTCATGTAAATGTGTTTGAATTTCTCCACGACTGTTCTTGATTGCATCCTGGCCTAGACACTAGACCTAATTAATCATCTCTTTGGGTCCCCTTATTCTTTGTGGCAGCTACAATCCCTTTCTAGACAGAAAACCTTCAAGTCCTGCCCTAAGAGAAAAGCCAGGGGAGAAAAGGAGGGGTGCTGTTCCTGTTTGAATCAATTGTTTACTTAACCCTGTGGCTGAATTATAAACAGTTTGTTGGGTTTTTTTTTAAAGGCTAAGGAGAGTTAAATTGGTTCAATGTAATGACTTAGAAGGGAGAGGGCTAAAGTCTGTCTGGGATTCCAAATGTGCAGGAATGTGTTCATCTTTTTTCCATATGTTTTGGTTTTTCTTTCATATTATATTAAAAGTAGCTATGAAGAAGGGGAGGAAGATGAAAGGTAGAGGAGGAGATGGAGATGAATAGGAGGGGAGAGGGAGAAAAGTGAAGGCGGAGGAAAAGAAGGAAGCAGTTCCAGACACATCACCCAACTCTTTAGAGATTCTAAATATAAAGTTCATGTTTGTTATACTTGGGGAAGAAGTTGATAGTCTCAGTTAAGGCAGTGCAGAAATATTCATATTACACTGAAATTACTGAAAGACTTGCAAACCAGTTGATTAATATCCATTGCTCCCAGCCTCCTGAGTGCTCCACCGTCACACTTCCTATGATGAAGACCTCCACACCACCTAGCAACCAAAGGGCAAACTTGATACTGCAGAGGGCTCTTGGGACCTGCTCCATTACTGAGGTGGCACTGCCCGATCTTCCTGCCTATCAGTGTTAGTCGCAAAGTTGTGTCTGACTCTTTGTGACCCCATGAACTTAGCCCACCAGCTCCTCTGTCCATGAAATTCTCCGGGCAAGAATACTAGAATGGGTAGCAATCTCTTCTCCAGGGGATCTTCCCAACCCAGGGACAGAACTCATGTCTCCTCCACGGCAGGTGGATTCCTTACCGTCTAAGTCACCAGGGAAGCCTCTTCCTGTCTACAGTTTGTTAAATATTTTAACTATCATTTCTGGAAGGAAATACCTATCCTGCAGCCTTGGAATCAGGCTGCTATTATCTTCAGTTTTCCTTGCTTTGTTCACCTTTGACCATCCCTGGCTGAGCATCCAATGGTCTGAGACCACCAGTAACCTGGTCAATTTGGATGTCACCAGTCAATGTGCCTTTGGCCATCTGCTCAAGACAAACAAAGCCAGACGAATGGTGTGCCATCTTGAAGGTGGGGATGGAAGTCATTTAGAAACTGAGAGAGCAGGAAATGGAAATGGTTCTGTAAAGTTCTCAGGGTAAGAAGAAAAACCAGAGGCTTTCTAGTTCAAATAACATAAATGCATACAATGATTCCCTGTTCAGGGCGCTGGACAGTTCACATGATATTCCACAGTTTTTAAAATGCTTTCACATCCATGATCTCACCTGATCATCATGACAAATCTTCAGTAGGCAGGACAGGGGTAATGGTTCCAGTTTCACGGAAAAGGAGATATAAATCCAGAGACCTGATGGGACATGCAAAGGTCCTAGAGCTAAGTTTTGAACTGCGGTGTGTAGATGCCAAGTCCAGCCCTCCATGGTGCCTTCTTAGTGACAAGCAGCTGCTGCTGCTGCTAAGTCGTGTCAGTCGTGTCCGACTCTGTGCAACCCCATAGGCGGAAGCCCGCCAGGCTCCCCCGTCCCTGGGGTTCTCCAGGCAAGAACACTGGAGTGGGTTGCCATTTCCTTCTCCAATGCATGAAAGTGAAAAGTGAAAGTGAAGTCGCTCAGTCATGTCTGACTCTCAGCGACCCCATGGATTGCAGCCCACCAGGCTCCTCCGTCCATGGGATTTTCCAGGCAAGAACACTGGAGTAGGGTACCATTGCCTTCCCCAGTGACAAGCAGGGAAGTACCCAAAAAGAGCAATCAAGTTGAGTCTGATATCAATAAAAATCTCTGGGGTTTTATAAGCACATTACTCAGCTTGATTCTACTTTTCTTTCATTGCTCATGTGTCCTTAATGATAACCATGTGAGAACATCAGATAACACATTGCTGCCTACATTTTAAAATGAGGAAACGGGATCCCAGTGACCTTCAGTGACTGACAAAGTCACACACACAGCGGGTGACAGCACAGCCAGGCTAGGGCGTCAGCGTTCTGAATCCTTCTCCAGTGCCCATCACCACCCTGTACCATCCACTGCTGTACACACACCTCATGGCCTTCCAAACAAGGAAGGAGACAGTTTGGGTAAAAAAAATACTGAATGATCAGCCACTGATTCTCCAGCATCATGGGAATGCAGATGATCAACAACATGAAATAATCAAGAAGAATTTATCATTTAAGAACATGCTCTTAGGTAGGAAATCTACCTCTTCCATTATGCTGTGTTCTGCTTCCAATGAAAAGGAAGGAGGCTAAAAAAATGAGTGCTTACTGCTTCCACTACATTATCTTATCTAACTATAACAACTGTTACACAAGAATACTATCATCCACTTCTGTCCACTTCACATGAATGAGGAAATAGGTTCTGAGGCATTTGTTCCGTTGTACAGGCGAGAATTTGCCTTCCCAAATACTCATGAACTTTTTAAGGAAGTGCCCCTTTAACATGATCCAGCTTTGCTATTAGAAGGGACGAGTATGAATTCTGGTTCCACTTCTCAGGCTCTGTGTGATCCAGAACCAGTTATTACCTTATTCCCTGAAATTGTTTCTTCATTTCTAAATACTGCAGGTAATATACCCTCTTCTCAAGAAGGTTAAGAGGATTAATAGCAATAGCTAACATGTGTTGAGTGTTTGCTGCATGCTAGGTGCTATTTTATGCTCTTTCCATTTATTATCTCCATCAACTGCTCTGAACATCTCTATGGGATTGGGTACTACTTTTTAGCCCCATTCTCCAGGTGAGAAATCTGAACCCCAAAGCATTTAAGGAACACTTCCAAGTTGGGAGGTGGAAGGGCTAGTATTTTAAGTCAAGGAGTCTGATTCCACAGTCTAAGACATAATAAGTTCTCAATAAACAGTGTCTGTTTCATCATTAGGACTGGTAGTTGAGGTGAGTGTGAAATGAACAAGTCACTGGGACCAACCTACACAATAGTTTAAATTACCCACCTAAGGTGCATAAATGGGAAAAAGTCAAGGAATCCTTCACGGACACAGAGGTAATGTAAGCATTGACAGGTTTTAAATTACTCGATGGAGGCCTCAGAGAGAAAGAGGTCACCTGCTCCACCTCCTAGTACACACAGGGTTCCACCTCATCTGTGGAAGGTTTGGGGGTCCCAGGCCTTGACTCTTCTCTAGGCTTGGGTAGGAGGATGATCTCAAGGAAGGGAGTATGGGTTTTAGAAACATTCAGAAGACAGAAGAATCTGATTGTTAAAGAACAAAACATTTTAAATAAATAAACTGAGGGCTATATGGACATAGTTATACAAACACACACACGCTTTTTCACAATTTTTCTTTTATCTTTCATATATTTCGCAAACACTCTCCTTGCAGCTGGCAAGCTGTTCCTCATTTTCCCACTCAGCTGAATGCCAATTGTCCCACTCCCACACCCACCCCCAGTCTCTCATAACAGCTTAAGCTTCCAAGAGACAGCTTGACTCAAAATGCCATCCAGTCTTATGCCAGGGGGAGGACTAAGACTTGTCCAGCAGGAAGGGACAGAAAAGATAACAGCCAGAACCACCGTCCCAGTAGAACTGTAAGAACATGAGCACCTGCAGGGCATTTCTGCCCAAAGGTGGGTCTGCAACCTCTGAAGATTACTAGCCTATCAGTGAGTACACCATGGGGCAAAAGGGTCTTTAGTATAAGTTTCTGGCTTCAAGTTAAATGTATGAGACAAATCGAGCAATTCATGTTACTTGTTTGCATCTTGTTTTTCCTCTCTTAATGGTGCATCATAAGTACCTCACTTTGTCCTAAATTTCACTCCTATTTTAGCAAGAAACCTCAGAAACTCAAGGGGGAAAGACTCTGAAAATCTGAAAGCTCTCTGATTTACTTTTCTTGGATTCAGATTCCTCTATCACCTGTCAATTTTGTCTATAATGTATTTACTCCTGTCCCAACTGTGTCACCTGAAGCCACATTTAATTGTAAAAAAAATTTGAGAAGTTTAAGTGTGATGCTCTTAAATGGGAATTGTGCTTCCATTTTTACAAAATAATTTAAAAATCATTTGTGTGTGTGTGACTGAATAAGCATGAAAGTGCATGAAAAAATATATATCAGGTCATTAAAATTGTTTATGTGGGGTGAGGAAATACAGACAAAGAAGGGAGGCAAGTATCTTTCATAACAACTTTTGCTTTTTGTATAATAATGTTTTTGCATAATAACTTTTACTTATATGCTTTTCCAATTTTTAGGGGCTACCCACATTCCTTGGCTGGTGTCCCCCTTCTCTCTCCAAAGCCAGGAATGACTCCGTGGAGTCTTTTTCACATCATATCACTTTGACACTGACTCTTCTGCTGCACGTCCTCACTCTTCTGCTGCTCATCCTTCACTGACACATTGAAGGGTGCTGGTGACCACACTGGGCCCACCTGAATAATTTAAAATCATCTTCCTATTTTAAGGTCCGCTGATTAATAACCTTAGTTCTATCTGCTTCTTTCATTCCCATTTGTCATGTAACCTAACATTTCACAGGTTTTGGAGATTAGGATGTGGACATCTTTGAGGGCTCTACCCACCACAAATTATGATCCCATTTATGCAAATATAGATATATATAAAACAACAAATGGTAGATGGTCATCAAGACGACAGTGGTTATCTCAGGCAGTAAAAGTCAGTTCTCTTCCTTTGTTTCCTCAAATTTTAAGTGGTGTCTTATCATTTAAATATTTGTAAATTTATATACAGAAAAAAGCAAAAAAGCTAGTTTCATTGGTGAAAACGATCAAAATGATCTGAACTCCCTCAAATACCAGAGCTGGGCCCTGGATGGGGAGCTCCAGCCTCAGAGGAACTTTGTAACCACTGAAGCTCCCCTATCAAACCTCCTTCTTCTGTACACAACAGGAGATACTGAGCCAAGGCAATAGCAGGACTCCCATCTGGTCTTGTAATAACCCAATCAGAGTGATCCAAAGCCAAGCAGAATATGTAGACTGACGGATGTGCAGAAACCAACTTTCAGTGGCTCCACAGGAGCAGGGGATGGTAGGGAGAGTATGAAGGCAACTCTGAGGGTCTTAGAATATACATCTCAAAGGAAGCCACTTGCTCCTCCTTCCCCTTCAGCCCACTGCAAAACATCTGCTCATTTTCATCACCCTCTAGCTGTCTCTTTCTATACCCTGAGTCACTCTCACACACACCACTTTCAACTTCTCCATTTCCTCATCTCAGAGGGTTAGAACACTGCTTCTTTAAGAGCATCCTCCATCCATTAAGTCTTGCTCCAGAAGACAATATGTGACATGAGCACTCCCCATATCATGAGATATTTATCAGATGTGCAGTGAAACATATCACTCAGTGGTCAAAACATAGGAAAACAGGACAAAAACAAAATAAAATTCTTTTTGTTTTCCCTCTGCAGGACACCCCACAGCCCTTAATGTATAATGAGCACAATGTGCAATCATGAGCACTACCATGCTCCAGGCAGTGGCTATCGTAAGCAGCCAATCCACCTAAATGTTGAATCATGTTAGTGAAAGATAACTGATAAAACTAGTTGGATAAAATCCAATGGATGTGTTGGAAAACAGCATCAAAACATTTCCGTATGGGACTTCTCCAGTGATCCAGTGGTTAAAAATCCACTTGCAAAGAGGAGAAAAGGGTTCAATACCTGATCAAGGAAATAAGATTCCACCTGCCTTGGAGCAAATAAGCCCCCATGCCAATTAGAGAGAAGCCCACATCCCTCAGAGAAAGATCCTGCGTGCCTCGATGAAGATCCTCCGTGTTACAACTAAGACTCGACAGAGCCAAAAAAAAAAAAAAAATTCTGTATGATGGTAGAGCATGATTAGGTACCCCTAATCAGGGAGCCAGAGAGAGCCCAAGATGCCATCTAGTAAGCACAACTTTACTTTGAAGCTGAATAAAGGAACAGAATGGGCAAGTGATTTGTCTTAAGTCACATAGCTGCTGCTGCTGCTGCTGCTAAGTCACTTCAGTCATGTCTGACTCTGTGAGACCCCATAGATGGCAGCCCACCAGGCTCCCCTGTCCCTGGGATACTCCAGGCAAGAATACTGGAGTGGGTTGCCATTTCCCTCTCCAATGCATGAAAGTGAAAAGTGAAAGGGAAGTCACTCAGTCATGTCAGACTCTTAGCGACCCCATGGACTGCAGCCCACCAGGTTCCTCCGTCCATGGGATTTTCCAGGCAAGAGTACAGGAGTGGGGTGCCATTGCCTTCTCCAAAGTCACATAGCTAGTTAATGGCAAAGATGGAAATCTCTTTGCAGTGTACCACCTTACTCACTATTTTGTGTTCAAGTTACCTCTACCACACATAGAAAAGAGGCACACTTCATGAATCAGATCTGATGCAGATCACAAATTACCTCTGGATACTGTAAGCCTTATGTAAGTTGGTGTAATGGCTTTTTACCTCTTAAAGATATTTTAGATATTACAGTCAAGATGACCTGGGTATTTCGGTTTGTGAATGTGGTGAGACAACAGGCATGTAGGATTGTAATGCCCCTTAATGGTTTCTTCATTACACATGGGACAAGAATTTCAACCACAATAATACAGAAAATGATTACCGGATATTTGAAAACTGTTTTGTTGAGGTTTAACTGACATACAAGAAACTCAATACAGTATACTAATGCATATATATGGAATTTAGAAAGATGGTAATGATAACCCTGTATGCGAGACAGCAAAAGAGACACAGATGTATAGAACAGTCTTTGGACTCTGTGAGAGAAGGATAGGGCGGGATGACTTGGGAGAATGGCATTGAAACATGTATAATATCATATATGAAACAAATCGCCAGTCCAGGTTCGATGCATGATACTGGATGCTTGGGGCTGATGCACTGAGACGACCCAGAGGGATGGTACGGGGGGCAGGGGGGCGGTGTTCAGGATGGGGAACATGTGTATACCTGTGGCGGATTCATGTTGATGTATGGCAAAACCAATACAATATTGTAATTAGCCTCCAATTAAAATAAATTTATATTTAAAAAATAAACATAATTAATAAACTACACACTTACAATCTGATAAGTTTTCACCCATGAAACTCTTATCGCAAGGTGATAAAGAATCTTATCACAGTGATAAAGAATCCACCTGCCAATGCAAGAGGTGCAGGAGACTTTGGTTCGATCCCTGGGTTGGGAAGATCCCCTGGAGAGGAAATGGCAACCCACTCCAGTATTCTTGCCGGGATAATCCCATGGACAGAGAAGTCTGATGGGCTACAGTCCATAGGGCTGCAAAGAACTGGACATGACTGAGTGACTATCACACACATATCCATTACCCCCAAATATTTCTTCATGCTCCACTGTCATTCTGCTTTCTTGCCTCCTGCTCCCACTCCCCAACCCCAGCAGCCACTGATCTGTTTTCTATCACTACAGATTAGTTTGCATTTTCAGCAATTTTATATAAATGGAAACATGCAAACTACTTCAGTTTTGATTTGGCTTCTTTTACTTGGCATAATTTTTCTGAATTATATCCATATTGTTGCTGGCATCACTTGTTTATTCCCATTTACTGCCAAGCAGTATTCCACTATATGCACACATCACAATTTGTTTATCCAGTAAGCTATTGATGAACTTTTGGGTTACTTCCAGTTTGGGACTATTACACATAAAGCAGTTATGAACATTCATTTACAAAACTTCATATGGGCATCTCTCGCTATACTTTCTTTTCTCTTGGGTAAAAACCTAAGAATTGAATGACTGGATAACATGTTAGGGGTTTTTTATTTAAAGTGCCATCTAATGTACCAACAACATGCCACATCTCTTTTCTAAAGAGACAGTACCATTTTATGCACCCAACAGGAGCGTGTGAAAATTCTAATTCCTCCACATCCTCACCAGCAAAGGGTAAAGTTACTCTTACTAATTTCAGTCATTCTAATAATAATTATGAATTTAATTTTCATTTCTTTAGCTACTAATATTAAACAAATTTTCATATACTTATGATTTCAGTGCTTTCTTTTGATGAAATATAATTTCAAATCTTCACCTATTTTTTAAATGGGTGATTTTTTTCTCATAACTAAGCTAGAACTCTTTATATACTCTGAATACATATAGCTTATCAAATATATGCTTTGAAAATATTTTATACAAGTTTTTAACTTGTTTTCATTCTCTTAGTATATTTCAAAACGCAGAAGATTTTTTTTTAATGTTGATAAAGTCAAATTTATCAAGTAGTAGCTTTCTTTTTTTATAATGTCTTTGTCATGGTTTGGAATTAGGGTGATGTTGGCACCAAAGAATGAGTAGGAAAGTATTTCTTCCCTTCATTTTTCTCTAAGAGTTTATATAGAATTGGCATTATTTCCTCCTCAAATATTAGGTGAAATTCACCAGTGAAACCATCTGGGTCTTGATGGCTTCTTTGTGGATAAGCTTTTAATTACAAATTCAATTTCTAAAATAGACAAGCTATTCAGCTTATCTATTTCTTCTTGAATGAGCTTTGGTAGTTTGTATCTTTCAAGAAAATTTTAAGTTTTTCAATTTATAGGAATAAAGTTGTTCATAATCTCTCCCTTATTATTCTTTTAATATCTGTAGAATCTGTAATGGTATAATCTCAATGGTTCCTGATTTTGGTAATGTGTGTGTTCTCTCTTTTTGTCCTCAGTGGTTTGGATATACTTGATCAATTTTAATTATCTAAAAGAACTAGCTCTTATTTCATTGGTTTTCTCCATTTTTTGGTTTTATATCTCATTGATTTTTGCTTTAGTCTTTATTACTTCCTTTCTATACTGAGTTTGCTTTTAATTTGCTCTTATTTTTTCACATTTCTTATGGAAAAAGTGAATGCATTGATTTGAGACCTTTTTCTTTTCTAAAACAGTAATCTCTTGCTATATTTCTCCTAAGTATCTCTCCAGCATCATTCCACAAATGTTGATATGGTGTGTTTTCATTTTCACACTGTTCAAAATACTTTCTAATTTCTCTTTTTATTTAGAAGAGTATTATTTAGTTTCTAAATATTTGGAGGCTTTCTACACATCTTTCCAGAACGGATTTATAATTTAATTTCACTGTAGTTAAAGAACATACTTTGCATGACTTTAATCCTTTTAAATTTACTGAAACTTGTTTTAAGACCTAGAATATGGTATATCTCGATAAATGTGCTGGATACACTTGAGAAACATGTGCATTTTACTGTTGCAGGGGTGGTGGAGTGGGTGGAGTATTTTACAAATGTCAGGACAAGTTTGTTAGTAGGACTGTCCAAGTCTACTACATCGTTGTTGACTTTCTGTCTGCTCATTGAGATGCACTTATTTCTCTCAGTATAATTGTTTTTCTATTTCTCTTCTTAGTTCTATCAGTTTTTCTTCATGTATTATAAAGCCCTCTTATTAGGGGCTTCATTTATCTAGGGTTGTTATGTCTTCTTAATAAAGTGGATGCTTTATCACCAGGAAATGACCATTTTATCTCTGGTAGAGCTATTTTCTTTAAATGCTTCTTTGCCTGAAGTTAACATAGTCACTCAGTTAGCTTTTTAAAAAAATATTTATTTATTTGGCTGTCTCGGGTCTTAGTTGCAGAACGTGGGATCTTCATTGCATCATGTGGGAACTTCTGTTGTAGCATGCAGATTCTGGTTTTGGCGCAAGGTCTCCAGAGAACACAGGCTCAATAATTGCGGCATGCAGGCTTTCTAGTCGTGGCAAGTGGGCTTAGTTGCTCCACAGCATGTAGGATCTGGTAACAATCAGGTTTGATCATTCCCTGATCAGGGATCCAACCTGCGTCCCCTGCCTTGCAAGGTGGATTCTTCACCACTAAACCACCAGAGAAGTCCTGTGATTAGCTTTTGATTAGAGTCAGCATATTTTTCCCAACCTTTTGCCTGTAATCTGTTTTTGCCTTTATATTTATTCATTTTTTAGCTTTTAATATTTATTTTAATTGGAGGCTAATTACTTTACAATATTGTAGTGGTTTTTGCCATACATTGACATGAATCATCCTTGGGTTTACATGTGTTCCCCGTCTTGAATGCCCCCTCTCACCTCCTTACCCATCCCATCCCTCTGGGTCTTCCCAGTGCAACAGCCCTGAGCACCCTGTCTCATGCATTGATATATTTAAACTGTGTTTTTTTGTAGACAACATCTAGTTGTTTTTTTTTAATTGAACCTGAAAATCTGTGACTTTCAAATGGGGTTTTTAGACCATTTACAACTAGTGTGATTATTGATACAGCCAGGCTTAAGTCTATCATCTTGCTACTTGTTTCATATCAGTCTCCTTTGTTCTTCATTCTCTCTGACCTCTTTTTCTGTGTTATTTTGAATTAGTAACTTTTATTATTTCAACTTTTTACTGGCTTATTAGCTCTCTTTTCATTTTACTGGTTGCTTTAGGTTTGTAATATACATCTGTAACTTATTAAACTCTAGCTTCAAGTGATTTTTATAACACTTTATGTGTAAGACCTTGAAATACTATACTTCATTTCTGTCCTTTCAGGACTTTTGCCATTTTTGTCATACATTTTACCTACACTTATGAAATAAAGCCCAGGACACATTAATATTATCATTGTTAAATAATTTTTCTTTTAGAAACATTAACTTTATAAGAAAAAAGCTATACATGTAACCATATAGTATCATATCTGGTGCTTTTCATGCCTTTGTGTAGAAATTTCCACTTAGAAGCATTTTCATTCTGTCTAAAGAATTTCCTTTAACATTATGGTAACTTTTTTGTGGCACAAGTGTTCTGGTGATGAGCTCTTTTCTTGCTGGTTTTTTTTTTTCATATGTGAAATGTCTTCACTCATCTTTAGTTTGAAAAATATTTTCACTGGGCATACAGTTCTGGCTTTATAGGTTACTTATTTTTCCCTTTTAGTACTTAGATTGTTCCACTGCCTTTATGATTAAATTATTTCCAGTGAGAAATCTGCTGTCATCCATATCTTTGTTTCTTTGTATGGAATGTGCTTTTCTCTACCTACTTTTGATATTTCATCATTAGTTTTAAGCAATTTCATTGTGGTATGCCATAATGTAGTTTCCTGAATATTTTTTGTGCTTGGGGTTCATGAAGGTTTGTGATATGTGGGTTTTTATCAAAACTGGAAAATTTTCAGCCATTAATTATTTTAAAAAATATTCCCTCCACCTCTTGAGGACTTAAAGTACTTGTATGTTAGGTTAATTGTATTTTTCCTATAACTCACTGATATTCTTTTTTTTGTTGTTGTTGTGTTTCATTTTGGAGCATTTCTATATATTCAACTTCAGCAGTATTTTCTTTTGCAGTATCTAATCTGGTATTAATCCCATCCAGTATAGTTTCATCTCAAACACTGCACTTTTCATCTCTAAAAATTTGAGTTGGCTCTTTTTTGTGACTCTAGTCATATATTCAACCTTTCCTCTAAATTTGTGAGTATATGGAATACAGTCATAATAATGTTTTAATATCTTTGTCTACTATTATTGAAGATGTCATCTTCAGATTCCTAAGTTCTCTTTCTGTGCAGTTCTCTCCCCAGTATTCTGTCCTATGAACACTAGCTACCTTGGGCTCTGGTCTCCAATTCATCTCTTCAACTCAGGGAGTCCACCAGGCACCGGCAGTGCTGGCTCTGTGCTGCAGCCTAGAAATTCCCTCAAGCTAGTAGCTGGGGCAATTTTAGGGCTTACCTCCTATGTGGATCGCTGTTGTTTTCTGCTTAATGTCCATTATCTTGAAAATTGTTGTTTTACAATATTTTTCTATTTTATTTATTTATTTATTTTCCGGCGAAAGAGTGAATCTGGTCCCTTTTACTCTACATTAAGTAAACATAGAAGTCCCCAATTATAACATTTTGATAAGACTTCCTTGGTTTTTCACTAGCTTTGCTTTATTCTCTCTTTAAAACTGAATATTTGCATCCTCATCCTTCTTTCTCTGGGGGAATCTCATCCCAAAGTTTCAAGTAAATAGACATTAATGAATCCCAAATTTCTGTAATCACCTCAGTCCATTCTCCTAATTTCTAGATCTAACTACCCAATGGCTTACTGGTTATCTTTTTCTAGATGTCCCATAAGTTGCATGAGCTCAACATATACAAAATAAATAGCCCCCTCCTACAGGCTCCTATCAACTCTTATTTAAATCTCCCTGTAGCATTCATCATACAGCTCCTTGACACTAAAAAGCTTCTCAATAAATATGCTGAATTAAATTGAATCCCACAGATAAGGGGATCTGTCAAAGGCAGTGAAGACAAATAGTCTAAGCTAAAATCTATCATACTAAACAGGATCTGGTCCTTCTCTCTGAAACAATAGATTGGGAAGCAGAGCCAGTCTGGGGTGCTGGCTGACTTTCCATCTCTGTTAACTGTGAAGGAGATAACTGGGATAAGCAAGGATGGAAAATTAAGAGGAAAGAATGGAAGGAAGCCAACTTCCTAGGCTCCAAAATGCTAAACATTGCCTCTTAGAACTGTGTCCAAGTTAACTACTCATATTGTTCCCTTCTGTGCTGAATATACCAGATTCATTATACACTGCTTTTTAAAGTGTTCTTGAGTCACTTTATGTGAAGATGCTTCTTCTCGCCAATCATATTATAAATTTCAACTAGACATAATAACACTTATTTCCCCAGTAACTTTGAGAAACTTTAAGAACAAGGACCATGCCTCTTTATCATAATAAATGCATCTCAATAATAAGGACCATGACTCTACTTTCCCCCAGGAAAAAGAGAATGCATAAAAATATTGTTTATCTATACAAAAAGTAGCAATACAGGAGTACTTTGGGGTCTGAAGTCCACATCTGGTCGTAAACCTCATTTGCACACATTCCCCATCCATGCTATAGCCATGGTCCAGTCATACTGAGAAGCTGGGCTATTTCACATTGGCAAAACAACTTCAGCTCGCCTAAAGCTTGTTTTCCAGGGAAACTGTGGCACAGCTTTTCTGGATGCAGACTTCGTGGCATGTTTTTCTGTCTTTAGGGAAAGTTCTCAGCATGTTCTGCCTCTGTTCAAACTGGCTGGGTGGAGTTAAAGTTAACGAGAGATTTGAAGAGTAGGCCAGGCAGGTGTGAGGGCCTCTTCCAGCCATCCAAATAATAGACAATCTTTTAAATCATTTTGTTTGGTGCCCATGTCTGGTTCCTCTCAGAGAAGAGGCTGGGATGGCTCAGCCCTCCAAATTCTAAGACCCAATGTTATAGAGAGTGTAAAATAATTAGACCTGCCTTAAAAGACTATTGTTATAAAGAACAGTCCAAATTCTCAGCAACCACACTTAACTCACATTCTGTTCTAATAAAGTTTAATAAAAATTTCCAAACTAAAGGTGGAAGGCCAAGAGGTTTAAAATAAAGGTTAAAAAATGATGTTTAGTAAACTAAAACAAATATGGGGTATCATTACTTGCCTAAATTAACAATTTTTTTAACTGATAATAGCCAGTTATTGGCAAAAGTATGAAAAAAAAACAGTAATTCTCCTATACTTTTGATAGAAATTTTTAAAGGGCATTTTGGAAGTATCTATCAAAATTTACTGTAACTATACTTTTCAACTCAGCAACTCCAGTTTCAATTATCTGTTCTTGAGAATTACATTCTCATGTATACAAAGATACACACTCAAGGATGCTCAATTCAGCATAATTTTTTCCTTTTTTTTTAAAAAAAATTATTTATTTTAATTGGAGGCTAATCACTTTATAAGATTGTAGTGGTTTTTGCTATACATTGATATGAATCAGGCATGGGTGCACATGCGTCCCCCATCCTGAACCCCCCTCCCACCTCCCTCCCCATCCCATCCCTCAGGGTTGTCCCAGTGCACTGGCTCTGAGTGCCCTGTTTCATGCATCGAACTTGGACTGGTCATCTATTTCACATATAGTCATATAAACGTATCAATGCTATTCTCTCAAATCATCCCACCCTCGCCTTCTCCACAGAGTCCAAAAGTCTGTTCTTTATATCTGTGTCTCTTTTGCTGTCTTGCATATAGTGTCATCATTACCATCTTTCTAAATTCCATATACAAAAATTCGGCCTAATTTTTTGATATATAAAAGTTATAATCTAAATCCTCATTAGTAAGAGTAAGGGAAAATTATTCCATATATCCACATATGAAATACTTTACCACAACTCAAAAGAATAAAGAGTCTCTCTGTATTATGACATTTTCTGAGAAATGCTGTTAAATAACAAAAACCATCACAACATAATATGGATAGATGATCACATTCATGCAAAAAGTAAAAGAACCTCGGAACTCTATGTCTGTATACAAAATACACTTCTACAAGGCAGCACATCAAACGATTCACAGTATTAATGCTGGGACTCCAAGAAAGCGAGTGAATAGCCAACAGTGAGAAAAGGGCAAAGAGAGAATTTTAAATGTTATTCTATACTTGCTTTAAAAATTAATAAAAAGGAACATTAATGAAAACTCCATGTCTATATACATCATCTCTGGAAGTGATGAGAATTCAGATCTTTCTCAGAGGAAGTGTTTTTCTAGTCTGACTATGTGGTAGAATTACTTGAGGAATTAAAAAAAAAGTTGTCTCAACTCAGTCTCTGTAGGAAGTAGAATGCTGAGACTTTATTTAGGTGGTACAATCATAGGACAGTGAAGATGAAGAGATAAGAAAAGTGGGCAAAGAAGTACAAATTAATGTTATACAGTATTTCTTTTTGATGCTCACACTTTACAAAAAGTACTGACAATATAGAGCAGTTGCTCAATAGGACTTCTCCAGATATGTAAGAAGTAGCTACACCTCAGAACAGTCGATAGAAGAGAGAAGGAGGAACCCAGACCCCTCCACTAGCCAAGATCTGTCTCATAGTTAGCTGCCTCCCCTTACCATCAAGCCCAAGATTTCTGGGAGAAATATCAATAACCTCAGATACTCAGATATGCAGATGATACCACACTTATTGCAGAAAGCAAAAAAAAATTAAAGAGCCTCTTGATGAAGGTGAAAGAAGAGAGTGAAAAAGCTGGCTTAAAACAACATTCAAAAAATGAAGATCATGGCATTCAGTCCCATTACTTCATGGCAAATAGATGGGGAAATAATGGAAACTGTGACAGACTTTATTTTCTTGGGCTCCAAAATCACTGCAGATGGTGACTGCGGCCACGAAATTAAAAGACACTCGCTCCTTGGAAGAAAAGCTATGACAAGCTCAGACAGCATATTAAAAAACAGACATCACTTTGCCAACAAAGGTCCATCTAGTCAAAGCTATGGTTTTTTCACTAGACATGTATGGATGTGAGAGTTGGACCATAAAGAAAGCTTAGCACTGAAGAATTGATGCGCTTGAACTCCGGTGTTGGAGAAGACTTTTGAGAGTGCCCTGGACTGCAAGGAGATCAAACCAGTCAATCCTAAAAGCAATCAGTCCTCATTATTCACTGGAAGAACTAATGGCCGAAGCTGAAGCTCCAATACTTTGGCCACCTGATGTGAAGAGCCAGCTCATTAGAAAAGACCCTAATGCTGGGAAAGATTGAAGGCAGGAGGAGAAGGGGATGACAGACAATGAGATAGTTGGATGGCATCACTGATTCAATGGATATGAATTTGAGCAAGCTCTGTGAGATGATGAATAATAAGGAAGCCTGGCATGCTGTAGTCCATGGGTTTGCAGAGTTGGCACGACTGAGTGATTGAACAACAACAACCATCCAGCCCGTGGCTACTTCAAGAAGTCATATCCCATGCCCTGAGGTTTGGCATTTTATCCAAATCTACATAAAAAGAGAAGAAACTTGCATTAGCTGGAACTCAGCATATGGGTCATGAGATTCTTGCCTCGTGGGGTTTTATCTTGAGTGCCAGCCAGGTCAGGGGAGGTGGAAGTTGAAGAGATGAAGGTGGTGTGGGTGGGGTGTTCCACAAGAATCTAGCAAAGATAAAAGTGGTAGAACAAGGTCGGAGAGGCAAGAGCCTTCGAAAGTTGAAGATTAAGAAAAACTAAGATGGTACATAAAAGCTTCTGCCCACTGTAATTCTACGAACTACACAGATTTACAACCTATGAACTACAACCCTATGAACTACAGCCTGCCAGGCTCCTCTGTCCATGAAGTTCTCCAGGCAAGAATACTGGAGTGGGTTGCTATGCCCATCCAGGGGATCAAACTCACGTCTTCTGCACTGCAGGCAGATTCTTTACCATCTAAGCCTCCTAACCCTACTTATGACTAAGATAATCAGAATGTCTGTAGACTTATATTATTTTAAAGTCTCCCTTGGTTATTCAAATATTCAGCCAGCACGGAGAACCACTGCTCTAAAGCATCTATCGAAACAAACTTCCTGGAGCAAATTTCATATCATGGTGGTCTAATTTTTTTTTTCTTTGCAACTAAAAATAATAAAACTACCTAGATGGACATCTTGAGAGCCACTGTGCTTCAAAAGTTTAAGTTATTTCAAAGTAGTATTTCAGAATCTTCTAGTATTTCTGGATGATACAAATATTTCATGACCTTGACTTCCTGTTAGTGAAAAGGCCACAGAAGTTCTTGATGCAAAACAATACAATTTTCCATTAGGTTACATTTAAACAGCAATTTTACAAAGGGTAGGGAGAAACAGCAGGCTCCTCAGCTGCACTAAATAGGTTTTGTTTGAAAAAGAATAATCAGTTCACTGCCTTGGATTTGGAGGGCACATCCTTCCTCAAAATGAGCAATGTCATATTTTATTTTCTCCACATAAATTGTGCTCTAACCATGTGCATCCAGATGAAACCAAAACATGAATAAAATGATTTCCTGGACTTTTCCTAGATATATATTTCTTGGTACAAACCTCCATCTTTTACATTTGTACTCAATCTATTGCATGCTGGTTTCTATATGGACAAAGAGCAAGAGACTGCTCTGAAAAAGAAGTTAAATACTGCATTCAAATGCAGCTTTCTTAGATAGCCTAATATTAGTTGAATGCCTTTGCCCCTCATTCCATTTCCCCACTCCCAGCTGCCCCTTTGTTGGCTCAGCAATTAGAGTAAAACTTATCACAAGTGATGATGAACCTACCAAGAATAAAATATATAAGGAGTATCTGGAGAGAGATAGCATTTAGATATATCCCTTTTGCTATCTGGTCACTATTTTCCCCATCTACAAATGAAGGATTAGGCCTTGATAATGTCTTCAGTCCTTTCAGTTTCAATATTTTACATTTCTAAATTCTTGGACCATTTCCCATATGAATCTGTCAACATACACACTTGGCTGTGAATTCTGCCCACAAAGTTTCCAAAGATTTAGTGGTCAAGAAAAATTATCTCAAAATAAAATAATCAAAATGTCTATTTAAAACAGGCATGCATATTGGCTGCATTATAAGTTGCAAAACAATATAGAAAAATGTAGAACCTTCCTCTGGGAACTTACAATTCACCCTCTGTTATCAGCAGAGATAGAGGGAAAGGCAGTAATGACAAGAGAACCCAGATGTTGAAAAAATGTATGCCAAGTATGGTTTGGGGATTTTGAAGATTATTATTTATTGATGATAATCATGAGCTAAATATGGATAAATTTTTTAAAATGACAAATAATAATGATGACCCAGTTATTTATATCTAAAGCATCTCTTTCAGTCTGTCTATACACATCAGCCAAAAAGTTTGTGAGATCTGCAATTTAGATTCATTGAGTGTTAGGAAGGCTTTCTACAGAATATGCATGTGAGGATCATTATTCCTGCACTTTTTATTTCATGTTCTCATAAGACCATTTGTTTCTCCTTTTTGGTAATTTAAAAAAATCACTGGTAAAGATATTTAATAACTATCATTCCCAACGGGTTATGAGAATCATGAGAACAGGGGTAGAGGGCCTTATTTGCCTCTGGTTTCTCTGCAAACAGCACAGGGTCATGTATATAATGAATACCCATAAATATCTGTTACATCATTGTGTGAATAAGTCAATGAACAGATTGTATCTACTTTCAGAAAAAGATTTGAGGTGGCTCACTATAAAGTATATGCTGACCATTTTAAGAAGGACACTGGATCAACAGCCTTGTAATGGTGGACAAGGGGACTATAATTTGACCAGAACACTTGCCTAAAGATACTTACTGCTATTAAACACAAAATTTTAACTCTGGGATATCTGGCAATTAAGTTATAAAAAGTAAACATCATTATGACCATATAAAAGAAGCATACTGTTCTCTGCCTAAAGAGAAGAGCATGAAGTCAGGACTCCTTTTATAAGTATCTTGAGGAATAATGACCAACATAATGGAAACATCTTCACTCACTTCATCTGAATGCAAAGCACACCAGTTACTGGGGCATCCAACAGACAGCCGGCCTTGACACACATTTTCCCCAGGTGAGTTGTGTTTGGCAAGCATTCCTTTAGCCTGTTTAGGGTTCTGTTCAATGCAAATCATTCTGATCCATGGCCTTTTGGTTGGGAATATTCTCAAGGACACTGAAATCAAGTAAGTGCTTTTCTGTGAAATGAGAGAGAACATTTTAAGGCTTTTGTGTCAAGTCAGAGGAAATTTTCATCATTTCTCTCAGTACATTATTGAAAATCAAATGTCCATTTTCAAATGTTTCACAAATGGCAATAACTATGAATAGGCTCATCCATAACTAGAATCACTCCAGTGCTCAAGGGCCCGACTGTCAAGATCTTCATTCAGGATAGTTTAAGCAGCTGTGGGTAAAGTGCAACTCTGCTTTGATGAATTGTTTAATACAGTTTTAGGTAGATTCATGAATGGGAGAAAACATATTAATTTTAATATAGTACATGGTGGCACAGAGGAAAACTTCAATATTATTACTGCATGTGTAATTTTATTCAATCCTTTCTATAACCATGGAACATGAAGATTATTTCCATCTTACAGATAAACTCAGACACATACATATTAAGCAAACTGCCCAGGGTCACAGAACCAGTAAGTGACATATTAGTACTTTCAAGTCCAACTATTTGAAACTATAAATTCTAAGCCCTTTTTGTTACAAAATTCCTGCCTCCAAGAAATACAAGGTCTGTTGTTTTTGAAATACCTGAGTACCTGGCATGAATGACTTGGAAGACGAAAAATACTGCCTTTGACTATAAAGCATAGTTAACCCTTTAACAAATGACTAATTTTCCGAGCACATTTAGTAGTGCTGGAAAACAGTGGAAATTTCTGGTGATGTGTGCCATGTTTCCACTCAGAAGAGCCTATTGATATGCATCAGTAAGGATGATTTTTGTTGCAAGTAATGTAAGTCCCAATTTAAAGTATCCTCAATAATAAGGAGGGTATGGACTACCTCACAAAATGAGATGCCCAATGGTAGATAACTACAGAGTTGGGGTTCGAGTTAATTCAGCATCTCAGCAATATCATCAAGGCAAGGGCTCTGCCATCTTCAGCATGGTTGATAATATGCTTATCACGTTTATAATAATAATACTTGTTGAACTCCTATCATGTTCTAGACAGTTCTAAATGTTATACAAGCATTTCAACTCAGTTGATTCTCTCAGCACTTCTACAAGATTCCACTGTATTGAAATAGATAAAGGCCCTTTATGGACATACGAGAGCTGCAACAATGCCAAATATCAAAGCGGACAAAATGACAACCAGGAATAAAGGCGGATGTTGTCTCCCTTATGCTCTTCTTTCCAGAAGCCACTGAGCAGACTTTCTCCACGGTTCCATGCTCAAACTAATCACCAGCAAGAGGAATGGAAATTATCACAATTATCTTGAACAATCATAACTCACATAAGTTCCTCTGGAGTGGAGGCCACCCCGCACCCCACTTCTTCAGGCACATGGCCACCAAGGGAGGTGACACCCAAATGAAAGTTGGACTCAATGCTACAACCAACTTCCTCATCCCCACCTGGACAGGGAACATCCTTAGACACCTTCAAAGCTGACAGGTTTCTCGTAAAAGATGGGTACACTGGATATATTTGGAGGTCCTGTTCCTTGGTAAATACTGAAGTATTCTGCTTGAGCAATTGTAGAAGTCCTAAAGAACGAATCGCCAGTCTAGGTTCGATACAGGATACAGGATGCTTGGGGCTGGTGCACTGGGATGACCCAGAGAGATGATATGGGGAGAGAAGTGGGAGGGGGGTTCAGGATTGGGAACTCATGTACACCTGTGGTGGATTCATGTCAATGTATGGCAAAACCAATACAGTATTGTAAAGTAAAATAAAAATAAATAATAAATACTAAAATCAATTAATTAAATAAAGAAAGAAAGCCAGGATCTGAGTTTTAACAAAAAAGTACGAGCTCTTTCAGGAGACAAAAGTCAAGGTCTGAGTTTCACAAGTGCAGCATGACTTGAAGTAATACCACTTGGAGTTTACAGAGGTGAGGAAAGAAGCCCCAGTGTGATTGTAAAGAGTGCTGCAGAACAGGAAACATTCCTGGTGGGCGACATCATGCTGTATTAGGTAGATTTACTGCATATCCCTGCCACCATGCCTCCAGCAATGGCAGAACTCCCTCAATCTGCACTAAGATGCATATATGCTTTTGTGTAGCAGCTAAAAATATGTGCATCTTCAGAGATAGCGGGTATGTGGGTAAATGTGTGTAGAAATTTCCCCCAAAGTGCAGGCGCCTTACTGTTGGCTGAATCATATCCCCTCAAAATTTGTATGTTCAAACACTAACACCCCGTACCTCAGAATGTAATTCTATCTACAGATAGGCCTCTAAAGAGGTCATTAGGATAAAATGAGGCCAGACTTCTTACAAGAGGAGGAGAATGGAACACAGAAACAATGACCGAGAGAAGACCTTGTGAACAAGTGGGAGTAGACATCCATCCACAAGCCAAGGAGAGAAACCTCAGAACGAAAGCACCCTTGCCAACATCTTGATATTAGACTGGCCTACAGAACTGGGAGAAAATAAATTTCTACTGCTTAAGCCATTTAGTCTGTGATATTTGTGAGGGCAGCCCTAGCAAACTAACACACCTACCAGTTTGTACAAGATAAAAGCTTATACAAAATACATAATATATGGAATGTTGGCTTTTTACAAATGACTGGTTCTTCCTTACATCTTTCCTCCTAAATGTATTGCAGAATGAAAGATAATGTAGTTGAGTGGTTTAGCTATTTTAACTGAATCAGATCAACTCTGCAGCCAATTGGGAGTGTTGTGCAAAAACTAATATTTTAAACAGCCCGGGCTTCCCTGGTGGCTCAGAGGTTAAAGTGTCTGCCTGCACTGCAGGAGACCTGGGTTCAATCCCTGGGTCGGGAAGATCCCCTGGAGAAGGAAATGGCAACCCACTCCAGCATTCTTGCCTGGAGAATCCCATAGATGGAGGAGCCTGGTGGGCTACAGTCCATGGGGTCGCAAAGAGTCGGACACGACTGAGCGACTTCACTTTCCACAATATGTGACCCAGACAATACCTTTCCTCCTAAGCTCTGACTCTTGAATCTATGAAAACATTTTGGTCACCAGCAAGGACGTAAAATTTACCTCCTTCTCCCACAAAGAAATGAGAAGATTTCACTGGAGAGATGAGAGGTGAGGTGAAAACTAGTTTAATTATTCTGCAAAGAATATACGAAAACTTTCTTTTGGCCTTTCTATTCTCCCTCACATCTTTTCTAAAGATTGACAGCTTTGGAAGTCATCTCTCTTTTGCTTCCCTAAACACCATTCATGCTGAAGGTTCACCTACTTTGGATGCCCCCAGAAAAGCCAAATCCCCAATTCCCTCTTCCTTACTTAGCAGCAAAACTTTTCTCTCTTCCCCTGAAAACCTGGATGCCGGATGATAACACCAAGGCCCTGAGACTCCAAAGTGAATTTATCAGTGCATTTTCTCAAAAAAGCCAATGTTTCATTATAAGAAGTTCTGATACCAGCTGTTGAGATAATAAAATTATCTTCCTGTCTTTACTCATTAAAAAAAATAAAAAGAAAGCAAGTAAAAGAAAGAAAATGTAGCTGAATACAAGATACTCCAATTTCTTTGTGTCAGAGAAGAAAGAGGCTTGTGTTTTGTGGGCTAAATAACAAGGACAAGCCTAGAAAACGAAAATAAGCAAAATCGCATAGCTGTGCCTAAGGGTCAGCTAATCCCATTTCCAGAGACAGAAAAAAACATTGAGGTTTTCCTTTTGAATTAACATTAACTTACATTGCACGTGCGCACACACACACTATATTTAGAAATGTTTTATCCCTGACTTCTCTGCAGGGGTAAGTGCCTTAATTTCCTGCAAATCATTGTTAAGTGTCTAGACAGGAGAAGTGGAAGCAAAGATAAGAGATCCTGAATTTCAACAGAGGGCCATCAAGCTAAATCCAACTCAGCTGTGCTTTTTCACTTGGCAACAAGTGATAACCCTGATAGCCACATTATCTTCCCTGTTGCCTTTGACTTCTGATAAGAAAAAGGAAAGTGGGAAACAATGATGAGCGTTAATGATAAACACCCCTGGCCATTCATTTTCCTCGGTCTTTTACAGTTAACTGAACTTCAGAGGAATCCCAAACCCTACAGATCTGTCTGGTATCTGGAGAGGCTTATGAGCATTTGAAGCTACAAATGAACAATACTTTAAAGGGTTTATGACTTGTTTAGTGCCTTAATTTTAAATATATTTAAGTCAATCAAACATGCTTTGCAGAAATTCCTAAAGTCTAAATACACTTTGTGAAAGAAGGTTTTACAGTCTCAATCTTTAAGAACTGGGCATGACCTCAGAAGTCAGGATCATCTTATACACATATATTAAATTCACTGTGAGAATACCTGAGATCAATATAAAAGTTTCTTCTCTTGGCAATATTCAGAGAATACCTTCCCTAAGGACCCAATCTTTGACTGTGTTACATGAATATACAATTTGTCCAATCCAATCCTCATTCAATCATACATTCATCAACCCTTTACTGGGGTGTCTTACTGAATACAGTAGGGGTTAAGTGAGTGGGTGGTGGAGTAAAAACGAAGTGGAGTTTTTACTTAGACAAAATTTAGAACAAATAACGATTCCACCATCCACCCTAGTTTAGAACTCTGTGAATCATTACTGTTCACTAGCTATGTGAATCTAAGCAAATTATTTAGCCTCTTCTGCCTCAATTTTCCTATCTGTAAAACAGGGATACTGACAAGTCTTATCTCTCAGGATTGCTGTGAGGGTTAGAGAGTTATAGCAGAAAAACACTTAGGACAGCGTTCGGCCTATAGTAATGAATTTTAATTATCACTATTTTAAGTGCAAAATAGCACTCTTTAATCAAAAAAGGAAAAGATAGGTGAAAATAATTTTGTAGGGATGATGGCAAAGAAGAGAAATTCACCAACTACTTAATTTAAGAAATAAGAAAACACAGTGGTACATAGTTTATTTCTAGGACTTGTCTAGATATTAATATAATTATAATAAGCTTCAACAATAACTTGCACGATAGCACTAACTTAGGTAAAACATAGAACAAATAATGAAACAGTCTGGTTTGAAGGATGGTACTAGTCCAAAGAAAAGAGAGGTCACTATGGACTGAAGGGAAGATTTCACGGAGGAGGCATGACTTTTCCTGGGCCATGTTGAATAGGCAGGATATGGATGAGCAGATGGAGAAGGAGTTTACTGAGGGAACAGCATTAGAACCAGAGAAGTGGGAACCACTGTGACACAGGCTGCACAGTCAGTCTAGGAAGAAGACTTGCCATCATCCTCATTCTCTGCCTTACAGCTTAAAGGCAGAACTCGGCACAAGGTCCAGGCTGCCTCTGAGTTTCTCCTTTCCAGTAGATCTTATACAATCTACCCCAGCTCAACCTGCTTTCAACACTGCTGCCTCCTTGTCTCTACCCTTTTCCTAACCATCAGTGTCCATCTCAATTTCAACTATATCCCCATTCTCTTCAGGGTAAAACCAAATTTTTTAGTCCAATACTCAATACCCTTTACAATCTGACTCTAAATTGCCTTTGGTTGCATCTCCCAGTATAGTGTGAACTCCGTGGGTCCATTCAATATGTGGATTTTTTTCAACAGTAAATACTGTAGTACTACACAATCTCAGGTTGGCTGAATCTGAGAATGCAGAACTATGGATACAGAGGAACTGGGGATACAGAGGAAGTGCATATATAGAGGGCCAACTATAAGTTATATGCAGATTTCTGACTACACAGAGATGGTTGTTTCCCCCTAAGCCTAGAGTTTTTCAAGGGCCAGCTATATACCTTGCCCCTTCTTTTTCTCACAGTTCTTCCATCTAGTCTTTCCTTCACGCTTCTGTCAAACTCTGATATGAATTTACCCCCATTCTCTTCTTAACCATCTTATAATTATTATATCTGTGCATAATTTGTGAACTTTCTGAATCTTTGCCAATTTTTTAATTCAGTTAATTTTTTTGCTGACTTTCCAATCTCTTAACTAACTGCCTTAACCACCACATTTTCTCTCTCTCTCATGCTCACAGAACACATCTGTTCCATTTACCAAGCAAGCAAATTTGCAGTATTCTTTCAGCTAGAATTTTTATTATTATTTAAATTGGTGTTAGTGGGTTAGTCACTAAGTTGTGTCCAACTCTTGTGACCCTATGGACTATAGCCCACCAGGCTCCTCTGTCCATGAGATTTCCCAGGCAAGAATACTGGAGTGGGTTGCCATTTCCTTCTCCAGGGGATCTTCCTGACGCAGGGATCTTTCCAACCCAGGGGTCGAACCCGGGTCTCCTGCACTGCAGGTGGTCTCCTACATTGCAAGTGGATTCTTTACCAACTGAGATAGCATCACTGACTCAATGGACTCAATGGACATGAGTTTGAGCAAACTCCAGGAGATAGTGAAAGACAGGGAAGCCTGGAATGCTGCAGTCCAGTTCAGTTCAGTTCAGTCACTCAGTTGCGTCTGACTCTTTGCAACCTCATGAACTGCAGCACACCAGGCTTCCCTGTCCATCACCAACTCCAGGGGCTTACTCAAACTCATGTCCATTGATTCGGTGATGCCATCCAAACATCTCATCCTCTGTCATCCCCCTCTCCTCCTGCCTTCAATCTTTCCCAGCATCAGGGTCTTTTCCAGTGAGTCAGTTCTTTGCATCAGGTGGTCAAAGTATTGGAGTTTGAGCTTCAGTATCAGTCCTTCCAATGAATATTCAGGACTGATTTCCTTTAGGATGGACTGGTTGGATCTCCTTGCAGTCCAAGGGACTCTCAAGAGTCTTCCCCAACACCACAGTTCAAAAGCATCAATTCTTTGGCACTCAGCTTTCTTTATAGTCCAACTCTCACATCCATACATGACTACTAGAAAAACCATAGCTTTGAATAGATGGACTTTTGTTGGCAAAGTAATGTCTCTGCTTTTTAAAACACTGTCTAGGTTGGTCATAACTTTTCTTCCAAGGAGCAAGCATCTTTTAATTTCATGGCTGCAGTCACCATCTGCAGTGATTCTGGAGTCCAAAAAAATAGTCTCTCACTGTTTCCATTATTTCCCCATCTATCTGCCATGAAGTGATGGGATCAGATGCCATGATCTTAGTTTTATGAATGTTGAGTTTTTAAGCCAATGTTTTCACTCTCCTCTTTCACTTTCATCAATAGGCTCTTTAGTTCTTCTTCACTTTCTGCCATAAGGGTGATGTCATCTGCATATCTGAGGTTATTGATATTTCTCCTGGCAATCTTGATTCCCACTTGTGCTTCATCCAGTCTGGTACATCATGCTCTCTGCATGATATACTCTGCATATAAGTTAAATAAGTAAGGTGACCAATATACAGCCTTGACATACTTCTTTCCCAATCTGGAACCAGTTTGCTACAATTCATGGGGCTCCAAAGAGTTGGACACATGTAATTTTACTGAGCAACATTTCAGTCAGAGGGAGGTTAGCTAATTTTTAAACTGAGGTCTTAGCATCCAATCTGGGTAGTAGGTTCCTTCAAATCACAACTTGTATCTAACTCTTCTTGCAAGCACAGTAGTTGATTAACTACTAGAGATGACAAGAACCTGGAAGGTCAATTTACAAAACTAATTTATTAAACTACACAAATGAGGACAAGAAAAGCATAAGGAAAAAGATAAAGAGTTCAAGATTGGTAGGTTATAGATAAGGTTCCCTGGAAAATATACCATGAGATGCCGAGGTTTTATTGCTGGCATTTTGCCTTATTGTTGTTGTTGCTTTTGTTCTGAAACTTGTACTCAGGAAGTTACTACTCTTGGGCTCAACACCCCTGGGACATGAGGAACGAGGGTGAAGGATGAGGACTGGGTAGAGGAAAAAGTGAGAGGTTGAACTGTGCTGTACCTGGTAAGAGGATCTTCGGTCAAGTTCATGGGGAGCTCTGGACTGGGATGGCCACTGAAGCAAAAGGGCCAAGTCTTGGTACGTCCACTTAGACCACTCTTTGAACGTGTATTGGACCCGAGAGAAGGCAGTAACTTTGAGCAAGGCTGTTCTTGGCAATTCCTGGGGAGGATGCAGCTGTGAGCTGTCAGGAGCCAGCACTCCTTGGCTTGGTCCTAAAGGCAGAGCGTGGTGGCTTACCACAGTATTCGCCACTGTGTCGGGTAAGATGATAGCATGAGGTGCTGGCCTTCTCATTTCCACCTCTGTGCCTGCCACTCAGCTCTGCCTGGGATTATTCTGTTCTCTGGCTATTATTTCCTACATGCCTGACCTGACTATGTTCATCTGCAGATCAAAAATCGAGTCCTTAATAAGTCCTCTCTTTCTGGTAGTTTTTTCTTCCACTTATCACAAAGAAACAATCCCAAACTGTTCATTTACTGGCCCGGCAACTAATCAGTGTCCAAATCATCAGCATTCGCTTTGGAATTAATAAGTAACTATTCCATCAGATGTTTTCTAGAATCTCAAGTGAAGGGCCTCTCTAGAGACTGAGCTTTCACTGGATCTATTCTAGCTGAAACCGATAGGACAGCCTAAGTTTTAGCCCTTCCCAGAAACAGCAGCTGACCAAACACTCGGAAATATCACAAAGCCAACAAGGAAGCGCTTGTGTGAGAAAAACTGGCTTAGCAGAGGGAAACAAGGAGACAGTCTGCACTAATCTGCTGATCCATGACCACCTCGAGGAGCGGACGGTTTTCACTTGGGTGGCCCTTCCTCCAATCCATCACCCCTGACACTGCCACTTCTCATATTTACAACTTTTGTTATTGATGATAATGACAGTGATGATATGAGAAATTTAACAAATACAGAAAAAAAAACAAGAATAATGAAACAAACATTTAGGTGTCTGCATCCCAAAATTCACTATTGTTAACTTTTTGCTATATTTTCTTCTCTGCTTTTTTTAATTTAAAAAAAGTTATAGGTATAATTAAAATTATCTCTTTTGCTACTTTCCATAGTCAAAATCTTGATTTTTAATGTGCATCTTTCCAGCTCATTTTTAATAATTTTAAATGCATGTGTTAGTATCCATGAAAGTGCAAAACACTGTCATGCATGATTTTCACGTTGACATAAACGGTATACTCTATTGCACTTTGCTCTTCTTCATTAACTCTTTTTGAGAATTTTTCATATCTCTTTATACAGATTCAGTTCATTTTTAACTGCTTATGATATTTCATCTAAGAATCATGTTACAATTGATTCATTTGTCCTTATACTGATGGACACTGAAGTAGTTTTCAAGGTTCTCCTTTTTGTGCATTTTTTTTTCTGACTTCCTTGACAGCTCAAAATGAATGAAGCGTCTTTTTTTTTTTTTAATTTCTTGCTGAGATTGACCAGGCCTCCAGAGAAGAATTCCTGTTATATCTTTGTTCTTTGCCCTTCTCCCTCAGTCTTGACAAATACCAGGTGCTGGTTTCAAGAATTCTCATTGTTTTCTGAGTTGGTTCTGCCAACAGTTTTCAATCCTAGCCAGACCTAAGGAACAGATTATAGAAGTGATGACTATGGGCAAAGTTAATACATTTCGCTGGGCCTCAAAAGAAAATTGGAGTTACCTCCAGAAATTTATCCCAAGAAAATAATTCAAAGAAGAAAAACCACCTATACACATGAAGATTTTCATTATAAAACTGTTTTTAAGATTTATTTACTTATTTTTAGCTGCACTGGTCTTCGTTGCTTTGAGCAGGCCTTCTCTGGCTGCAGCGAGTAGGGGCCACTCCTTGTTGGGGTGCATGGGCTTCTTAACTGTGGTGGCCTCTCCTACTGTGGAGTGGGCTTCAGTAATTGCAGCACATGGGCTCGGGAGTTGCACCATGCTGGCTCAGCAGTTGTGGTGCATGGGCTTCGTGGCCCCATGGGTGACACGTGGAATCTTCCTGGATCAGTGATCAAACTTGTGTCCCCTGCACTGGAAGGTGCCACCAGGGAAGTCTTATAAAACTGTTTTTAATAGGAAAATATGAAAAATAATCAAAATAGTCTACAATGAGCATCCTTATATAAATCACGGCATATTGACTCCATAGAGTATTATTCATTCTTTTACAATGATGATTCTGAAAACTCCATACTACATGGGATATGTGAAATTGCCCTATCCAACTCAAAATAGTTGAATATCAGCACTTTCACATGATCCAAACTAAGACTAACAGAGAAGGACAGATGATGGTACAACAGCTTAAAAATGTATAAAGCCCAGGTGGCTCAGTAGATATGGAATCTGCCTGCAATGCAGGAAACACAGGAGATGCAGTTTCGATCCCTGGGAAGGGAAAATCCCCTGGAGGAGGAAATGGGAACCCACCCCAATATTCTTGCCTGGAAAATCCCATGGACAGGGGAGCTTGGTAGGCTACAATCCAAAGGGTTGCAAAGAGTCAGACATGACTGAGTGACTAAGCACACGTACAAAGTTACATCTACAGTATGTGAAAATATACCTGCATTCGGGTAAGAACCCGAAAGAAGCACAACTAATTAAAAACGGTTATACTGAGGAAGGAGAGTGGAAGAGAACTAAAATTTATTAAACTTACACATGCAGGGCCTTATCTGTATTATTATTTTTACAAACACACAGGAAGCCTTTATTATTCCCATCTATAGATGGGGAAGAGCTTCCCTGGTAGCTCATCTGGTAAAGAATCCTCCTGTAGTCAGAACACCCCAGTTCAATTCCTGAGTCACGAAGTTCCCCTGGAGAAGGGATAGGCTACCCACTCCAGGTTTTGGGGCTTCCCTGGTGGCTCAGTCAGTAAAGAATCCACCTGCAATGTGGGAGACCTGCGTTCAGTCCCAGGGTTGGGAAGATCCCCTGGAGGAGGGCATGGCAACCCACTCCAGTATTCTTGCCTGGAGAATCCCCAGGGACAGAAGAGCCTGATGGGCTTCAGTCCATGGGGTTGCAAAGAGTGGGACAAAAATGAATGACTAAGCATAGCACAGCACATAGCTGGGGGAATGGTGGTTAAGAGTTATTAAGTAGTTTAGTGTCAAGTCGATAGTGCCAGAGCTAGAATCTGTATCCAGGCCTCCTCCACTCCAAAGCCTGTGCTCTACCTAAATTCCTCTCTGGAGGAAAGAACATCCTTTCTTTATAGTTCTCATATTATTATTTGTATAAGTATAAATTCAAATTAAAAATTCCCAAAGGTTGTGAGGATAATGAAGACAGGTTAGGAAATATCTCTCCCTGGTCCCAACTGATCTAGAGAGATAGGGCACCTACTAGAATCATTCTTTGATTTTCTAAGCTTGCCCTTAGGGTTCCTGGTATAGAACAGTCGCTGCTGGCAAGAGGGTGACAATCAACAGACAAAGCCAATTGAGTTGGGAATGGGATAAGCCATGTACTGCCTAAGGCCACTTGATCAAAGCTCTTGAACAAAGAGACCTCAACTATTATATGAAGCTGTTGAGAGTAAGCTGAAAACTGTTTGCAGGCATGTGGGTGTTCTCAAGGAGAAGCTTCCAAATTCCAGCCTCAATCAATTAACAGAGGGATGCTAGGCTGGGAGTCACGACTCCTGGGTTCCCTAATACAGCTCCTGAGCAGATCTGTACCCCTGGGCAAATCACCCAGGTGCCCAGTTCTATCATATGCAACATGAAAAGATTTGACTCTTCCAGCACTAAGTGTTTCTCTGGCTCTTTCTTTCTACCCAGAAAGAAGAGTTCCACAGTTCACTACCTGGAGAAATCGTATGTCAGACGTCTGAAGGATGTGCTTATTCCTCTTACCTTCACTCTTTCAGTAAAGGGGGGACTTTCCACCAACAATTCTGTTCTTCTCTCCACCAACTCCTGTCATCATCACCTCCCTGTCTAGCGAGTTCCCAGAAAGGCCATATCCTGGGTCTAGTGCATGGAAAGAGTCTGCTATAAAGGTGCCAGGCAGGCGCCACCAACTCTCACTGTAGCCCACCTGCCAGCAAGTAGGCAGGGCTGCACCCTGTGCTCCTGCTCTCCGGCAGAAAGCATATCAGGTCAGGCTGCAGCTCTGCCTCCAAGGGAAAACCTAGAGACACAGACGTTCTGTCTGCCAGTTATCATCTACAGCCCTCCAGGTAACCGGCTGGCTAAACAGACCCCAGAGTTTAAACTTGGGGTGTGGGGAAGAGGAAGGAGCATCATGCCCCATTATAACATCAAGATCAGTCTGTATATTCTAGCAGTTTCAGTGGGGCCAAACTGGGGGTTCATAAGCTGATCCTGGAATTTGATCTTCCTCAAGTTCCTTATATCTGTTTGCCACTGCTTGAAAAAAACAAAAGGTTAATTTGCATCCCCAAACCTCAAATACAGAACCAAAATCTGGAAGAAAAACGAGCCCAGGATCAGGCATAACCTCCTCATCAAACTGTTAGTATGAAAATGAGAGAATGAAGGGATCAGAAGAGAGATGGGAGAAAAGCGGATGGCAGAACTGAAGCAACATTCTGCAATTAAGCTCTGGGAGAAAGAGAGCTAAATTAAAAATAAGAATGCCTAACTGAACTTCGGGGTCTCAGGAGAGACCGAGATATGGGTCAGTAAACCAAAGGCCAGCCAGGGATGTGTTCTGGTTCCCAGAGCACCAGTACACAAGTAAACAGACTGGGGGTAAGAGCTATAACTTTGTTTATGGGGCTGCGCTGGGAAGTGGGAGAGCAGGATGGACAGGTGCCTATACACCCAGCGCCTGAAATCAAATGCTACCATCACCAGACTGTAGACAAAGCCAAACCATACACGCCCTTAGGTTTTCAAAGAGCAGAACAGATATCATAATAGCAACAACAGGGTGGTTGGGAGCATTTAATGAGATAATCCATGTAAATTACTAGCACACCTAGTGCTCTGAAAACATCACGGTCCCCTCCTATCACTAGATGGTAGGTTCCAAGAGGCCAGGAGCCATAACTGCATTTGCTAATTGGTGGATCCCCAAAGCCTAACACAGTGTCTCAGAGAATATTTACTATTGGTGCTGACACTATGGTATTGGAGAAGAGACTGGAAGAAACATTAGTACCCTCTTCATCCTCCCCAGATCACTTTTCCCCTCATTTGAAGCAAGCTAAATACATAGCAGAGGGATAGCAATGAATTTCCCCTGCTACTTCAGGAATCATCACTGTATACGAAAATGGAAGCTAGCCTAAACTAACCCAGCCGAAGTCTCGGTCTGACTCTTATTCCCCAAGATAGGGCCAGCAAGGCAGCATACTACATACTGCCCTTATTTGATTGATATGATTTGATTTGATTAATTGTATTCCATTTGATTGATTTTCAAATTCCTTTCTTGTTTTCACTCTAAGTTCCCCAAAATGCAAGGGAGAGAGAATAACCACATTCTAGGAGACAAACTTTAATATTAAAAGTGCATTTACTTGGTTGAGAGGGGCTGGAGAAGAGGCCTCTATTGGAATAAAGACTAAAAGAAGAAATGCTTTTTCCAATTTAGATAACTTACTTTTTGAGAAGTAAATTTATCCACTTTCTTATATCCAGACTAAACAGTTGGCGATGAGGGGTTTTGGTTCTGGACTCCTGCCAGTTAGAAGGAAAATTTAGTATTATTTGTGGTAGAACAGAGCTAGGACCCTGATTAAATTCCCAGTATCATTTAGGACCTGGATTCTAGGTAGGCGACATACAAACTCTTTACTGTTCACACTAATTCACTATCTTATAGCCCCTGAGTTGCCATGATCACACGAAGACTTTGGTGGCCAGGACCCAGGTGACCACCTCCAGGCTGGCGTAGCATCAGGAGCATCTTGGATGATTAACAGATGTTCAGTCAAGTTTAAACATTGAGGTTGTCTGTCTAGACAGCTAGTCAAACTTCTTCACATGTCCCAAGAGCCCTGCCCTGACTCTCCCTGGCTCCAGCTGTGGGGATGATTGACATTTTGGACCTTTTAGAGACACACACTTTCTAAACATGAGTCTTGAAGTGAGGAAACGGGGAACTGAATGAGGACCGTAGGGTCCCACTAGTGAAGGAACTTGTTTCAAACCACTCAGCCTGCGGCTGAATACAACCTCGAGCCTCGGTCTGTGGACACTAAGACCAGTGCTGTTCCCACTAAATGACATGAATATTGATAAATATCTTACCTTTTCTTCACACTTAATAAAGTCTGTGAAAACAGAACTTAATAATCCATTCCTGTATCTGCCAGTGGGCATTACAGGCACTTACAGGTTTCTACTCTTTAGAAGCACATATTTTTAAAATGTCAACAACTGTCCAGAAGGCAGTTAGCTTCAAGCATATGAAAATAATAATGCTTGGAAAGACTGAAGGCAAAAGGAGAAGGGGACAACAAAGGATAAGATGGTTAGATAGCATCATCCGCTCAATGGACATGAATTTGAGCCGACTCCAAGAGACAGTGGAGGACAGAGGAGCCTGGCATGCTGCAGTCCATGGGGTCAGAAAGAGTCAAACACGAATTAGGGACAGAACACCAACAGTATGAAAATAAATTCTGTGTTAGTTAGTGAGGGCTACTGTAACAAAGTATCACAGACTGTATGGCTTAACCAATACAAGTTAGTATCTCATAGTTCTGGAGGCTAGAAGTTCAAGGTATTATCTGGGTAAGGCTGATTTTTTCTGGGGGCTGTGAGGGAAGGATCTGTTTCAGGCCTCTCTTCTTGTTAGTAGATGGTTGTCTTCAATGTCTATTCAATCATCTTCCCACCATGCATGCATGTCTCTGTATCCAAATGGTCCCATTTTATAAGGACATCAGTCATACTGGATTAGAAGCCACACTTAGTAAAAGACCCTACCTCCAAATAGGGTCACATTCTGAGGTACTAGGGGTTAAGCCTTCAGCGTAAATTCAAGGGGGAACACAACTGAACCAATAACAAACTCTAAATCAGTGTTTCCTAAATTTTGACTATTTGTGTATGTATCATCACATACCTTTGCTATATTCATACACCATCTATACAATTAACCCCTTACTATTTAAAAATCAACCTGGCTTAGCAAAATAGATTTATTGTAAAAGGTAACTTGATCTCTTATATAAATAATAAACCAATGCTTCTCTACTATACATTAAAACTATTATTATGATTAAAAAGTCCTCATACCACCCTGCCTAGTGGCTTCAATCCATGGGGTCACAAAGAGTTGGACACAACTCAGTGATTAAGCACACACGCATGCATAGCACTTAACATTTTCTCACATACCACTGGTAGGCATATCATACTTGAAGTAACAAAATCCAAATGGCTATGAGTGGGTTTGCATATATTCCATGTGAGTTGAGGTTTTGTGGGTATTTATTAAATAAGACAAATCTCATTTAAGAGGCAATAGTTCTGCCATGCCAAATCAGTTCTCGGTATCTTCCAGCCTCACAGAAACAGTCCATCTAATTTTCTGTATGGTAAAATTCCAAGAAAATTCTAAAATGGGAAAACAGGATCGGGGAGTCAACTCCTCATCTTTGTTCTCTCTAGGAATTTGACTGCTGCAAGTGACACATAGGAGAACTGCAGAATAATTTTGAAAAGATAAATTAAGGTGGGGTCAGGTACCTTCCACCCTGCAGCTCACTGGCTATATGGTTTCTGAATGAATTACTGAAATTTCTGCTGTGAAAGGCTTGGAGTGGAGTAAGTTGATTTTAAGGGAAGTAATGGGGAAGTACATCATCTCATAGTCTTCCCAGCTCATGTCCTAGACATTAGATCACAAGAAAAATCCTCTAGAATAGGAATAAATGGGGCCCAGGGGCCCCTCCCACTCCTATGATAGATATAACCAGTTTTCCATGGGTCTCCTTACTCCTGAGCCCTTAAGAATCTTAAAATCCTTGCCAACACAACACTCCAGGAAGCCACTGTCAACTACAGAGAGGAAAACCACAGGCCAGCTCTTTGGTTCAGGGTGCTTTCTCTGGCCTCCACAAGGGCCAGTTCTATAAAGTAATAGGAAAAGGTCTTCACCACCCTTTTCTCCCATGTTTTCTTCTTACCCTTCAGGACTCAGTTGAAATGCATGTCTCCAAGAACACCTTTCCATAGACACCTAATAAGAGATCTAAATAAATGTGTAAATGCCTCCCATTATTCTCTATATCAAATATTTATTTGATTCCTTTATATCATTTACTATGACTTCTAATTACTATTTGCTTAAGTACTTATTATTTTAACAGTCTTGCTTACATTCAAGGAATGCAAGTTCCTTGAAAGTGAGGGTTATATTGGTCTTATTCATCATTCTATCACTACCATACGCTAAGCACTCAATAAATACTTCTTGAAAGAAAAATAGAAAGGAAAAATGCAAGGGGAAAAATGATAAAGCAAGGGGAGGAAAGAGAAAAGAAAGAAAAAAGGGGAGGTGGAAGAGGAGGGGAGGGGCGAAGAGAGAGTGTTCTAAGCCACTGACAATTCACCATAATATGTAGTGCATAATATGCACATGACTGATCACCAGTTAATTTGGTGAGTGAGGTATTCCTCTCTGTGTGTCATATAGTGAAGCTACCTTTTCCTCTTCCCAAAACCTTGCTTCTCAAACAGGAATATCCCCTTCTTAGAAGTACTGGCTGTGGGGGAGGAGTGGGAGACTTTTGCCGTCCTCTCTGCTTCCTTCCTGGTTCTCCCCTGTGAGGAGAAGTGATCTGTCTGTTTGATGAGGTGGTCAGACTTTAGCATCAAGTGCCTGCCAGCCGCCATGGTGCAGGGCAATGATCTGAAGCCTTTGCTTGGGCTCATGCCCATGCTTCTCTTTTGGCCCCCTGACCTCAGCAGGATGTGGGGAGGGCTGTGTCAACCCCCGTGACTGGCTGGTGGAGTGTCTGCTGGGCAGATCCGCTTTCTTCAAGTTCATCCCAAGGTCTAGACTTGGGGGTAAAAAAATAGAGCACTCACTAGACACTGTCAGGTCACATCATTCTACATTTTCACCAACTATGATTTGGACATTTTGAGCCCTATATAACTTGGATATCCATTTCTTGAAAGACTTATAACTCAGAGGGGAAAAAAGTGAATTTGATTACCCCCTCAGAAAGCCTAATATGAAAAGACAAAGATATTGCATGATACCAGCTTGACTGTGCCGTACTAGAATCCTAGCTGGCAGAACATGCAGCCTTTTTTGGCAGGCTAACAAATGTTCCAAGATCACTCTTGGCATCATGCTTCCTCTCCAGACTCTTTCTAAGCTTATAATAAGAGCCCTACAACACCTAGTAGATCAGAAACATAACAGGCATGGAGAGAAAAGGCCTGTGGAGCTGGGTGAGGTCATTTCAGAGGGAGCCTGGCTCACCATAGGATGGCTTTATATGATGAGACCCCCATTAAGATGGAGGTCAGGCCCTCTCGCAGCAGATGTCCTGTCAGATTCTGAGAATTTTAACACAAAAGAGGAATGTTCCTGCAGTGGCTTGCTGCAGCAATTCATGGGATGTGGGAATACTGTTTTGGGTGGTTAGGAATTTACAAATGCTTTTAGGTATGGATACCATCCCTGTCTGCAAAGATGCAGAGAGCTGTTCATACAGAAGAGTTTGCTTTTATTGTTCCAGATGTGAAATGCTCCTTTAGAGACATAAGAGAGAAACTGAGGATATTTCATAGAGAGAAGAAAGTCATTTTTAAAACAGAGGCAGGGATATTCTTTTTTAAAGGATCTACATTAATTTGTGGCATTAAGGAGCCCACAAAAAAATAAATTCTACCTCTCTGAAACAGCTCAGTCCATAACCCACTTCACCCTCAAGCCTTGCCTGATTATTGCACAAAGTAGTGGATTCCCTGACCTCTTATCCTCATGGGACTCAGCCTGTTCCATTTTATTGCCACTTTCCATGTACTGTTTAGGGTGGTCAGTCTTCCCAATTAGATTATCAACTTTTTAAAGAAGGGAATCACATTTATGTCTTACATATCTTAATATTATCATAGCATCTAGCATCTTGTCCTAAATACATTAGAAACAAATTTAATAGTTTGAATTTTTTGATTTCTAAAAAGAGGTCACATTCATGAATTTTACATTTGCAGTGTTCCCGCCATCAGTTCAGTTCAGTTCAGTCACTCAGTCATGTCTGACTCTTTGCGACCCCATGAATCGCAGCACGCCAGGCCTCCCTGTCCATCACCAACTCCCGGAGTTCACTCAGACTCATGTCCATCGAGTCAGTCATGCCATCCAGCCATCTCATCCTCTGTCGTCCCCTTCTCCTCCTGCCCCCAAGCCCTCCCAGCATCAAAGTCTTTTCCAATGAGTCAACTCTTCGCATGAGGTGGCCAAAGTACTGGAATTTCAGCTTTAGGCTGGGAACTATTCTGGGGTTTGAAGCTGCCATGATTTTGTGGATAATGAGGATAAAACTAATAACACCACTATGAATAATAGTTATCATAGCTAAGAGTTATTTTTTGTTACAGTAGGTCAAGCACCACTTTAAGCATTTTACACATATTATCTCATTTAATCCTCATTGCATCACGAGGAGGTGGTTATTACTAAGCTTATTTCTCAGACAAGAACACTGAAGCACAGAAAGAATAAGTGAAACAGGGTCCCTGTCCTAGAGTAGTTCACAGACTGGTGGGGAGTCAAAATGGAAAGTGGTGATGATAATATTCATAATACTAATAATACTCATAATTCAAATATACTTTTAAGTGAAAATTGGAGGACCATACATAAGAAAACAGAAGTGTGTCAACTCTACAAATAGGGTGTATATGTGTAAGCAGGAGAGAAGATGAAATTAAGTGTAATAAGGGATCCGAATTATATGAATGAGTATTTCTTTTCTTCATAATTCAATGAGTATGATCCAGTGGTGCTGATTAATGTTTAACAATGAGATTTCCAGGTGTAGTCTCTGATGAATGTTGTTTGATATTTTCACTTACATTAATGAGTAAGATGAAACTGAAATAAATAATAAGAACATATGCCAAAACTGCATTTGTCTGTAGAGGATGAGCAACTTCTTTGTTAAATCAGATAATAGTTTTCAAACACTGGAAGAACATTTCATCAACTTTCTTCAGCTATTCACAATGCAAAAAGACAGCATAAACAACACACAAGTTAAACCTGCATTACTGACTTTTCTCTGTCATTTTGTTACAACTAGAACAGGGATTAGCGAACTACAGTCCATGGGCTCCTATTTTTATAAAGTTCATTAGCTCATTGCTTCCCACCCCCATCCCATTTTTAAAGGATTATAAGGAAGAAAGAGGAGGAGAAAGAGGGAGAAGAGAAGAAAGAGGAGGGAGAAGAGAAGGAGGAAGTTATGAAGTGGAGGATGGGGAGAAAGGGAGAAGGAAGAAGAAAAGCAACAGTAACAAAGCCGAAAATATTTATTATCTGTGTCTTTATAGAGTTTGCCAACTCTTGGTCTCTATAATCAACAGAATAAATTATGCCTTGATTTTGTAGCACTGCTGATTTCTATAGTGCAAATATTCCCTCTGTGGCTGATCTCAAGCCAACAGTACAATGCAAAGTTGAGAGGAGATGTACAGTCCGGCACCATCATACAATATTTCCACCACACGGAAATAATAAACATAGATTATCTCAACAGCATTGAGAATCAGAAAGTGCAGTAAAATAATTAGGGAGGGATGAGTTTTGAGTATTTATTATATTAAAAGGTAATTTTATTTTATTGTAAATTTATGGAATTTTTTCTTTTTATAATGATTGCTTTTTAAAATTCATGAAACTTTAACAACTTCCTTTTGCAAAATAGAAGAAGCTGGCCCCAACATACTACAGTGTGATCACAGAAGTAGCTGGTTGCGCATGATGTTAAAGTTGATGCCACAATGACCCATGTACTCCGGTAAAGTAACAAGTCTAACCAGCAGAACATGCTAGTTCAGTTCGGTTCAGTCACTCAGTTGTGTCTGACTCTTTGCGATCCCATGGACCGCAGTACACCAGGCTTCCCTGTCCATCACCAACTGCCAGAGCTTGCTCAAACTCATATCCATTGAGCCAGTGACGTCATCCAACCATCTCATCCTCTGTTGTCCCCTTCTCCTCCCACCTTCAATCTTTCCTAACTTCAGGGTCTTTTCCAATGAGTCAGTTCTTTGCATCAGGTGGACAAAGTATCGGAGTTTCAGCTTCAGCATCAGTCCTTCCAATGAATATTCAGGACTGATTTCCTTTAAGATTGTCTTGTTGGGTCTCCTTGCAGTCCAAGGGACTCTCAAGAGTCTTCTCCAACTCCACGGTTCAAAAACATCAATTCTTTGGCACTCTGCTTTCTTTATGATCCAGCTCTCACATCCATACATGACTACTGGAAAAAACATAGCTTTGACAAAACAGACCTTTGTTGGCAAAGTGTTGTCTCTGCTTTTTAATATGCTGTTTTAGGTTGGTCATAGTTTTTCTTCCAAGGAGCAAGAGTCTTTTAATTTCATGGCTGCAGTCACCATCTGCAGTGATTTTGGGGCCCAAGAAAGTAAAGTCTATCACTGTTTCCATTGTTTCCCCACTTATTTGCCATGAAGTGATGGAACCAGATGCCGTGATCTTTGTTTTTTGAAGGTTGTGTTTTAAGCCAGCTTTTTCACTCTCCTCTTTCTCTTTCATTAAGAGGCTCTTTAGTTCCTCTTCGCTTTCTGCCATAAGGGTGGTGTCATCTGCATATCTGAGGTTATTGATATTTCTCCCGGCAATCTTGATTCCACCTTGTACTTCATTCAACTTGGCATGTCACATGATATATTCTCCATATAAGTACTCTACATATAGAACATGCTAAGAATACCCTTTATGAGGATGTTCATTACAGCCTTGTTTATAATTGTGAAAAATTAAAAATATCTAAATATCCACTGGTAGGAGAACGAATAAATAAAACATTGTATAGTTGTATTATGGAATATTTACATTGTGGAATTCCTATTACGCTACAATGGTAATGCATTATCTATCCCTACATGCATCAACATAGACAGATTTAAAAAATAAAATTGTGAAAAGGAAATTTCAGAAAAATATGTACAAATGATGCAATTTATGTTGATTAAAGACAAAGGATACAACCTGCATATTGTCTATAGCATATCAAGTGTGATAAAGGTATCAAATCATAAAGGAGGAAGATGATCCCCTAAATGTGATTATTAGTTGCCTCTACAGGGTAGGAAGAACAAGCCTCCCCAAAGCATCCATTATGGGTTTTAGACTGATCATTCATTGTATAGAAAATGTTTTCTGTATGTGTTCCTAAACAATATGTTGTTTCATTTTGTCTTTTTTATGAACTTTATATAAATGTATACCTGATGTTATCTTCGGTGACTTTTTTCACCACATTATTGCTTCAATATATAAACAGCTATTTGACAAAGACTGATTGGTTTGATAATACAAGTAACAGTGAGGATTTGGAGCAACCTGAACTGTTTGTAGTAGTATAAACACTTTGGAAAACAACTGGATGCTATTTTGTAATCTTGAACAAATGCACGTACTACATGCACCAACCTATCACACACTTGTACCAGAAGACACAGGCAAATGCAAAAATGTTTATAGAGCATGCTCTTAATAGCAAATACTCGAGGTGAAGTATTTTTGATCTTGGGGATTATTCATACACTGCAATTCTGAACTAGGCAACATATTATTTGTTGTAGAAAAGAGATGAAAAAATGGTTTTTATCTGTCATTAATAGCAAAGTAATTTGGATTTGTTCTAGGCTAAAGTATAGCCTTTGTGATTGTATCATATATTTAGGCTAAACACTTTTAAAAAGCCAATTTCTAACTCTTAGAAGTCAATGGGGTTGATGTCATCATAAATTCATAGCAAGGTCTCTGCATTCTTTTGTAATAGGTTGGAAAGGGTGGGAGAAGTGATGCTAGAGGCAGATAGAGGGGAAATGCACAGCTTTTCATCACCTTGATCATCGCCCACACCCAACCCCACCTGCTTCCATCTATTGAGCATCAAAGTTTATCTGCTCTGCAGAGAACCATGTTTGTTGAGTCTGAGAAACAATTAGATTAAATTTTTGGCACTTATTACCTATTTAAAAGCATAGAACTTTTGAATTCATGTTCAACTTTGAAGGACTAAAAGAAATTTGAGATTTGACCTTTCCCTCCAAAAACGATTATTTTGTAAAGAAGAATAATTCTTTACAGACTCTTTCCCCAACACACACACAGGCTTTCTTTTCAGACTCTTTAAAATGAGCCACATAAGCCCAGAATTCCAAAATCAGCTGTTTGCTCAGTGACTATTCTGTGGTTAAAATGCAATACAGAGAAAAATACATGTACAAGTGTATCAAGTGTTAACAGTAGAAAGTTCAGTTCAGTTCAGTTCAGTCGCTCAGTCCTGTCCGACTCTTTGCGACCCCATGAATCGCAGCACACCAGGCCTCCCTGTCCATCACCAACTCCTGGAGTTCACTCAGACTCGAAATGATCTTCCAATTTGCAAAACAAAATAAAAAGCTCAGTCATTAGTGAACACCTAGCTCCCATCCTTCCTCAATCCCAGCTTGCCCCAGCATGCACAAGAAGTCCCTGCGGTCAATCCTATAATTCCACCAGAAAAGTTAACCCTGTTAAGTGTCAGAGGTTAAGTGACCTGCTCATGATCTTTGGGTGAGCATCAGGGTAATGACAAGAACCCAGTTCTGAGGAAAATCTTTGCACCTAATCAGGATGTTTCCTGCTTTTCCGGTAGTTTTTACATATAGTTCTATGAATGGGAAATGCTTTGTTTGTATTTGTTGTTTTGTCTCCACTGTTCATAAAAATGCTTTGAGACCCCTTCTTGATTTGACTTCTTGGGTGATACTGTTTGCATTTTAATCAAATGAAAAGAGGAGCACAATAGCTCACCCAATAATCCCACCATGCCATGTACAAGAACACCAATTACCAGTCTTAATACCAGTTAGATATTCACCTGTCAGTAACTTCCTTCCTGATAACACTTCCTGCAGATTCTGTAGGCAGCTGGCTAGGTTCCAAGTTCCACAGAGTGGACGTGGGAAGCTTTTCACAAACTTGGGCCCCTCCACCTCCTGCCCTCTTTGTTCCCATCCAAGCACAGCCAGAGACGTGTAGCAGGCTTCTAAGCACCAACTGTGGAGAGGCACTTGGAGGGCTTCATAAAAAATGGCAAGAGAATGCTTCTGCTCACTCTAAAGACTTCAGCTTTTTGCAAATAAATGAGAAATTCTCATTGTCCTAGAGAAAAGATATTTACTGCCTTCCCTCTAACTCATCTCTCTCTCTCTCTCTCTTTCTCTCTCTCTCACACACACACTCACAGACTGCACCTAAGCAGTTCTTCAAGATGTTAATACCTTTACTCAGGTTTGAGAAAATGCTGCATTCCAACAGTTTCTGTGGTTGAAAGAGAAAGACAACATCTCCCAAAAGGCAAAGCTACACTATCATGGGAAAGGCAGGAAGAAGAGACTGTACCTTAGGGAACTCCTGCAAAATTCAGAGTGATGCTTTGAAGTCAAGGCAAATTGATAATTTACCTCTCACTTAACCAATGTGAATATTCATTGCATTCTGATACACTACGGGTAAAGAAGCCTGTGAACTTAACAACCCATTCCAGGAGGAATGTGTGCATCACACATGGGGCAAAATCAAGGAGAGAAGGCTGCTACCCTAGTTCTTCAGAAGAGAAATTCTCTCAATACCCCCACCAGGCTGTAGCACCATACCCTCAGATGGCCCTCAAAATAAGCTGAGGAGCCTGTCCTGGGGGCTGCTCTGGGCTGTATCTCAGCACATATCCTGCATTACGCATTGCCTCTTTTTCTCCTCAGTGCTTCCAACATGCTAGTGAATTAACCAGAAGCAAAAGGGATTCAAAGCTGGTCCTTCGAGTGGAGGGAAAAGGCTGGGAGTGGATACCAAAAGGCAGAGATGGAAATAATGATGTTCTTGGGCTACAGAGAAGTACATTTGCAACTGTCTGCAGAAACATTTCTTCCAGGAACCGTCAAGAAAAATTCACTGGTTGAGACGAGCAAGGAAGTCTTTTTCCACAGAATGGGTATCTATGTTATTCCTGGCAAGATCTCTGTGGATGTGTAGATTCATTCTCAAAGAAGGAATGGTTCCCACAGCTCTAGACTTACAACCCATGTTGATAAACGCCTTGAAGACTGGGGTCCCAACTCTTTCATTCTCAGTGCTTCAATTCCCACATTCAGAAGAAGGTGAAAATGACTTCCTCACAGTTTTTGTGACTAAATAATATAACATCAGTGATATTGCTCCAAAAAAGGGGCCATGTAAATGGATCATCCATGAGCTAGAGCAGGAGTTTTGAGTTTTGATGTCCCAGATACACCTCAGTGAACCAAGAGTGGCATCCTGTTGTGTCGAGGAGGCAGTCACCTTAAACAGCCAGCCAGACAACAGGAAGGCAAGCCTGCTTTCAGAGAATGTGCAGTAAGTGCCTCACGTCATGCTGGGCATCTTCTATCCCTTATCTCATTTAGCTGTTGCAAAACCTCTGCAAGAATACTTGATACTATCCCTGCTTAACAGGGAGGAAACAGACGAGGAAACAGGCTCAGACTGAGAAGGTCTGTCAAGTGAAGACAGCTGGTAATGACTGCTGTTTCTGTAAGAGGTTACAAACAACAGGTGCTCACTTTCAACCTCTCTCCCAGCTAGAGCCTTTTTGTGTGCCCTAATTCTGGTCCATAAGACCTAAGCAGGATCTGCTGGGATTCTATGAAGATTGTACTCCCTAATTAAAGGTATGCAGGAGGAATCATCTCACTTTTCCTCATTGCATAACCTCATTTCTTCCTGTGACCTCTGGAATCATTAAAGCTATTCCATGGTCATGATGGCTCACATTATCAATTCACCAAGTGGGCAGAAAATGCTTGTGGGCCAGTCATGATACTGTCGTCCTGAGTCACTGAATTAACCAACAGGAAAAGCAAGCCTCTGGGTATCTCCATGTGTTAAAAAATGCCTTTGGCACTCCTTGGTATTTACCCAAAGGAGTTGAAAACTTAAGTCCATGTAAAAACTTACACACAGTCATTTATAGCAGTTTTATTCATAATTGTCAAAACTTAGAAGAAACCATGTGTAGAGTCTTTTGTGTTGCTGGAAGAGGGCATCTGCTATGACCAGTGCGTTTTCTTGGCAAAACTCTATTAGCCTTTGCTCTGCTTCAGTCTGTACTTAAAGGTCAAATTTGCCTGTTACTCCAGGTGTTTCTTGACTTCCTACTTTTGTATTCCAGTCCATAATAATGAAAAGGACATCTTTTTTGGGTGTTAGTTCTAGAAGGTCTTGTAAGTCTTCATAGAACCGTTCAACTTCAGCTTCTTCAGCATTACTGGTTGGGGCATAAACTTGGATTACTGTGATATTGAATGGTTTGTCTTGGAAATGAACAGAGATCATTCTGCTGTTTTTGAGACTGCATCCAAGTACTGCATTCAGACTGTTTTGTTGACTACAATGGCTACTCCATTTCTTCTAAGGGATTCTTGCCCACAGTAGTAGATATGATGGTCATCAGAGTTAAATTTACCCATTCCGGTCCATTTTAGTTCGCTGATTCCTAAAATGTTGATATTTACTCTTGCCATTTCCTGTTTGACCACTTCCAATTTGCCTTGATTCATGGACCTAACATTCCAGGTTCCTATGTGATATTGCTCTTTACAGCACTGGACTTTGCTTCTATCTCCAGTCACATCCACAACTGGATGTTGTTTTTGTTTTAGCTCCATCTCTTCATTTTTCTGGAGTTATTTCTCCACTGATCTCCAGTAGGATATTGGGCACCTACTGACCTGAGGAGTTCATCTTTCAGCTCTATACAGTAAGCAAAAACAAGAGCGGGAGCTGACTGTGGCTCAGATCATGAACTCCTTATTGCCAAATTCAGACTAAATTGAAGAAAGTAGGGAAAACCACTAGATCATTCAGGTATGACCTAAATCAAATCCCTTATGATTATACAGTGGAAGTAAAAAATAGATTCAAGGGATTAGATCTGAGAGACAGAGTGCCTGAGGACAGGACCTTGTACAGGAGACAGGGATCAAGACTATCCCCAAGAAAAAGAAATGCAAAAAAGCAAAATGGTTGTCTGAGGAGGCCTTAAAAATAGCTGAGAAAAGAAGAGAAACAAAAAGCAAAAAAGAAAAGGAAAGATATACCCATTTGAATGCAGAGTTTCAAAGAATAACAAGGAGAGATAAGAAAGCCTCCCTCAGCGATCAGGGCAAAGAAACAGAGGAAAACAATAGAATGAGAAAGACTAGAGATCTTTTGAAGAAAATTAGAGATACCAAGGGAACATTTCATGCAAAGATGGGCACAATAAAGGACAGAAATGGTATGGACCTAACAGAAGCAGAAGATATTAAGAAGAGGTGGCAAGAGTACACAGAAGAACTATACAATAAAGATCTTCATGACCCAGATAATCACGATGATCTAGTCACACCTAGAACCAGACATGCTGGAATTCGAAGTCAAGTGGGCCTTAGGAAGCATCACTATGAACAAAGCTAATGGAGGTGACAGAATTCCAGCTGAGCTATTTCAAATCTAAAAAATGATGCTGGTAAAGTGCTACACTCAATATGTCAGCAAATTTGGAAAACTCAGCAGTGGCCACAGGACTGGAAAAAAGGTCAATTTTCATTCCAATCCCAAAGAAAGGCAATGCCATGGAATATTCAAACAACTGCACAGTTGCACTTATCTCACATGCTAATAAAGTAATGCTCAAAATTCTCCAAACCAGGTGTCAACAGTACGTGAACCATGAACTTCCAGATGTTCAAGCTGGATTTACAAAAGGCAGACGAACCAGAGATCAAATTGCCAACATCCGCTGGATCATAGAAAAAGCAAGAGTGTTCCAGAAAAACATCTATTTCTGCTTCATTGACTATGCCAAAGCCTTTGACCGTGTGCATCACAACAAACCGGAAAACTCTTAGAGAGATGGGAATACCAGACCACCTTACCTGCCTCCTGAGAAATCTGCAGGCAGGTCAGGAAGCAACAGTTAAAACTGGACATGGAACAACAGACTGGTTCCAAATAGGGAAAGGAGTACATCAAGGCTGTATATTGTCACCCTGCTTATTTAACTTATATGCAGAGTACATCATAAGAAATGCTGGACTGGATGAAGCACAAGCTGGAAATAAGGCTGCTGGGAGAAATATCAATAACCTCAGATATGCAGATGACACCACCCTTATGGCAGAAAGCGAAGAAGAACTAAAGGGCTTCTTGATGAAAGTGAAAGAGAAGAGTGAAAACGGTGGCTTAAAACCCAACATTCAGAAAACTAAGATCATGGCATCTGCTCCCGTAACTTCAAGATAAATAGATGGGGAAACAGTGGCTGACTTTATTTTCGGGGCTCCAAAATCACTGCAGATGGTGATGCTTGCTCCTTGGAAGAAAAGTTAGGACCAACCTAGACAGCATATTAAAAAGCAGAGACATTACTTTGCCAACAAAGGTCCATCTAGTCAAAGCTATGGTTTTCCCAGTACTCATGTATGGATGTGAGAGTTGGACTATAAAGAAAGCTGAGCATTAAAGAATTGATGCTTTTGAATTGTGGTGTTGGAGAAGACTCTTGAGAGTCCCTTGGACTGCAAGGAGATCAAACCAGTCCATCCTTAAGGAGATCAGTCCTGAATATTCACTGCATGGCCTAACTCTAAAGCTGAAACTCCAAAACTTTGGCCACCTCATGTGAAGAACTGACTCACTGGAAAAGACCCTGATGCTGGGAAAGATTGAAGGTAGGATGAGAAGGGAACAACAGAGGATGTCAAGGTTGGGTGACATCACTGACTCAATGGACATGAGTTTGAGTAAACTCCGGGAGTTGGTGCTGAACAGGGAGGGCTGGCGTGCTGCAGCTCATGGAGTTGCAGAGTTGGACACGACTGAGAGACTGAACTGAATTGAAGAAGCAATCAAGATGTCCCTTAGCGGTGAATGGATGCATAAACTTTACAACATTCAGACAACGTAACATTATTCAGGGTGAAAAAGTAATGAGCTATCAAGCATGAAGAGACATAGAGGAAACTTCAATGCATTTACTAACTGAAAGAAGTCTGAAAAGGCTGCACAGTCTATGGTTCCAACTATGTGATATGCTGGAAAAGGCAAAACTATGGAGACAATAAAATATCAGTGCAAGAGGTGGAGGTAGGGTAGAGGGATGAATATGTGGAGTACAGAGGATGTTTAGGACAGTGAAAGTATTCTGTGTGACACTATAATGGTGGGTACATATCATTATGCATTTGTCCAAACCCAGAGAATATACAACCCTGAGCATGAACCCCAATGTAAACTATGAATTTTGATATAGACATGCCAAGAGAAAGGAGGTCTCTCTTTTCCTTTGGATCTAAGTTATTAAGATTAGGACTAACTGCCATTCTTCTCACTATGTGTAAAAAACCTGGCTGAGATTGTCTAGTGGAACCAAAGCCAAGAGGTTAGAAAAAGAAAAAAACACCTTAATATCATTTGATACCCTCGATTAGATTGCTCCTGAAGTCCTTCTCTGGGTATCTCAACATCATCATCCATTAATTTTTCTTTTGTGTCAATGCCAATTTGAGTTCTATTTCTGTCTCATGCTACCAAATGGATACCATCTAATTCACCCAAATCATCCAGGAGAGATATTTTTTCATTTCTATTGTGTTGGCCAAAAAGTTCATTCTGGTTTTTCCATAACATGTTATGTAAAAACTCAAACAAACATTTTGGCCCACCCAGTAAATAAAGGCTTGGATCAGGAAAACGTATGGAATTCCTTAGAGATAATGAAAGTCCAACCAGAGAATCTCTGACCCAAGACTCACTCAATTTGGATAAAAATTCAGATTTGGGGGACTTCCGTGGCAGTCCAGTAGATAAGACTCCACACTCCCAATGCTGGGGGCCTGGGTTTGATCCCTAGTCAGGGAATTAAGATCCTACATGCTGCACCTAGGCCCGAGCATTGCAACTACTGGGCCTAAGAGCCGCAACGAAGGGCCAGCACAGCCAAAACAAATAGTAACTAAACAAGCAAATAAATAAACAAATGTGTGTGCATTCAGTTGTGCAGGACTCTGTGAGATCCCATGGTCTGTAGCCAGCCAGGCTGCTCTATCCACGGCATTTCCCAGGCAAGAATACTGGAGTGGGTTGCCATTTCCTTCTCTAAAATTAATCCATCAATCAATAAAAATAAATTCTTTTTTAAAAATTCAGGTTTTTGTTTCTTCACATGCTGCTGCTGTTCAGTCGCTAAATCGTGTCCAACTCTTAGTGACCCTTCACATGGGAACTTCTTCACTGCTGTTTTTCAGAGTTTGCACTCACTCCTGGGTTACGATGGGGTGACCTCCCCACCTAGTCAAGTCCTACCTCCAGGTCCCTACCCCAACATCAGCCCACTTGGAGGTGCAGGAGGGGGCAGTGGAGCAATCAGAGGCCCAGTTGGCAGTCTTGAGGGAACCCTTCCTAGCCTCTGTACCTCATCAAACTTCACAGTATACTGAGCTGATTTATGAGAAAAGGTTATTAAAGCATGTAAGAGCTCCTGCTGGAGAGAAAATTATCTGAATAAACAAAGTGTTATTACGGGAATCAGGGAAGCCACATGCGGGAAAGGTCATTAAAATAAGGAAAAAGTGGCATATCAATCTCTTCTAAATCACTGAACTCGCCTGAGAGAAGTTAAGTATCTTTATATCACACATGTTTCTTTTTGATCATTAGTCCTTCCAGCTCAGAAGGGGACATTCTCAGATGCTAAACTGTTGAGCAGTTTAAATTAGAGGGAATTTCTAAGAAATAAGTTGTGAAGTTGGATTTTTGAAGGAGGGCTCAATTAGAGACTGCCTTGTAATACAAAGCAGGCATTTGAGTCTCCATAGTGTTATTTTCTCTCCTACAAATGAAAGTTTAATTTTTTTCCTTTGCTTCATTTGACAAGATTTGATGTTTTCCATTCTTTTTCCTAACAAGGAGGAATGCACAAACAGTCACCCTGTATACAGTGGAGTACTTCACAAAAATGATTTTCAGGCTTCGGGTTAAGAAAACAAATCCCCTTAGTAGATTAGTTTGTATTAAAAAAATTTTGAGTTAGGGCCAGATTCCTCCCATGGAAATCGTATTAGTAAACAGTTGGTTCCATTAAGATGTTTTACTCAAGTTTGGTTCTCTGAGCCAGATTCCTTTGTTCTTAATGAGGGGTTATGACAGCCCAGTTCAGACTACTGATCTATATTCTTCGAGCATGTGAGCCATATAATGAGTCCTTGATTTCTCTTTTATTCATTCTTTAGAACTTTAATTCTGGAATTCAGAGACAATAATATTATATCTAAATGTTCTCAAAAGTCTTGTTTGCAGTGTACAATTGGGTGCAGTTAAGTATTGGTATAAAGATATTATGACAGCATTTCAGTCAGGGGCCCTAGCACTACCTGAATTCTTGCCTTGGGCACACCACTACTTCTTTTATAACGTTTCCAAGGGAGATATTAAACAAAGGAAGCAAAACACAGGGGCTTTGACCCCAAATGCCAAAGTAGAATTCAAGCATGCTGGGCTCAAATCCATAGAGAGCTCCTGAAGCCAAGTGAGACAGGTTTGAATGGACTAGAAGCAAGTAGAAAGGCTATTCTGTCTCAACAAAGCCTGGCAAATGTGAGTGCTTATCTCTGCAAAGTTTTCAGTGCCTAAGCCTAAACTGGAATTCTTAGGATCTGGTGATGAAGAAGCATCAAAAGAGAGACGGCTAGATTTTCCCCCAGTGTAGTGGGACCAGGCCAGAATATCACCCAAAGGAGAAAAGATGAATTCTTAAATCATGTAGTGATCCACCCAAAGTGGTCCCTTTTTGCAGGTGGAGGGAAGTGGCTATAATGAAAAAGAGGAGTCAAAAACTCCTTCTCCATTTTTAGAAAACAAAATGTGAAAAATTTTTATGCCTTAGCATTGTGTATTTTAACATACTGACATATAGACTTGACTTATGTAGGACATTCTCTCTAATTAGCATTAAAGCTGTCTTTTATATAATGCTAGTACTCTTGCCTGGAGAATCCCATGGATGGAGGAGCCTGGTTCCTGAGCGACTTCACTTTCACTTTTCACTTTCATGCACTGGAGAAGGAAATGGCAACACACTCCAGTGTTCTTGCCTGGAAACTCCCAGGGACGGCGGAGCCTGGTGGGCTGCCATCTGTGGGGTCGCACAGAGTTGGACATGACTGAAGCGACTTAGCAGCAGCAGCAGCAGACATAATTAGTCATCCAACATAATGATCTTGGTCTGAATTTCGGTATGTACTAGAGTCCTCAATGTTGTCAAGTTGCTAAGTCATGTCCAACTCTTTGTGACCCCATGGACTGCCACACACCAGCCTTCCTGTACTTCACTATCTCCTGGAGTTTGCTCAAACTCATGTCCATTGAGTCAATGATGCCATTCAACCATCTCATCCTCTGTCACACTGTTCTCTTCCTGCACATCTCATCCTCTGTAACCCTGTTCTCCTCCTGCCCTCAATCTTTCCCAGCATCAGGGTCTTTTCCAATGAGTTGGCTCTTCTCATCAGGTGGCCAAAGTATTGGAGCTTCAGCTTCAGCATTAAGTCCTTCCAGTGAATATTCAGGACTGATTTCTTTTAGGATTGACTGGTTTGCTTTCCTTGCTGTCCAAGGGACTCTGCTCTAACTCCATAGTTCAAAAGCATCAATCCTTAGGTGCTTAGCCTTCTTTCCGGTCCACCTCTCACATCCATACATGACTACTGGAAAAACCATAGCTTTGACTAATTGGACTTTTGTTGGAAAAGTGATGTCTCTGCTTTTTAATATGCTGTCTAGGTTGGTCATAACTTTTCTTCCAAGGAGCAAGTGTCTTTTGATTTCATGGCTGCAATCACCATCTGCAGTGACTTTGGAGCCCAAGGAAATAAAATCTGTCACTGTTTCCAGTTTTTCCCCTTCTATTTGCCATGACGTGATGGGACCATATGCCATGATCTTCGTTTTTTGAATGTTGAGTTTTAAGCCAGCTTTTTCACTCTCCTCTTTCACCCTCATCAAGACGCTCTTTAGTTCCTCTTAATTTTCTGTCATTAGAGTGGTATCATCCACATATCTGAGGTTGATGATATTTCTGAGGTTTGTCGAATCACAAACTGGAATAAAGATTGCTAGGAGAAATACCAACAACCTCAGAGTCCTCATAGTTATACTCAAAGTCCTCCAAATACATTTAAAAGCATTCATTATTGTGCTGTCTATAATCTTTGTATCTTCTTTCTAGTAGCTATATACTAATTTCCTCCACTTTAAACCTATGTACTTCTAGTGAAATTGACTCTAACTTTAACTCAGGAATGGGATGAATGATCCAGACCTGGCCAAAGTCCTGCATCCTGATGCCATCAGTAATCCAATCAAAGATGAGCACATGGGCTTACCCAGTCCAATCAGAGTTGACCCCTGACTATTCCTTGGAAATCCTAGGATAAAGATGCTCACTTTTTTTCTGCTCGATTTCAACACAGAAGCATGCAGCTCCAAGAGCTGACAACAGTCACCATTCAAGCAGGAGAAGAGAGCCAACAAGAATGGAGATTACACCAAGGCAACACAGCTGAGAAATGTGTAGAGAAAAAGTAAATTCTGGAGACAACTTTTAAGTCTTGGATCAAGTCATATCTGAAGCTGGTATGTCTTTGAATTACTTGGTTTGCAAGAGCCAATAAATTATTTGCCATGTGTAAGACAATTTGAGTTGAATTTTTATCTTTTGTAGATTTAAAAAAATGCCATAAATGATACACATATGTGCATTTCATAAACATTACCCAGGATAAAATAACACTAGAGGATAAAGATACTTCTATAAATTCACACACTAATAATAAAATTTAGATCTAAAATGTGTGAGTACTTAATGTAGCCCAGACATTATTGTAACTTCATTCTAAGTTTAACTCATTTAATTCTAACAAAAAAATCCAATAAGTGAATGCTATTATTTTTCCCCTTTACATATGGAAAATCTGACACAATGAAGGAAAGATGGAGCTCAAATACTAACCCAGGCAATCAGAACCCAGAGCTTGTATACATAACTACTATATTCTACTGCTAGGACCTCCCAAAAAGATACTTTCAATGCTCATCACCTATAAAGGCATTTACTTGAGAGATGAGGATCATTTTATGATGTAACAATCAAAAAGTGGCCTTAAGATGAATATCAGTTCAGTTCAGTCGCTCAGTCGTGTCTGACTCTTTGTGACCCCATGAATTGCAGCACGCCAGGCCTCCCTGTCCATCACCATCTCCCGGAGTTCACTCAGACTCACGTCCATCGAGTCAGTGATGCTATCCAACCATCTCATCCTCTGCCATCCCCTTCTCCTCCTGACCCCAATCCCTCCCAGGATCAGAGTCTTTTCCAATGAGTCAACTCTTCGCATGAGGTGGCCAAAGTACTGGAGTTTCAGCTTCAACATCATTCCCTCCAAATAATCCCAGGGCTGATCTCCTTCAGAATGGACTGGTTGGATCTCCTTGCAAGATCCTCAAGTAAAGATATACATGTATTTAATCTTCAATAAGATTGGAGCCCAAGGAGCAATTTCCATATTAAGAGAATGGCCTTAAACACTAGTCTTTTCAGTCATGGGCACAGAAACAGGTATTTTGAAGTCAGTCTTTTTCTGTCTCTCTCTGTGGAATGGCTAGTGAGGAATGGGCAGAAATCAGGATATGGAGCAATGGAGTACAAAAACTATGGTTTCAATTTCCAGTTGGCTTGACAATTCTCAGGGGTCGCCTCCTATGGCTGTGTGTTCTATCAGGGGCAGGGGTGATAGCTCTTGATCCCTGTTATGGGCTAAATTGTGTCACCCTCTAAATTTATGTATTGAAGCCCTAACCTCCAGTACTTCAGAAAAGGACTGTATTTGGAGACGGGACCTTTAAAACGGTTATTAAGTTAAAGCTGTTAGAGTGGACTTGAGTCCAATCTGATTAGTATCCTAATCAGAAGAGATTAGGACAAACAGACACCAAGGACACATACACAGAAAAAGAGGACCAAGTGAGAGGACACAGCAAGAAGACAGCCATCTGCAAAGTCAAGAGAGAGGCCTTAGAAGAAACCAAACCTGCAACACCTTGATCTTAGACTTCTAGTCTCCAGAACCATGAGAAAAATAAATTTCTGTTTTTCAAGTCACCCAGTCTATGGTATTTCGTTATAACAGCTCTAGCAAACTAAGTCTCTGAGAGTTCATGGTAAAAGATATATTCAAACACCCTCTGCATAGCAGCTTTATATCTACCTGGGTAGAGTTTATTAAAAGCTGGGGAAACGCCATGGTTCCCAGTAGATGGAGAAATGGAATGCTGAACAGAATGCCTAGATAAAAGCAAAACAGTAGTGACAGATGAATGGGCCATGTTTGACGAGCAATGGATCAGATGCCCAGCTTAAAATCGTAGCTCTGCTACTAACTAGCTATGTGACCTTGTGCACGTTTTTAACCACTCTGAGCCTGAGGATCCCTATCTCATGGATATTGCAAGGATTAAATGAAAAGAAGTAATATATGAAAAACAGTACAGTTACAAAGCCATTGCAAGCACTCAATAAATGGAAATCATGGGGTGGCCAAGATTTTATGGATGTTGCATGCCTAGGGTTAACCCTAGTTAGAACCTGTGGCTTCCAGCCTGACTCTGCATAGATCACGGCTGGCAGGGCCAAGTCTTCCGGCCTTTTGCCTGCCTTGGTACAGACTAACTTCCCTACTGGATTGTGCTGGCAGGAGCAGAGGTTCAAGGCCCATAGCTGAACAGGTTGAGAAGCCATAGCTAAGATTTTCCCCGATTTCCCCACAGATAGATAGTAAATCTATCCACTAGGGTCATCTTAGAACAAAAAGGGGAAATACCAGGCATGGATTCCTGTATACTGTTTAGTACCCACTTCAAAGCACTCTGACCCCCCAGACCTCCCTTGAACATGGGTGGAAGAAAGCTCCAGAGGTGGAAATTCTCAGGATACTATGCAAGGAAAGGGTCATCATTTTGATATGTGGATGTCATTTGCCAGAAAGAAAAAAAAAAGTTCTTGAATAATCAAAAACACACTAAAGTGTAAGCAGTAAATTAGGTTTACATATCCAAAACACCCAGACCATTGCTACAATGAAATTAAAAAAATTTTTAGTCAGTTATGATTCTAACAAGGGAATTTTTAAAAAATGAAGCTATATTTTAAAAATACTTCTTGAGATTCAGTCACACCAGAGAGGAAATCTTTTTTCTTAAGATATTTTCATCAAGGATGACTTTGTTTTCTTTCTCTGCTGAATTAGAAAACCATTTACAATGCCAAACCATTAGAACAAGACCAATCCTGTTATGACAAATATCATTGCCCAGCCAATGGTCCACTCATTGCAAAATGTATTTAATAAACATTTCCAGAATCACCAAGAATGGAAAAACTATGAATGCTATTTCCTGTTGAAGGGTCTGAAGCAAGCCTAATGGGAGAACCATACAGTGTGGGGGATCTCTGGTGCTGGAACTAGAGGAGTGTTTACTCAAAGCAACTTGAGGGAGCATGGCTGGAAATGGGCAGGGGAGGAGGAACCAGAATCCTAGAGAAGTCAAAACAGTCACCAGGAAAACAACCTCAGATGTTAAAATAGCAACAGAAGGATGAGGCAAGGACAGAAATTGAAAGTAAGTAACAGTTTTAGCAGATATGAAACTAAAGCGTAAGTGAAAGAGAAATGTGAAGTCAGAACTGGGGCTGTGAACCTTAAATACTGGCTTTCTTTGTGGGGTCACATAGATAAAAAGAGTACAGGCGTGCCTGCATGCCTGCCAAGGTGCTTCGGCTATGTCTGACTCTGTGATCCTATAAGCTGTAGCCCGCTAGATTCCTCTGTCCATGGGATTCTCCAGGCAAGAACACTGGAGTGGGATGCCATGCCCTCATCCCGGGGATCTTCCAGACCCAGGGATCCAACCCGCATCTCACGCCTTTTGCATGGGCAGGCTAGTTCTTTACCACCAGCACCACCTGGGAAGCCCGAAAAGAGTACAGGACTGGACATCAACTGAAATTTATTTACCAACACACATTTGCAAGAAAATCTAATCTATGGAAGAAGACACGACTATTAAATTATTGCATAAAACCATCAAAAGTATTCTAACTGATATACTGAATACCTATAAAAGTAAAGAAATTTTTATTACTTATGCCTACAGTAATATCACTGCAAATTTTTAGTCCTAAAAGGTACAATTAACTGACAAATTTAAAAACAGAGTAAGTGCAAACCAGAAGTTGCAAACTGGGTATCTGCAGGCTGAGTAAAGTTGTGTTTGCCTTGCACAACATTTTATAAAATGAATGACTCGTTACTATGGTGGACTTCCCTGGGTTGGGAAGATCCCCTGGAGGAGGGCATGGCAACCCACTCCCGTATTCTTGCCTGCAGAATCCCATGGACAGAGCAGCCTGGTGGGCTACAGCTCTTGGGATTGCAAAGAGTCGGACACCTGAGCAATTAAGCACAGCACAGCAGATGGTAGGACCTCCCTTCCCTGGCCTTCTTCCTACCTTATATTTTAATGTGCATGCGACAGTGGCAGCAGTGGAGACTTCCATTCTAGTTCTCTGATCTCTCATCTTGATGGGTAGGAGCTTAGGTCTGACATTCATTGGTCCTTATTTCTTAATTGGATAGAGTTACTCTATTAACAATCTGAGAGCACTGTCACTCCTCTTTTTTCATCCTTTCTCTCCTGACCAAACACTTCTGCATACCCAAGGTTTCTTCTGAGAAGAGTGGTAATTAAAAAATACATTTCAGCCTTGTTCTTCCATTAACTTTGTCAGTAATAATGTTGACATCTTGATCTCCAGCTGTCTAATTTCTGTGTCATTTCTCTACTGGTAATGAAGTCAAGAGGAGATGAGAGAAGGTGTTATTAACTGGGTCCAACGAAGTTCGAGAGGTTGCTAACATATAAACATTGGGGAATTTAATATAAAGGTCTAGGTTCCTGACTTTTGTTGAAAAATGGAAGATCTGGCAAGTCTGGGACCATGTTTGCACACTGTATGCATTGGCTGAAGTTGAGTAATGGATGCCACCTTTAGAAGGAGCATGAATGTTCCAGCTTGCCAGTCTCCACCATTCCATATCATCTCACAATCTGGCATTTAAATGACAAAGCGTTTTGTGGACATTAAATGACATTAATAACACCTAGGACATTAAATGACAAATGTCCTAGCATTTTAAGTTTATAATTTCCTACTATAATCTTACAAACTTCTTTCTTTAGAATACAGACTTTTTCTAGGTTAGTGGAATACTGATTATCAGAAAGCATGATTAATAAAAATTTTGAGGAACACCAGTATGGAAAATCCTGTGTGTCTGATTGTAAAGCTAAGTGTTGCGGCATTCCAGCTCCTAACCTGGAACATCTACAGATCTCTGTTATTTCACTCCACATATTTCCAGTGCACAGACCTAGACCCACAATTTTCCCCTAATTTTAGATGAGACTGCACTTGCCAACTCAGAAAAATCCTTTAAGCCCAATAGCAAAGAAAATTCTCCATCTCTAGCTTATATTTGTGTCCAGACATCATAAGATTGTCTCTCTCTCTCTGGCAAAACCAAAGTAGACAATTGGGAAAATTATTGAACTAGCTCAAGCAAAACACATGTCAAATGACCCAGGTAATTTCCAGAAGAGCCAATGTTTTCACTGAATTAGAGTACTTGGAGAATTGCCCCAACCACCTGTATTGCTTAGGTCATGGAGACGGAGACTGTTTTCACAACTAAAATAATCATAGTTGAACCAGCCTTGGAAGCCCATCTCAAAAGTAGATTTTGCTGCATCACTGTGGATCAAATTACCTTTAAAACAATCAGTTGCGGGGATAGTAAAACATATTAATTTGATTGTCCTGAAGTAATTTAATCACGTTACACAGATATGACTAATATTATATTGATTCTCAATTTCATTTCATAAGATAGCAAAATAGTCAATCAATCAGCTGTCTAACCCAAATTATAATAACAGTAACACTTGGTTTGATATTTTTATTTAATTGACTGCAATTTTGAAATTCTTTAAAATACCCTTATGACCCAGGTACAGGCTCAGATTTAGCTCCCTTAATTATTTTTTCCTTGTCTAGAACCTAGCTTTATTTCTCTTCACATACCTGTTTGGATGACTTCTAAATAAAGATAAATTCCTCCACTGGCTTTCTTTCTGTGGGCACTTACCTATTTGTTTTTTTGTTTGAGAATAGAGTCTTTTCTGGCTTACCTTCTGAGTATCTTTGACATTGATTTTTTTGAAAGTTAACTGTCTCTTAACTATCCATTAGTGTTTCTTACTTGAAATCCTGGCCACCGTGACATCATTCATTTCAGAAAATACATACAAAGTAAATATGACTCCAGATTTAAATCCAGGAACTTGAACAAGCACTACAGACTGGAGTGTTTGGCTTCATGTCTTGCTATGAGTCAGAGCCAGGAGGTTCCCATTAAGGTGTATGTGAACTGTTACTCCATGCGGAAGTTTGTCTATACCGTAAGGTTGTAAGGCTGCCAAGTTCTTCCAACAATCTCCTGGGCCAATTTTCAAAACATATCAGTATCTCATTAGAGCTTCATTTGTAAAAAGTTTTACATTCTACTCGGCAAGCTATAGTTACACAGATATTTTGTTATAAGGTAAAGTAAAATCCATTTTAAATAAGTTTATTACTTCCATTGTCTTAGTACCATTCAGGTTGTCGCATTCATCTGGAATGAGGTGCCATAAAAAGAGGAAATAAATGCAAAGAATTATGCATGGAGTGTGCTTTGATATAGCTCAAAGTAACAGCAGGGGCATTTTCAGGGAAAATTTTGTTCTACACTCCCATCACTATTCAAAACCAGGGGAAGAGCCCTCAAACTAGTCACTTGGCAGGACAAATACTGTTCAAATAAGCTCAGATAATGAGGAAAAAAAAGCAACAAATATTCTCTCCTCAGCTTCAAACCCCTCTCTTTTCCTCGTGCTCCTCTCCTTTAAATGAATCCCTCAAGAATTTTAGGCAAATATATTTTGAAACAGTGCTGAATCCCAAAAGATTTAGTAGTTGAAGAGTTCATTGCTAGACCCCCTCCCACATCTCCTCCTTGTTCTTCAAAAACCACTTCTTCAAATAATAGCTTGTGAAGATGTCCCTCATCATTAGGTCATCTCTCTCCCTAGTATGTCACCACCTTCAAAGATAAATGACCTGGTAAGAGGATGAAACGCATCGGGGTTCAAAGCTTCCATGGACTGATGGTCCCAGCACTATAGCTGGGAGATTTCTTTTCCTGTCTTACTAAGCTCTGTGTTCTGTGCTGAAAGGACAATGATTATTTCATCGGCTCAAGAAGTGAGACATGAAGGATGAGGGCCAATAGAAATTGGAAACAGGGAATATAATCACGTGTTTTCTAGGGGGGAAAAAAATCAAACAAACTGCAAAAGAAACTCTGACAGCATAAAATAAAGAATTAACACTAGTCTGTTACTCCTTTAAAGAGGGTATTACTGCGGGGCCTTAAAGAAGGAACTTTGCCGACTAAGGTCCATCTAGTCAAGGCTATGGTTTTTCCAGTAGTCATGGATGGATGTGAGGGTTGAACTGTGAAGAAGGCTGAGCGCCGAAGAATTGATGCTTTTGAACTGTGGTGTTGGAGAAGACTCTTGAGAATCCCTTGGATTGCAAGGAGATCCAACCAGTCCATTCTGAAGGAGATCGAATCTGGGATTTCTTTGGAAGGAATGATGCTAAAGCTGAAACTCCAGTACTCTGGCCATCTCATGAGAAGAGTTGACTCATTAGAAAAGACTTTGATGTTGGGAGGGATTGGGGGCAGAAGAAGAAGGGGACGACAGAGGATGAGATGGCTGGATGGCATCACTGACTCAATGGACGCGAGTCTGGGTGAACTCCGGGAGTTGGTGATGGACAGGGAGGCCTGGTGTGCTGCGATTCATGGGGTCGCAAAGAGTCAGACACGACTGAGCGACTGAACTGAACTGAACTGAAAGAAGGAATCAGATGTTCTCCACTGTCACTGAGAACAATAAAATAAAATAACACTAAATTACAGCAAGAGAAGAAAACATTATATACTAAGCAAAACTCCATGACTGGGTAAGACTCTTCTTCCATAGGTCTTTAAAGCTATTGGAACTAATCGTAATAACAATAATCATAGTAATTTCTTGCTCTAAGCAGGGGAGTGAATGAAATTTCTAGCAGAATCTGTGTATCATGTTCCCTGTTCTCCCCTCTATCTTTCAACCTATTTCATGAAGTCTCACTACTAACAGGTGACAAATGGGTTTGTTCTATATATTGCTCCTATCAAATACTGCCATGCTCTGTCTCTCTGTTTTTTAAAATTGTATTGAACTATAGTTGATTTACCATGTTGCTAGTTTCAGGTGAATCAGTTCTGTACATACATCCATTCACTCTTGTATATATTCTCTTCCCATATGGGCCTTTACAGAGTATTGGGCAGAGCTCCCTGCTGCTCTATAGTAGGTCCTTATTAGTTATCTACTTTATACAGAGTAGTGTGTACATGTTGATCCCAATCTCCCAATTTATCCACCCCTCCTTAACCTCACAAGTTTGTCTGCTACATCTGTAACCCAATTTCTGTCTTACAGCTAAGTTTGTTTGGACTCTTTAAAAAAGATATTGCATGTAAGTTAGTTGCTCTGTCCAACTCTTTTGCAACTCCATGGGCTATAGCCCACCAGGCTCCCCCATCCATGGGATTTTTCAGCCAAGAAAACTGGAGTGGGTTGCCACTTCCTTCTCCACACATATAAGCAATATCTATGATATTTGTCTTTCTCTGTCTACTTCACTCAGTATGACAATCTCTAGATCCACCCATGTTGGTGCAAATTGCATTACTTCATTCATTTTTTATGGCCGAGTAGCACTGCATTGTATATGTGTACCACAACTTCTTTATCCATTCTGCTGCTGATGGACTTTTAGGTTGCTTCCATGTCCTGGCTATTGTAAATGCTGCAATGAACACTACAGCACACATTATGGTTTTCTCTATTTTTACATGCCTGTTTCTTCTACTAGTTTGTAACTTCCTTAAGGCAACAACAGTTGTCCTACTCAACTTGGCAAGATTATATACTATGGAGACGTGTTATGAGAGGTTTAGTTTTAAAGTCAACATGAAAGGTAAAACTATTATATGGTCAAGTCATCCTGGGAAATATCCTAGAAAGGGGCAATTTGGATCATTTTTCATTAAGTCCAACATGGCCAGGTTTCCCCTGGTGGTGGAACAGTCATTACATCCTTTATTTGTGTAAAGCCTTTTTTTTCTACTTTTTTTCGGTTGACTGTTTGGTTTGTAATGAGGACCCATATTGACTGAAAAACACATTATTAATAGTGAACACTAGACTTTCAGTGTTACAAGATATTTCTCAACCATGAGAAGCACACATGATCTGACAGTGAATGAAGAAAGAGAACATTTGTATGTCTCATCTCACGCTCACTGTAGTCTGAACTCTGTCAGAAGCCAAGCTAGGTCTTTCAGAGAAAGATGATTTAATACAGGGGAACAGTTACATAGGATTAGAAGGCTGAAATGGGGGAAAGGTTTCTAAGATAACCCTGGTATTGGTAGCTTGGGAAGCAGCGCTACCACTCTTGGGGCTGCAAGTGTAAAAGAGCAGAAATGGTCTACCAAAACCTGGGAGCTCGTGGGGAGTGTTTCCACAGAGCAGATGCTCAGACCCCCAAGGTACAACTACTCAGCTGGTCTGAGGAAGACAACACATGACTGCTACCTGTCCTCTGATAGGAGTTCTTAGAGGAAGTATGGCACTGCTAAAGGAGTCACAGTAGAACTGATGCTAGAAATGCTGAGATTAGGTGGAGGCTGGAACCTGTTATGAATGCAACAAATGAAGGGAAATTGACTACAACTGAAAACAAGAAGAAGATTCCTTCTGCTTTCTTATCAACTTATACCCTCCAGTCAATGCCTCTAGTGGGCAGATCCTAACCAGAAGCCAGCCATCAGAGAAGTCTGGGGAATAGCTTGCATAGTAGCTTGCATAGTCCCAGATCCAGTGTCACAGAGCAGAATATAAAAGCTTGGGCCTAAGGTTGATGGGCAGTAGGAAGATTAATCTGAGGCACAAATTCATTGAGAGGAATAACAGGAAGAATTTTCTTTTATCATAGTTGCATTCCAATAAGTTAAGAATCAGCCTGCATTGCAGAAGACGCCGGTTAGATTCCTGGGTCAAGAAGATCTGCTAGTAGGCTACCCACTCCAGTACTCTTGGGCTTTCCTGGTGGCTCAGCTGGTAAAGAAAGTGACTGCAATGTAGGAGACCTGGGTTCGATCCCTGGGTTGGGAAGACCCCTTGGAGAAGGGAATAGCTACCCACTCCAGTATTCTGGCCTGGAGAATTCCATGGACTGTATAGTCCATGGGGTTGGACACGACTGAGCCACTTTCACTTTCATGTATGATGCAAATTCACTTTTTCTTATAATCTCAGAGTTCATTAGTCTAATATCCTACTCGTAGTGTGTGATTAATACATATGTTGAATGGATTAATGAAAGTCTTTTTGTCTTTTTAATGCTGAAGGGATTTTTTTCCAATTATTAGTCCTATTTAACTGCCACTGAAAAATGAGTCAGAGAAAATATATAGGAACCTAAGGGCAAACTCTGCCACAGTTCACTGACATTGCAAATGTACCTACACAAACAGTTCAAATGGTTTCTATCCTTGGCTATATCTCTAACTGTCCGTTTCCAATTCACTATTGAAAAGTCACTACCGAAGCCACATTTGCACAGTTTAAGAGTGACACCCAGTGGCTTATAATTTAATCACATATTATAATACATCCGGGAGTCTAATTAGTTCTCAATTATCAATATAAACAGAAAGGTGCATAATATATAAAATACATAAAACTGTAAACAGAAAATGAACCATTACATTTGTTAATACTTTGATAGATTACAGAAGTAGACTTGCTTATCTAGTTGTTGAGATTCCATATTTAAGGTTGCTTGCAATTTTCCTTTCTGAGGAAAGGAAATGCCTGTCACAATTCTGGTGCTAACTGCTAATGGCATGAGCTGATGGGCCGGGAAGGAAACTGGGAACAAAACACACTGGGACTGGATTTATCAAATATTGAGCAGTTCTAGATCTGACTCCTAAAGCCAGAAGTTCATTATTTGGGGCTCCAAAGGGTATGGAAAATTCAGCCTAGTTCTAGGTTAATATGTAAAGGTATCAAGGAGGGTAGTAGAGCCTGTCTGCACAGGGCTCCAGGCAGATGCAATATTTTAGAGTTGGGCAGGCTCTTCAGTTGGGGGCCCAGGGGATCAGCCTACTTAAGGAGGAGTCCCAGCTTGCAGTTGCTTTAGGGGGCCTGGGATCAGCAAAATGCCAGGGCAGCAACTGAACTTCCTCAAGATCAGAATGGAGCTCCATTCTCAGTGACATGCTGCAGGAAGCTGAAGGTGATTTCTATTTGTGGTTTGTGAAGTCAACCTCATTCTAGGATAGACGATCTTAAAAACAAAAACAAAACAGAAACTCCACATATGCTTTAAATTCTCCTATTTCTTTCAATGGAATGGTTAAAGAAACCAATAACTCCATCACAAAATCTCACACTCAAATAAAATAGAAATAGAAATTTTTTCATATGTTTAGATGGATTTTAGCCTGAAAAATACTACCAATTCAGAATTCACAGTGATTGAATATGTTCTCAGGCCTGAAGAAATTTGGCTCAGGCAAGCTCCTTCCCTATTAAATAATATTTTCCAGAGGCAACAAAAAAATGTATTTACTCATAAATATATAGCAGTGAGTTCAAAGGAAATCTCGGTGGTGGCAGTAGTTATAGAATTAATTCAAACACTTCTTTGATTCAGCCTTACTTGGGAATGTTTAGATGGATTTTAGCCTGAAAAATACTACCAATTCAGAATTCACAGTGATTGAATATGTTCTCAGGCCTGAAGAAATTTGGCTCAGGCAAGCTCCTTCCCTATTAAATAATATTTTCCAGAGGCAACAAAAAAATGTATTTACTCATAAATATATAGCAGTGAGTTCAAAGGAAATCTCGGTGGTGGCAGTAGTTATAGAATTAATTCAAACACTTCTTTGATTCAGCCTTACTTGGGAGCAGGATACTAATAGTGAGTCGTGAAAATGATTAGTATAGCTTATAACATCGACATATGGTAAGAGATTTGCTGTGGCTCCCTTCTATATAATCGTATCCCACAGGGAAATGGGGATATGATATTTTTATGATTACGGAGTATAAAAGAAATCTGTTCCCACAAAGTCAGCTTACCTCTCACATCAAAAAGATAAGCAGAGTTAGCCTCTTCTATGGAGACTTCCTATGCCTTTTTAAATATATATATATGGAAACTGAAAGGCAGAGAATATAGAAATTCATAGATGCTTACAACCTCAAAATGATCTTTTTCTCAGTGAAAATGCACTGTCATGATGACAAAGAGGATGATGATAATGATGATCTTACCTTTTATCAGGATTCTTTTTCATTCCTTTGAAAAATGGGAGCTCTCAGCAATCAAATGGAAATAATTTCAAGACCAGCCTCTTAATGATAGTGTTTTAATTATCAGAGAAAAGGGCCAAGTCTGAAACTTAATAGATAGGCATGAAGGAATTTGGCTCAGAGAAGCTCCTTCTCTATTAAATAATATTTTCCAGAGGCAACAAAAAATGTATTTACTCATAAATATATAGCAGTGAGTTCAAAGGAAATCTCGGTGGTGGCAGTAGTTAGAATTAATTCAAACACTTCTTTGATTCAGCCTGACTTGGGAGCAGGATACTAATAGCGAGTCGTGAAAATGATTAGTATAGCTCATAACATCAACATATGGTAAGAGATTTGCTGTGGCTTCCTTCTATATAATCGTATCCCACAGGGAAATGGGGATATGATATTTTTATGATTACGGAGTATAAAAGAAATCTGTTCCCACAAAGTCAGCTTACCTCTCACATCAAAAAGATAAGCAGAGTTAGCCTCTTCTATGGAGACTTCCTATGCCTTTTTAAATATATATATATGGAAACTGAAAGGCAGAGAATATAGAAATTCATAGATGCTTACAACCTCAAAATGATCTTTTTCTCAGTGAAAATGCACTGTCATGATGACAAAGAGGATGATGATAATGATGATCTTACCTTTTATCAGGATTCTTTTTCATTCCTTTGAAAAATGGGAGCTCTCAGCAATCAAATGGAAATAATTTCAAGACCAGCCTCTTAATGATAGTGTTTTAATTATCAGAGAAAAGGGCCAAGTCTGAAACTTAATAGAAAACTAGCAAATGTACATCTTTCACCTTTTTCAATTAATCTGGCCTAACAATGACTGATTGGCCAAGAGAGTAGAAGGTAGATATTTCAGTGAAGATAGAAACATATATCTTAGTGTTTTGTCTAGTTTTTCTCAAAAAATGCTATTTTAATAGGAAACAGATTGCATGTCTCAAATCTAATAATCAATAAATGGAAAAATGTCAATTACCCTCTCTAGTTTATTGTCCATAGCAAGCCTGCTTTTGCATTTTGTTTACTTAACCATGGGCATTCGCTTATCAAAAAAAAAAAACCAAAAACCAACAACAACAACACATGAGATGGAGTAACTCTGGGAAATGCTCCAGAACTGAAATGCTTCTGCAGCTTACTCTGCTTTGGCAGAGCTGGTGATAACAGAAGGCACTGTTTTCAGGAGACCCTTCAATTCTATCAGCTCCATCGCTATGGAGGCTCACGCGTGACTGCAGTTTACTTTACTGCACAGCTCACCAGCAGATTCTCCCTTCAGTGGGGGAGACTTGCCCTCCTGGTCCCCCAGCTCACATGCGTGGGGAAGTATTTCAAGAGAGAGTCTCATAAGAATCTAGAAAGAGGTCAGAGCTATCTTTTAGGAATTGACTTTAACTCAGCGATAAGACTTTTGTATCAATGTCTGTCTTCATGAAAAAATGTGTGTATCTGACTGAGGGAGTGGTATAGTGAACATAAAAATAAAAGGAGGCTTGTAACTGAATTTCTCTTAAACACTTGATTTAGATTTTCTACCATCAGTTTGGGCTTCCCAGGTGGCTCAGACAATAAAGAATCCACTGAAGGAGATATAAGAGACACAGGTTTGATTCCTGGATTAGGAAGATCCCCTGAAGCAAGGCATGGCAACCCACTCCAGTATTCTTGCCTGGAGAATTTCATGGACAGAGGAGCCTGGTGGGCTACAGTCCATAGGGTGGCATACAGTCAGGCACCACTGAAGCAACTTAACATGCAGGCATGCACCATTAGTTTACCAGAGGTACAAGGAATAAAATGCAACATTTACTATTTATTAAAAGCCTAATGGAGCATAGACTGTGTTGAGGTATAAACAGAAAGAGTATTTGTCCAGAAAGCAGAATATAATTCTACCAACAAACACGACCTACAAGCTCAAATTCTGGCTTCTTGGAAAATTACCAGAGTAGAGTCCTTGTAGAAAGGTCTCCTGCTCATACTGGTGTGGACCTCTCATGCAGTTCCCAAGAAAAAGAAGTTTCATGTTAAATACAATCCTGTCCTCTCTGTATCATAGCCTCTGCTTACTCTGTGTTCAAGGGCACTCAGAAGTGACCCCCTGCTTCCATTTCCAGGTCTGTAAATCAAGGCAAAGATACCTGACTACTTAGAAATTCCCCTCTCTGGACTCAGTTAAGGCACCCATCTAAATGAGACACTTAACATATACACAGGACCTTGAAAAAATGACATCTCTGTTGAGTGTTCAATATTGCTCAGAAAGTGAATCTGTCATAGGGGAGCAGAGACAGATGACAAGAGTGAATAAAAGCAAAAAGTGAACTATAAAATTTATAGAAAAAAGGAATATAGGCAGATGAGACCTTTAAAATTTTAAAGGCAGAGATATTTATATTTTTGCGAGCATAAGAACAAGCTTCCAAGAGCTCTGTTAAGCATCCAAACAACAAAAATGACCCAAGGAGATCCCAATGACATGGAGGTGTGCTCCCTACTACAGTCCCCTAGGCAACTGGACTTCCTCTGCATGCTGACTGCATTATTGTGAGACAAGTCAAATGCAAATGAAATAAACTGGAATTTGAGGCAGAGTAACAATGTGGACTAGGCGACCTCTCCATGAGACAGATAAGGGGAGGAGTTTTGGAGAGTCTATGAAGCAAAGGATGAGATCATGGTATAAAAGGATAAATAGCTTGAGATCTCAGATATTTGTCAAATCCTGAAGATTTACCTGTCATATCTTGCTCTGAATTTGATCATGTTCAGGATCAATAATTAACCAAATACATTGGTCTCCTCTTACTTGAACTATCACATTTTAAAATGTGCATTAAAAATGTGAACTATCATACTTTTAAATGTCTTTTTAGGACTCTATCTGCAGATATATTTGCACAAGCACATAAAGACACCTAAACTGGGGTTTTTGAATGCTGCTGCAGTGTCATGTAAAATAATCTAATATTGGAGTAACCTAAATATCCATGAATAGGGCAATGCTAGTCATAATAAAGTATGATATACCTATACTAGGGGCAAAGTGTAATGATTGGAACATGATCTCCAAACCCAGACTACTTGGGATCATAGCTCTGTTGCTTCCCAGCTATGTGACCTTGGCCAAATCTCTTAGCTGCTCAGTGACTGTTTCCCCTAATGGTAAAAAGAAGATGAACATTTCCATTTTTGTAGGGCTATTGTTAGAATTAACTGTGATACCACTCCAAAAAGCCAGAACATTGTGTGACACATACCAGGTATTCAATTCTTGTTAGCCTGATTCTTATTTTGAACACATGATTATGCAGCATTTAAAAAGAATGTGATCCATAAGAACAAGGCTGGCAGTATCACATACCCTAGTTTTTTAAAGACAAAAAACAAATATCATTTATATGGAATCTAGAGAAGTGGTATAGATGAACCTAATTGCAGGGCAGGAATAGAGGCACAGACAGAATGAATGGACTTGTGGAGATAACAGGAGAGGGAGAGGGTGGAACGAGTTGAGACAGTAGCATTGACATTCATACACTCTCACCAGTAAACAGACAGTGGGAACCTGCTGTGTACCACAGGGAGCTCAGTTCAGTGCTCTGCTATGACCTAGATGGGTGAGATGGGGAGCGTGGGAGGAAGGCTCAAGAGAGAAAGGAAACATGTGTACATACAGCTGATTCACACTGCTATACAGCAAGAACTAACACAGCATCGTAAAGCAATTATAGTCTAATTAAAAATGAAAAGGCACTGGGAGGGAGATATTTGCATGTCACATACCCAATAAAGTACTGTATTTTAATACTCAAAATATAGAAAAAATACATACAACTAAAAAAAAAAAAAAAACAATTTGAAAATAGGCAGATGGTCTTACTAAAAAATTTTCCAGAGAAGACATACAGATGGCCAATAGGCATATGAAAAGATATCCAATATCACTATTCAGTTCAGTTCAGTCGCTCAGTTGTGTCCGACTCTTTGCAACCCCATGAATCGCAGCATGCCAGGCCTCCCTGTCCATCACCAAGTCCCAGAGTTCACTCAGACTCACGTCCATCGAGTCCATGATGCCATCCAGCCATCTCATCCTCGGTCGTCCCCTTCTCCTCCTGCCTCCAATCCCTCCCAGCATCAGGGTCTTTTCCAATGAGTCAACTCTTCACATAAGGTAGCCAAAGTACTACAGTGTCAGCTTTAGCATCATTCCTTCCAAAGAACACCCAGGACTGATCTCATTTAGAATAGACTGGTTGGATCTCCTTGCAGTCCAAGGGACTCTCCAGAGTCTTCTCCAACACCACAGTTCAAAAGCATCAATTCTTCGGTGCTCAGCCTTCTTCATAGTCCAACTCTCACATCCATACATGACTACTGGAAAAACAATAGCCTTGACAAGATGGACCTTTGTTGGCAAAATAATGTCTCTGCTTTTGAATATGCTATCTAGGTTGGTCATAACTTTCCTTCCAAGGAGTGTCTTTTAATTTCATGGCTGCAATCACCATCTGCAGTGATTCTGGAGTCCCAAAAAATAAAGTCTGACACTGTTTCCACTGTTTCCCCATCTATTTTCCATGAAGTGATGGGACCAGATGCCATGATCTTAGTTTTCTGAATGGTGAGCTTTAAGCCAACTTTTTCACTCTCTTCTTTCACTTTCATCAAGAGGCTCTTTAGGGAAAGCAAATCAAAACTGCAATGAGCCATAACCTTATACCTGTTAGAATGACTATTATAGAAAAAATAAGGAATAACAAATGTTGAGAAGGATATGGAGAAAAGGGAACCCTCCTAACACTATTAGTGGGACTGCAAACTGGTATATACGCAATGCCAAAGAAGGCTCAAACTACCGCACAATTGCACTCATCTCACACGCTAGTTGGAGAAGGTAATGGCATCCCACTCCAGTACTCTTGCCTGGAAACTCCCATGGACGGAGGAGCCTGGTGGGCTGCAGTCCATGGGGTTGCTGAGTCAAACACGACTGAGCGACTTCACTTTCACTTTTCACTTTCATGCATTGGAGAAGGAAATGGCAACCCACTCCAGTGTTCTTGCCTGGAGAATCCCAGGGATGGAACTGTGAAGAAGGCTGAGCGCTGAAGAATTGATGCATTTGAACTGTGGTGTTGGAGAAGACTCTTGAGAGTTCCTTGGACTGCAAGGAGATCCAACCAGTCCATTCTGAAGGAGATCAGCCCTGGGATTTCTTTGGAAGGAATGATGCTAAAGCTGAAACTCCAGTACTTTGGCCACCTCATGCGAGGAGTTGACTCACTGGAAAGACTTTGATGTTGGGAGGGATTGGGGGCAGGAGGAGAAGGGGACGACAGAGGATGAGATGGCTGGATGGCATCATGGACTCGATGGACGTGAATCTGAGTGAACTCTGGGAGTTGGTGATGGACAGGGAGGCCTGGTGTGCTGCGATTCATGGGGTCGCAAAGAGTCGGACATGACTGAGCGACTGAACTGAACTGAACTGAGACTGGTATATATTATGGAAAATAGTATGGAGACTCCTCAAAAATTCAAGATTAGCACTATCACATGGCCTAGCTATTCCACTTCTGGGCATTTACCCATAGAACACAAAAATGCCAAGCCAAAAAATATATGCACCCCTGTGTTCACTACAGCATTACTTATAATAGCCAAGATATGGAAAGAAACCTAAGTGTCCATCAGTGCATGAATGGATAAAGATGTAGTATACATACACAATGGAATACTACTCGGCCATAAAATGAATAAAATCCTACCATCTGTGAAGGGTATTATGCTAAGTGAAATAAGTCAGAAGGAGAAATACAAATACCATATAATTTGATTCATATGTGGAAACTAAAAAATGCCTCAACAACAACCACAAAACCAAACAACAAACTCATAAAATAAAAACAAACTCATAGATACAGAGAACAGATGAGTGGTTACCAGAAGGGAAGAGGGACGTGGGGTGGGTGAAATGCGTGAAAGGCGTCAACTGTATGGTGATGGATGGTAACTAGGCTTGTGGTGCTGATTACTCTGTATATTGAGCTATAATGGTGTACACTTGAAATTTATATAATAAAAAATAATAGTAAAAAAAAAAGAAATAAAAGGAATAGAATACAGCTTTAATTCCTGCCATAGAAAACTCTTCAAAGTAAACTGTGAGATGAAAAAAAAAGTTGCAGAACAATTTGTAAAGGGTGATTCTTAATTTTTAGTGTATACAGGCAAACACACATCTGGGTATACATAAATGCACAGAAGAAAGCATTAAAGGACCAGACAATAACAAAAACTATCTCTAGAGAAGGAGTAGGATTGGATGGAAGAAAGACCTGAAAGGAGATCTTCACTTTCTTCCTCTATATTCTGCAGTTGACGAGCTGTTTTACAAACACAAAATTACGTGTTACTTATGTACTTTTAAAATATATACTTTTGAAAATATAATAAGTAGACAAGTAAAGGAGCAACAAGAACAGTGAAAACGACTTTGAACAAGTGAATGTTGGCAGTGTTTTAACAATCTGCGTTTCCAAGGAAAAGGGAAGTGATCTGGCACAGGACAAGACTAAGATAAGACAAGTAGGTGGCTAGTGCAAAAAACTGAAGGAGGTATTCACTTTTAAGGCCACGACTTGCATAATCCTTAGGCCTGGCCTTGGTCTAACATTACACTGAAAACATCATCACAGGGCCTGCTCCTTAGCATCCAATACTATACAAAGCCAGTTTCCTGGATTATATAATATAGACTTTTTTCTCTCTTCATTCCCATTTTAAGGAAAAAAAATAGTAATAACTTAATTGATTTTAAACCATTGATTTTTACCACCTGAAATTTAAGTCTAATGCATCCTAGGTGCAGTCTCCCAGAATGCAGACTGAACTAAAGTCCCACTCTTGTCCTAGCCATCACTCTTCTCTTTGGGAATGTTGGCCTGACCAAAGCGAAACAAAACAAAAAACAACAAAAAAGGAGAGACTGTTTGTGAGGGGGAAGAAAAGAGTTTTCATGAGTCTTTTTAAATGCTTGAGTACTAAGCTTTAGACCCTCAAACAGTTTGATGGGAATTTACCCTCTTCCTCTGGGTAGTGTGATATTAGCATAGTCATGTATAAAGTAAGCTGAGATTAGAAATGCAGTATGACAACTGAACCAGGGTGAAATGAAATATCCAAATCACGGTGATATTTGTTTATCTGCATAAAATGCCCCACTATGGTTCTACCATTTCTTCACGGAAAACATTCACTCTGACTCGTCAGTGCCCATACCTTCTTGATTGTAAATAATTCTGAATATCATCCCTGGGAAAAACTAAGACTATGGCTCGACAAATACTTTCATGGGCAGTCTAAGCAGCTGAGCTGCTGCTGCTGCTGCTAAGTCGCTTCAGTCGTGTCCGACTCTGTGCGACCCCATAGACGGCAGCCCACCAGGCTCCCCCGTCCCTGGGATTCTCCAGGCAAGAACACTGGAGTGGGTTGCCATTTCCTTCTCCAATGCAGGAAAGTGAAAAGTTAAAGTGAAGTCGCTCAGTCATGTCGGACTCTTAGTGACCCCATGGACTGCAGCCCACCAGGCTCCTCCGTCCACGGGATTTTCCAGGCAAGAGTGCAGGAGTGGGGTGCCATTGCCTTCTAATATCTAGATATTTAAAATGATGCTTAGTCCCATAACTGCACAGTATCTTTGAATGATAGCTAACCATTAGATGGCAAAAATCTCTGAGTGTCACACACCAAATTTGATCATCTCCCCAGCCGTGATGCTTTTTTCAAGTGCAGGCCTTCATTACCCAAGGGAAACTGAGCTCAGAAAAACCCCACATAAAGTAAATCAATTAAAAATCATGACCAAAATTTCATAGTAAATAGTGAGGGCTAAATGTGATTCGAGGATTTACTTTACAAAATTAAATTTTTAAAATGAAATTGCCTCCATTTTCATTTCTATAACTTACAAAATTTAAGTTATAACTATCTTCTAATTATTAGGATAAAGAATGAATCACCTTTTCATTATGTTTAGAGACACAAAATTTCTTTAACAAATTTTATGGGAGCATAATATAATATCCTTTGGAAAGTGGAAAATAAAAGTCACTCAGTCATGTCTGACTCTTTGTGACCCCATGGACTGTAGCCCATCAGGATCCTCTGTCCATGGCATTCTCCAGGCCAAGAATACTGGAGTGGGTAGCAATTTCTTTCTCCAGGGGAATCTTTCTGATCCAGGGAATGAACCTGGGTTTCCTGCATTGCAGGCAGATTTGTTACTGTTTGAGTCACCGGGGAAACTTATTTCAAGGCTAATTACCTGAACTTCTTTAAAAATATATATATACCTAGGGCATTCAGAAATTTTTTCCAAAGGCATTTCTTAGTTCCCTGATAGCTAAATCATTCCCTTCTGAAATACTACCATCTTTATCTGTTTTTTTTTTTTTCATTTGTTAAATAGTTTACTCAATCATATGATCTGGGAATCAAGCAGTTCTTCAAACATCATTTTCATCACTGTCATTAAATCTTGCTGCAGTAGACAGCACCCAAGATTCTTGTCTGCTCATGAACATGTGCTATATAATTCCCTCCTTGTGAGTGTGGATGGGGACTGTAACTCTGATGGGATAGTTACTCTTGCAGTTAGGTTATATTGTATGAGACTCTATCATAGCAGACAGGAGTGAGATTCTCCTGCTGGCCTTGAAGAAGCAAGCAGCCACATATGAACTGCCTAAGGCCGGGCCATGTGACAAGCACCTGAGGGTAGCCTCTAGGAGCTCAGAGCTGTCTCTGCTGACAACAAGCATGAAAGAAGGGACTACACCATAGGGATTATATAAATGGGGATAATAGTCTATAATCACAAGACATTGAATCCTGCCAACAACAAGTAAGTTTGAAAGAAGACTCCAAGTCTCATGAGGTCACAGTCTCAGCTAAAACTGTAATTTCAGATTTAGGAGAACCTAAGTAGAGACCTCTGATAAGACTCCTGCCTAGCATTAGAATCTCTCAATCCAAAAAAATGACAGAACAGTTGGTAAAAAAAAAAAAAAAAAGGACAGAGTAGTTGGTAAGATGGATTAGGATACACAGATTCTACTGTTAAGAACAGATTTTTGAGTGATGATAAATATGGTCTTCTCATTACTGAGTATTATACTGAAGACTTGATTTTTACTTCCCTAAGCAACTCTGTAAGGCAAGGGACACTTAGAAAATAAAGACTCCTTGCTGATGGTTATGATAGAATCCCTAGCCTCAAGGTGCTTGATTCGCACTTTCCAGTGTTGGCAAAACAATGTGTTTCAGGCCACTGTTCTTCCAGCCCTACTTCTTTTTCCTCTTTCACAGGTCTTGATTACAAAGGAACCCTATAGTAAACATCCTGCATAACAAATTCTGTCTCAGAATCTTCAGAGTCAGTTTACCAGGAAATCCAACCTACAAAACCAAATTTCAACAATGATGTCATCTGCAATATATTCCTAAAGATCTAATATAAACTCACACAATACATATGCGTATAAGTGTATATGTGTGGTTTTTTTCCTCTCTACCTGCAAATATATGGGCAGAGAGAGAAGATAAATGTGGAAAATGTTAAAAATTGGTCTCTATTGGTAAAATATAGGTTTTCATTACACTATTTTTTCAAGTTTTCTATTGTTTTGAATTTTTTCAAAATGAAAAGTAGACAAAGAAACAAGATGCATTAGTAACAAAAGAGACAAAAATGATACTGCCAACATAAATGATGGAAGTGAGAAGACAATGAAAGTATCTCTGGAAAACACCGAAGGGAAATAACTGTTCATTTATCACTAATAATTCAATTCCCAACAAAAATATCCTTTAAAAATGAAGGCAAAATAAAGACATTTTATATAAATAAATCCTGAGGGAATTTGTCAGCAGCAGACTCATCATAAAAGAAAAAATAAAGTAAGTTATTCAAAAGTGGAAGGAAAGTGATGTCAGACTGAAGCACCAGAGAGCCAAGAAGTAATATTTAAAAATAGCAGAAGCAAATATGTGAATAAATATTAACTTGATAGAATAGTAATAATTTACTTTGTGGAGATACTGCAGATTTAAGTCTACAAACTTAGGTCTCTCACCTGGCTCTCTGGCAGTCCCTAGGCTTGATTGCACAGTCAAAGGACAAGGTAAACTGATGGGCATGAGGCTAAAGGGCAGAAGCCTGCATTAAGCAGCGAAGACATCTAAGTGGCATAGGAATCTGTCTTTGTGCCTGAAAAAAATTTAAAAGCAAACTCTCAGTTATCTACTTGCAAAGGACACCATGACAGCACAGATAAAGCACAGGAGACATGTATTGTACATTTAAATTATGAGTTCAAACTCCTCAGCTAAGCATTTTACATTGGTTTTGGGTAAGCAGCAAATTAAATTTTCCTAAACTATTTTCTCTCTAGCACAGGGAAAATAACTGGTCACAGTAATAACAACAGCAGCAGTAATAAATATCAGCAGCAAAATAAAAAACCAAATGCTATATTTACATACACACACAACTATCACCACAAACTAGAAAAAAGAAAAAAAAAAAAAACCACCAAACCGTAAGAGACCTGAACAGCCCACAAACTGGTCTTGTTTTGAACAGTGAGCAGGAAAGATTTAACCGCAGAGCTTTGGGATGGGAAGCATTTTTTTTAAGGTATTTATTACATTTCACTTTTCTCTTCTCTTGTCACTCATACATTTTAATACTATAGTTATTTTCCTGGAAATTACAAATATTCATTCTTACTGAGTTTAAATCTAACATAATGAGTCCTTTTCCACTTCCCAAAAAACTCAAGGATGTTAGAATATTGTAAAATGATTTACTTTCTTCCTGCTTTCTTACATTCCTGCTACTGTGGTTTTACATATATACCCCATTAGCAATATTTGCCCATTTTCCTATAGAGTTATTTTTTTTCCTATTGATCTGTGGAAACTTATATTTAAACACTGTGGATATTAATCCATTTTTAGCTTTATATATTGCAAACATTTTCTCCCAATCTATGTTTCTTTTTGATAAAACAGCTTTATTGAGGTATAACTGACATACAATAAACTGCACTACTGAATATGTACAATTTGATGACTTTTGATTTCACTTTTCACTTTCATGCATTGGAGAAGGCAATGGCAACCCATTCCAGTGTTCTTGCCTGGAGAATCCCAGGGACGAGGGAGCCTGGTGAGCTGCCGTCTATGGGGCTGCACAGAGTCGGACACAACTGAAGCGACAGCAGCAGCATACACCTGTGAAACCATCACCACAATCAAGATACTGAACAAGTACATCATCTCTCAAAGTTCCTTCATGTCACTCTCCTGCAATACAATCCCATCTTCAGGCACCTACTACTACGGCTTTCTATCTTTGCAATTTCTAAAATTTTGTATGAAAGGAATCATACAATACGTACATTCTTCTTTGCCTGGCTTTTTCACTCAGTATAGTTATTTTGAGATTTATCTATGTTGTTGCTTCATTACTTTTTTTTTTTCTGTTCAGTATCCCATTATATAGACATACAAATGTATTTGCATGTTGATAGACATTTGGGTTGCTCATACTTGGTGCTAGCAGTCTTTTAAACTTTATTCATTCTAGTGATTCTGAAGCAGTATCTAACTATAGTTTATATTTCACTAATGACTGGTGTTATTGAGTACCTTTTGTCTGCATTAACCAAAGTGTCTGCTTGCATCTTTTACTCATTTTTAATTGGATTGTTTGCCTTCTTATTATTGAACTGTTAGAGTTCTTTATATATTCTGATACAACTTCTTTACTGCCTTCTTATTATTGAACTGTTAGAGTGCTTTATATATTCTGATACAACTTCTTTATCATACAGATGCATAGTGAATATTTTTTTCCCAGTCTGTGACTTGTCTTTCAAAAAAAACATAAGATTTTTTTTCTTTTTTCTATACATCCCAGCTTCCCAGGGAGTTCAGCTGGTAAAGAATTCACCTGCAATGCGGGAGACCTGGGTTCAATCCCTGGGTTGGGAAGATCCCCTGGAGAAGGGAACGGCTACTCACTCCAGTATTACTGCCTGGATAATTCCATGGACAAAGAAGCCTGGCAGGCTACAGTCTATGGGGTTGCAAAGAGTTGGACATGACTGAGCAACTTCCACATACTTCCCAGCAACAGCAAACCATGGTTTGAGGGTTAATTGAGTAAATCCCAGAATCTGAGCTCAATTGTTTATGCTATTATTTGAACAAGAATGATTACTCTTCTGTATTTCTATCACTGAAGTATTTACACAACATCTCCCTAATGTCAAGTAAAATACTGCTTAGAACAGCACAAAAGGCCCTGAGTTCACTGTCATAAAATTCTTGGCTTTATGATGTCAGCCTCTCAAAAGAAGCAAGGTTGTCATGTTCAAAATCTGCAACTGATTTAAAGTTCACAAGTTATCAGCTCTAATGAATAAACTGAGCTCATCCTCCAAAAGACAGCCTCAGAGACTATCAGAATGTAAAGGCTGTCTTAACTTGCTACACTAAACTTGAGGTTGCTACTGATACTTTTAGCTAGCAATTTCCTTTGGTACAGCATCCTTCAGATTTTCATCTCCATCAGTGACTTCATACCTGATCCACTAACTGTCCTTCTAAAGTTAGTCAGTGTCCAAAATGTACCTTCAAGACACCAACTAAACATATTTTCTCTGTGGCATCAATTGCAATAATATAACAGTACAAAGTAATGCTCAAAATTCTCCAAGGCAGGCTTCAACAGTACGTGAACCACGAACTTCCAGATGTTCAAGCTGGATTTAGAAAAGGCAGACAAACCAGAGATCAAATTGCCAACATCTGTTGGATCATCAAAAAAGCAAGAGAGTTCTACTTCTGCTTTATTGACTACGCCAAAGCCTTTGACTGTATGGATCACAACAAACTGTGGAAAATTCTGAAAGACATGGGAATAACAGACCGCCTGACCTGCCCCCTGAGAAATCTGTCTGCAGGTCAGGAAGCAATGGTTAGAACTGGACATGGAACAACAGACTGGTTCCAGATTGGGAGAGGAGTACATCAAGGCTGTATGTTGTCACCCTGCCTATTTAACTTATATGCAGAGTACATCATGCGAAATGCTGGGCTGGATGAAGCACAAGCTGGAATCAAGATTGCCCGGAGAAGTATCAATGACCTGAGATATGCAGATGACATCGCCCTTATGGCAGAAAGTGAAACAGGAGAGTGAAAATGTTGGCTTAAAACTCAATGTTCAGAAAACTAATTCATGGCATCCGGTCCCATCACTTCATGGCAAATAGATGGGGAAATAGCGGAAACAGTGACAGTCTTTATTTTGAGGGGTTCCAAAACCACTGCAGATGGTGATTGCAGCCATGAAATTAAAAGACAATTGCTCCTTGGAAGAAAAGTTATGACCAACCTAGACAGCATATTAAAAAGCAGAGACATTATTTTGCCAAAAAAGGTCTGTCTAGTTAAGGCTATGGTTTTTCGAGTAGTCATGTATGGATTTGAGAGTTGGACTATAAAGAAAGCTGAGCACCAAAGAATTGATGCTTTTGAACTGTGATGTTGGAGAAGGCTCTTGAGAGTACCTTGGGCTCCAAGGAGATCCAACCAGTCCATCCTAAAGGATATCAGTTTTGGGTGTTCATTGGAAGGATTGATGCTGAAGCTGAAACTCCAATACTTTGGCCACCTCATGCAAAGAGTTGACTCACTGGAAAAGACCCTGATGTTGGGAAAGACTGATGGTGGGAGAAAAAGGGGGTGACAGAGGCTGAGATGACTGGATGGAATCATCGACTCAATGAGTAAACACTGACATGAGTAAACTCTGGGAGTTGGTGATGGACAGGGAGGCCTGGTGTGCTGCAGTCCATGGGGTCACAAAGAGGCAGACATGACTGAGCAACTGAACTGAACTGAAAAAGGAATCAGGAGAGGGAGCAAGAGAGAGAGAGAGAGAGACAAAAGGGAAGAACATCATTCTCTAAGACTGAGTTCCATAAGGAAGAACAAGATGACACTGGAGGAATGATCGAAAATTCTCAAGGAGAAAATACATTTTAATGGAAGACAAAAACTCATATGTTTGTAATAATACTAAAGCAAGATAATAATGTGAAGTGTAATATTAACAAGTATGGTTTATCCTTTCTTCAGCCTTCCTTTCCTGGCACTCATTGCACACAGGATAGGTATCTACAAGCAAAAATGCAGAGTGACAAAAGAATTGATCTCTTGGCTTTGGAACTTTAAAAACCAAGGGCTAAGCTAAAAAGCAAAGTGAGTTTTTCCCTCCCTACTTTCACCTCCTCTCTCTCCATGTACTTGAACAAGGTAACAATTCTCTGATCTGATAATCTCAATCAAAGGCGAGTAAAGATCCTTAATGACTAAATGCAGTTAGTGATCCTGAACTGGACCCTGGATTAGCGAGGGAAAAACATTTATAAAGGACATTGAGGGGACGACTGGAAATTTCTGGACACAGAAAGTAGAAATACTAGTAAAAGTATGCAACAACATTAAATTTCCAAATGTGATAAGATTGAATGCCTTGTTCTTGAGAGATATATGGTATTTCAGGGTTAAATGGCATGATGTAGGCAACTAACTCTTCACTGATTCAGGTAGGAGGAGTACGTGTGTGTGTGTGTGTGTGTGTGTGTGTGTGTGTGTGCAGACAGAGAGATAAAGTATGTGTGAGTGTGTGTGTGAATGTGTGTAGACAGATAACGTGAGACAGGTAACTGTTGATGTGTCTAGATAAAAACGTGGACAGATATTCATTACATTAATCTTAACAACTTTCCTGAAGGTTGAGGTTTTCAAAATTAACACACTTTTCTGAAATAGGAGAAGAGAGACAGAATCAGAAAGGAGAGCAAAATAGTGAGGTGCTGATCAAATGTTTTTACCAAAGGGGTGTTTGTAGCAAAAGGATAAAAGATATAATACTCAAATGTGGTAGCACAGGGGATCTGTACCCCTCTTTCCACCTGGATTACAGGAGGCAGTAGCCTTGCCTGGAGGAATAAGGTAAAGAGGACTGTGTGGAGTGTTGAGGGCCAAGAGGATATGACAAAGCTCATCACGTTACCCATGGCAGAGCAAAGCAGCTATGTCCGCATCACTGACAGTACTTCAGGGGGATTTGTAAACAGCCAGCAGTGGGCTCATCTCCCTGATGCCATGATGTGGTCTGCTACTCCAGGAAGAAGGATGGAGAAAGAAACTCAACTTACTGATTTTAAACTTGGAAAAGCTGAGTTTACCCACAAATGACTAATTTCGTATTTTATGTTGCTCAACAGAAATAGAATAGGGATGTAACATTGAGATGAGTATCAGTGTTTTTTTTTTTTTTAAAGTGTTACACTTCTTATACACCTGTGTTTCTGTGGCCTGAGATTCTATACACCAGAACAGCAACATAACAAACAGATATTGCCTGGATATTCATAACATTTCAAACCTTGGACAGTTGTAATTTAATCTGGATCCTGTTCCCAAGAATCCTTTGCCATCAGTATTAATTGACTGCGGCAAAAAGGGAGGAGAAGGTGACTTCACATTTATGAATATCAAATATGAGGACTCAGCTTTTTGCCTTCCAGCAGCCAAATTCCTTATCTGGGAAGTCATTGTTGTTGTTCAGCTGTTAAGTCATGTCCAACTCTTCGTGACCCCATGGACTGCAGCATGTCAGGCTTCCCTGTTCTTCACTATCTCCCAGAGTTTGCTCAAACTCATGTCCATTGAGTCGGTGATGCCATCCAACCATCTCATCCTCTGTCACCCACTTCTCCTCCTGCCCTCAAACTTTCCCAGCATCAGGGTCTCTTCCAGTAAGCCAGCTAATTGAGTTGGCATCAAGTAGTCAAAGTACTGGAGCTTCAGCTTCAGCATCAGTCCTTCCAATGAATCAGTCAGGGTTGATTTCCTTTAGGATTGACTGGTTTGATCTCCTTGCAGTCCAAGAGACTCTCAAGAGTTCTTCTCCAGCACCACAGTTCAAAAGCATGAATTCTCCAGTACTCAGCATTATTTATGATCCAACTCTCATATCTGTACATGACTACTGGAAAAACCATAGCTTTGACTATACAGACCTTTGTCAGCAAAGTGTCTGGGAAGTGCTTCGCTGTTAAAATGACACTTTTAAAGTGACAAATACCTTTTAAATAGAGCATGTAGGAAAGCTTTCTAAAATCAAAATCCAATTTTAGTGATCACACAGTTGTTTCTCTAAGTTCAGGCATGGCACCTTATATACTTTTAGAATTTTGGAAGAGTTTATAGTTACAGTTATCTGCTTAAATTGTGCTTTAAATGTCAGCCCTCTAAAAAATACCCAGGAATATTCCCTGTAGTCTATGTCATTAAGCTAGATTTTTACTTGGCAGCCCTCAAGGTGAGGATTCTTGCAATATTAAGATAATAAATAGTCTCTTCTGTGCAGATTTTTAGTACCTTGGGAATTCAAAGATCAAGTTGCTTAGAGACCCCATGGAATTTGCAGAAAAAGCAAACTCTAATCTTGACATCTGTAATTAACATTTATCTTACTCTGAAAATTCAGTTTGCTGGCAGCTTAGCTGCTCTTAGGAGGTGAATAATGCCCCTGCTACACCACATCCCACACACTTTCCCTCCCGAGGGTGGGTGGGGTGCTCCAGGGCTCTCCACAGGCTCTTCTCTCTTGGACACAGTTTCAAGTTCTTGTTCTTATGTAGTGCTTGCAGATGCCTAGGTTTCCTTTCAGTCAAGCTCCCTGCTGGTCTCCTGAGCAAGGGTAGTGCTGGCGTGGTTTCAGTGCTTTTTATACTGGGGTCTCAGAACAATGTGTACATATGCCTAGAGCACAGGATCAACTGAAGGTTGTGAAAATAACATACTAGGTCATGAAATGTGAAAACATCTGTATAATCCTGGCACAATGTAAAAAATATTTAGCTTTCCCTCGCTAACCCAGATCATTGGCTACTTAGGCAAAGCCAAGTTATACAAGCCTGACCTGTATGTGCACACACACACACACACACACACACAAATACGCATTTTACTGTGACTGACACATGTGCTAGTTCTAACTGCTCCAATATTGTTTCCACGTATTTACATTGTAACTCTTGGGGCTGAGGTGCACACATGCTTGGCTAATACATAAATCAACACCATCACCACATTGAAAAGAATCTATCTTCCATCTCATCCTTAAAAGACAATTTATTGAATTGACTAAGTAGCTAAAGTATTGATAATCAGAGCATCATTCATTCAACCAATATTTATTGAACTCCTACTCTGGGACCTGGCATCTTGGCTGAGTATGCCATAGTGAGTAAGACAGAGTGGGTCCTGCTGCCTCTAATCCAACATCCTAGTTAGAAAAGGGAGAGAGAGATCGAACAAGGAGAAAAGTTAATAAAATAATGGTCAGATGTTGATAAGTGCCTGAAAGAAGTTAAAATGGAGTGAGATACCTTAGGAAGGCTGTGGGTCTGCCTCAGTTGAGGGATCAGGGAATGTTTTTGAGCTGAAAGCTGGTTCACAAGTGTTTAGGATATGGCTCTGTCTTCAGTTATTAGGGTCATTTTATGACTTTGCTAAGTGGCTTCAGTCATGTCCGACTCTGTGCGACCCCATAGACAGCAGCCCACCAGGCTCCCCCGTCCCTGGGATTCTCCAGGCAAGAACACTGGAGTGGGTTGCCATTTCCTTCTCCAATTATGACTTGGCCAGGAGAAAAAGATATCCTTGGTACACATTCAAACGCAGTTATTAGAATAAACATCTTATGGATAGTGTTCTATATTATGACCTTGATGTCCATCTTCTTCCTTTTTAAGCTTCGTTCTAAAGTGATATTATACCACTGGAATCCACTTTGGAAATATAAGTGGCAAGTCCAGACCCATTAGCTGTGAGTGATACAGAAATCCCAAAAAGATGTTCCCGCAGAGGCTATGCTGGCCTTTCAGACAAAAATAATGAGTTCACTCTGTGCTGGCTGCCATATGCTTGCACATCTCAGCCTGTATCAGTGACCAAAATCATCCAAATGACTCTGTAAGTGTCTATGATGAAGAACAGCTACTAACACACCCAGGCAAGCATTCTTCCATTTGTTTCTTCTGCAAATTCATCAACCAGCAGTTCTCATGCTCAGGGTAAAAAGCAGACATAGTTCTTGTCAGGCAGTGTATCTACTGAGATGTTGTAGGGTGTTAATAGCCTATCATCTTGGACTTAATATACCTTATGACATATAGGCAACAAAAATAGCCAACTGAAAGTGCTACCATGCAAAGTTCTAAAAATGATCTAAAAAATTAACCACTAGTCACATAACCTTAAGGGGCTTCCCAGGTGGCTCAGTAGTAAAGAATCCACCTGCTAACGTGCTAATGCAGGAGACACAGGAGACTCAGGTTTGATCCCTGGGTCAGGAAGATCCCCCAGAGGAGGAAATGGCAACCCACTCCAGTGTTCTTGCCTGGAGAATCCCATGGACAGCCCATGGGGTCTCAAAGAGTTGGACACAACGGAGCACACACACATACATAGCCTTGTGCTAATCATTCACCTCCCATAAATATTAACTTTTTGTATGTAAAAAGAAAAAAATTTAACCGGATAAACTCTAATTCTAAATAAATTCTAATTTTAGTTCTAATTTGTGTCTTTTAGGATTCCACGAAAATAACTCACAAATATTTCTATGCAAGGCAAGATAGAAAACATATTTAAATGCAAGAAAGAATACCTGAGCATTCTGAGCACTGTGTCCTTTGGAAATACACTTGGTGCAACTAGAACCAAGAGTCAACAGTGGCTTGAACAAATAAGGTATTCTCTTTCCAGCAAAACAAGAAGTCTGGAGGTAGGCTTCAGCTGAATTTGGTTCAGCAGCACCACCTATTAGGGTCAGACTCTCCTTGATCATTCCCTCACTTGTATCCTCAACTTTGCAAAACAGCTGCTACAACTGCAAAACTCATAGCCTCACAACTAGCTGAACAGCTTAAGTGAGAAGAGAGCATCGCCAGTTAGATTGGATCTTTCTACCAGGAAATTAAAGAATTTGACAGAATTTCATGTTGCATCCAGTACCTTTGGTCTCATGGATCACATGGCCAACTCTAGGTACAGCAGTGACTGCAAAGTGAGTATCCAGCATCTCCAGCCTGCAGGGTGGAGACCTCTTCAATGACTCCTGAGCCAGCCAAGTGCCCATGTCTATTACAATCATTCCAATTTAACAACTTAATTTCCCTATGCATCTCCTTAATTATAGCTCTCAGGATAGTTATATCAATGGTTCCACTGAAATATAGATATGAAACAAACATTAAACTATTGAATAGATAAAATTTAGGAAGGAACTGGCTTGTAGAAAACATTAGCAGGGAAAACCAACACCATTTGAGTCAAACAGGAATGCCTCAACATGTATAAAAACTAATTATGGTTAAAGTTGGCCAATTTTTAAAAAATATCTTTTCTGACTGTAAAAGAAATATAAGCTTATTGAACAAGAATCTTAGATTGTAAGGAATTGTAAAGGAGAAAATGAAAGTCACCTGAAAGTAACCCTGATATAATAAATTTAGTATTCACCCCTTCAAATGTTTTTTCTAAGCATTCTACACATATTCTTCTTTCCTCACTCTGTTCTTTCTGTAACTAAGCCAGCTTCTTCTGAAATCTACTTTTCTCTACTGAATATATCTTGTCCCCTTTCCACATAGTTGTTGAGTTACATTCCACACATAGGGGTTAAGAGTACAGACTCAGGTCAGAATGCCTGGGTGTCATTCCCAACTCTACTATTTACCAGCTGCACAGCCCCATGCAACTAATTGAACCCTTTTGTGTCTCACTTTCCTCGACTTTAAAATGAGACAAAATAGTACTATTTACACAGAGGATCATTGTGAAAATTAAGAGTTAACCCCTATAATAAACTTAGCATAGCATCAGGCTATGTACTATGTAATAGTAAGTATAGTATAATAGTAACTGTAAGTATAATAATTATTATATATTATATGTACTATAGTAAGAGTAATTAATAGTAATTGTAAGTATAATAATTATTACATATTATTATATGCAATAATATTACATACAATATGTAATAGTAAGTGCTCAGTAAATGTCAGTTATTTTTATGTACGGAAATGTGTCAACCAATTCCATCATTCTGAATTGGTGAATAAGTTGTTTTAAAATATTTTATTTTATAAATGGCCCGCCCATTAATATCCTTGAAGTACATCTTTGGACACATGTCCAATGATTTTCTAAGGATACATTCTATCAAATAGAATTGTTGAGCCTGATGATATCCAAATTCAAATTGTTTATGCTTATTTCCAAGCTTCTCTTAAGAAACCTTGCTCCTGGCCCAGCTGCTGCTGCTGCTGCTGCTAAGTTGCTTCAGTCGTGTCCGACTCTGTGCGACCCCATAGACGGCAGTCCACTGGGCTCCCCCATCCCTGGGATTCTCCAGGCAAGAATACTGGAGTGGGTTGCCATTTCCTTCTCCAATGCGTGAAAGTGAAGTTGCTCAGTCGTGTCAGACTCTTAGCGACCCCATGGACTGCAGCCCACCAGGCTCCTCCGTCCATTGGAGTTTCCAGGCAAGAGTACTGGGGTGGGGTGTCATTGCCTTCCCTGCCTGGCCCAGCAGAAGTGTTTATTTCTGTGTACAAAAGTGCTCGTTTCTCCACACCATCTCTAACACTGGAAGTTAGCTTTTGCCAAACTGGTCAGGGAAAAATCTTATTACTCCTTAAATTTGCATTTCTTTGATCAGTTAAAAAAAAAGTTTAAAACTTAAAAATATTTTTAACTATTTATGTTCCTTTTGTTTGTTTAATGAATTACTTGATTACATCCTTCAAGGCTTAACTGATTTTTTTGTAGGTACTGATTGCCCTATATGCTCTTGAAATTGAGGACTCAAGTGGCAAAAATGAGTCTGCCAATTCTCCAAACATTTCTTCTTACATTCTCAATGCCTGCTACCAAATTTTTCTCAATTTGGAAGAAATATCTGGTCAAGAGAAATTTTCAGCTTTTCTGAGATGTATATCTCAGAAGAACCTATAAGAAGGGACACAGTGAAAAGATGAGAAAAAAAAACAGGAAGAAATTATTTTAAATGAGAATGAGTTACTGAATTACCTATTGGATTATTTTTAAAATTTTGATTATATTTTGATTTGTCCCAAATTGCCAGGGACAAAGGATGGAACTCCACTGTTTTACTAAGTGTTCCTGTTGTACATCTTTAGAGGGAATATAAGTCACTCAAGGCAGCTTTTTCCAAAACCCTTTTCTCAGCATCACTTGGAAAGCTTAAATACTTGATTCTGGAGTTCAATTTCCATGCTAATGATAAGAGTCTCTAAAGATATAGACTGAATAGTTGACTCTTTTAAAAGCTCTTCTGAGGGGATTCTTAAAAATATCAATGTTGGAAAAACTTCAGAAGATGTCAGTTTATTAAGATTACTCCATTCAATTGCTCAGCTATTCATTAAGAAATAATTAAAATAGCTACTGAGCACCTACTATGTACCAGCCACTGGCCTAGCGATATAGCAAATTACATGTTCTAATGGAGTTTACATTAAAGCAGAGGGAGGCAAATAATAAACAAATATGTATCATTAGGCAAGGTGGTAAGTGCTATTACAAAGTAAGGAAAAAGAGGGTGATAAGTGATATAGAGTGGGTACTATTTTCTTTTTATTAATAATAAACCCCTTTTATTTATCTCTCTTATAATCAATAAAATTATTTTAATATCAGTTTGAGAGGACTTCCAATTTCTCAGTTCTCCTCAGTTTGGGGCTGACTCTCTATCATTCAACATTTCCTTGCTTTCTTCCATCCTTGCCTATTCCTGGAGAAGGCTGGGCCTTATAGAGATCAGTAAGGGAAAGACTCAATGGCCAAAGGACTGGCCATTTCTACGATAAGATAATGAACAAACTGGTGTGTGATAAACAGCAAAGACAATAATCAGGTGGTGGTAAAATAAGAACCAAGGCAAATATTTATAGTCTACACAAGCCTAATAAATTATCAGCTACAGTCTTTAAGAAAAGCACTGCCAAGCCCTGTGGAAGCATCCAGCACATTGGACAGTGCCAGCAACAAGCTAAGGTGCAGCTGCTGAGGGTCTGCTGAGGAGCTGCCAAGTTCTGGAACATTCTATTGCACAGAATTCAGGCTAAAGGAAGATCAGGACTGGGAGTGGGAAGAATGTGCTTAAAGCTTTGAAAGGCTTTGAAACAAATCTGGTTAAACTAAGCACTGGTTAAGAAGCTTTCATACTCTAAACCTGAAATCAAGCCAGAAACTCATACCAACAATTCCTCTTCATTCATCAGTAGCTGCAACAGAACAGAAATTGAAATGATACTTGGCAAATTGTCATACACAGACTCTTTGGCATTTAGAGCTGATTATCAGCCCTGGGATTCAAGTAAGGGGTCTGCTCACTCAAGGTCAGAGTTCATTAACTGTATCTACACATTATCCCCTGGAGAAGGGAATGGCTACCTACTCCAGTATTCTTGCCTGAAGAATTTCATGGACAGAGAAGCCTGGTGTCAGACACGGCTGAGCAACTAACACATGCATCCACACATTAACTGATTCATGAGCCCTGTGATGTAAACAAACTCTTATTTGTGTGTGTGTGTGTGTAACAAGAGGGCTGTATACCCATGCGTTTTTTTCCTATGAAAATGTTCTATCAGTTACTCAAAAGAGACCATGGCCCAATATAGCTTGTTCAAGTATCAACATTCCTTGAGCCTTAAGTTGGAATAGCCAATTCAGCCATAGAAGGCTCACAGTTTGAATGAATATCTTGAAATACTATTTCCGCCCTGACCTTAACGTGCTGACACTCTCCTTCAGAGTTTTAAAATATTTCCTGCCCTGTAAGTTCAGTCCCCTGGTCAGGATGGTAAAAGCAACATGTTTGTTATGTACGAAGACCTGCATTCACAGTTCAGTCCAGTCGCTCAGTCGTGTCTGACTCTTTGCGACCCCATGAATCACAGCACGCCAGGCCTCCCTGTCTATCACCAACTCCCGGAGTTTACTCAAACTCATGTCCATTGAGTCAGTGATGCCATCCAGCCATCTCATCCTCTGTCGTCCCCTTCTCCTCCTGCCTCTAATCCCTCCCAGCATCAGGGTCTTTTCCAATGAGTCAACTTTGCACGAGGTGGCCAAAGTATTGGAGTTTCAGCTTTAGCATCAGTCCTTCCAATGAACACCCAGGACTGATCTACTTTAGAATGGACTGTTTGGCTCTCCTTGCAGTCCAAGGGACTCTCAAGAGTCTTTTCCAACATTAAGCACTTTAAAAAACACATCATTGTGTTAGGTTATCTACTGCTGCATAATAAACTGCCCCAAACTTAACAGTGCTGTTTATTCACAATTCTGTAAGGTCAGCAACTTGGACTGGACTCAGCTGAACAATTCCTTTATCTAGAAATTACTAGACATAGGTTTAGAATCCCACATCATCACTTTTGCACATTCATCAGTCACAGCATGTTACAAGACCACCTCCTAATGGGAGGAGCCACAAAGGCATGTTACAAAGAAGTTGCACACAGAATTACTGCAGGCATCTTGCAAACAATCTACTGCACCTACATGCTGAAGAATTTATGGTTAAAATAATATCATTTTTGTAATTTGCTCAAAAAGTCTCAGAAAAAAAAAAAAACTGATGGGACAATAGTTGAAACAAAAATGGTGAAAAAAAAAAATGATCATCACTAAAACTTGATGCTGGGCAACCAGGATTACAGTTTACCCTTGAAACAGTCAGTTCTTAATGCACCGACCCCTAGTGCAGTTAAAAATCTCTGTAAAACTTTATAGTCAGCCTTCTGTATCCATGGTTCCACATCCTTGGATTCAACTAACCTCAGATGACATAACACTATAGTATGTATTTATATTAAAAATTCCATGTGTAAGTGAACCCTTACAGACTCATGTTGTTCAAGGGCTCACTGTATTTACACTAGTCTCTCTAAAATTTCTTTTTGGTTCTTTCTTTGGATTTCCATCTCTCTGCTTACATCGCCCATCTGTTTTTATATGCCATCTAACTTTGTCCATGAAAGCCCTTAGCATATTAACCAGTTGTTTTAAATTCCCAGTCTGACAATTTCAACATCTCTACCATGTCTGGTTCTGATGCTTGCTCTATCTCTTCAAATTCTGAGGTTTGTGTTTTGTTTTGTTTTACTTTTAGTTCGCCTTGTAGATTTTTCTTGATAGCCAGACATGATATACCAGGTAAAAGACACCACTGTAAACAGGCCTTGGGTCACATGGTGGTGGGAGGAGGGGAAGTGCACGACAGACCTATGATCAGGTCTCAGTCTTTAGTGAGCCTATGTCTCTGGACTGGAAAGTTGACTGCAGGTTTTTCTCCCCACTTAGGTGGGACAAAGTGGCCATAGTAGGCTGGAGTTGAGTATTTCCCAGCCCCAGGTGAGTTAGGCTCTGATAATACCCCAAGAGGTGAGGGTCTGGTTAATTAGTTTCTCCTGAGGACAGGCCTTGTTAAAGAAGAAAAGTGCTCTGGCACATTTCATATGTTTCTTCCTCCTCCCCTGATGGAAGCATGAGGGGATTTTTCCTTGGTATTTACTATGGGAACCTGCTTGAGTTCCTGGAGATAAATCTCACAATATTGTCCCCTCTCCCAAGCCAGGGTCCCCCTGGAGTTTTGAGCTCTGAGACTTGTCCCCACTGAGCCTCCAGCAATTCAGCAGTTATAGACCTACCTGAAAGTTTCTGCTCCAGGAAGCCAAGCCTCTCTGTATTCACCTTCTGTCTCTCCAATCTTGGGGGCAACAGTTTGTCCTGTGTCCCCCCTTCTTTTACAGATCCAAGATTAGTTGTTAATTTTTCAGTTTGTTAGACTTGTTATTTGCTGTTAGGATACAGTACAACTTGTAAGCTCCTTACATTTGCAACTGGAAATTGAAATCACAGTAGTCACTACTTTGGTGTGTGTGTTTGCAATTTTTCAAATAAAAAGGTTAAAATTAAATTCCTTAAAAAACTGCAACTAGAACTGCCCTATGACCCAGCAATCCCACTGCTGGGCATAAACACCAAGGAAACCAGAATTGAAAGAGACACATGTACCCCAATGTTCATTGCAGCACTGTTTATAATAGCCAGAACATGGAAACAACCTAGATGTCCATCAGCAGATGAATGGATAAGAAAGCTGTGGTACATATACACAATGGAGTATTACTCAGCATCAAAAAGAATTCATTTGAATCTGCTCTAATGAGATGGATGAAACTGGAACCTATTATACAGAGTGAAGTAAGCCAGAAAGAAAAACACCAATACAGTATACTGACACATATATATGGAATTTAGAAAGATGGCAATGATGACCCTGTATGCGAGACAGCAAAAGAGACACAGATGTATAGAACGGACTTTTGGACTCTGTGGGAGAGGGAGAGGGTGGGATGATTTGGGAGAATGGCATTGAAACATGTATACTATCATGTAAGAATGAAGCTTCAGCCTATGTTCGATACTGGATACAGGATGCTTGGGGCTGGTGCACGGGGATGATCCAGAGAGAGGATATGGCGTGGGATGTGGGAGGGGGATTCAGGATTGGGAGCTCATATACACCCGTGATGGATTAATGTCAATGTATTGCAAAACCAATACGGTATTGTAAAGTAAAATAAAGTAAAAAAAAAATAAAAAATAAAACAGAAAAAAAAATAATAAAATAAATTAATTAATTAACAAAACCCATGCTCTAAATTAATCCATATAATTTGCTTTTCCACTCATATATGGGGACACTGAGAGAGGGACCAGTCACTGGCCTTTGCTAAGGTGACGCATTTAGTAATAATGGATAATATTTACTAAAGACATACAATGTGCCAGCACCTTTCCAATTACATTGCATAACACATTTTCCCTTAATCATCAAACACTATGCACCAGGTGGTATTATAATCTCCATTCTGAGATGAGAAACACCAAAGGGTTGCCCAGGGTCACAGAATAAGTAGAGAAAGCAGAACTTAGATCCAAAACATGTGGCTCCAATGACTCCACTCTTAGACCACTGCCTGACAAAGAAGTGAAGCTGAGATTAGAATCAAAGTTTGTCTTTGTCCATTGGCAGGACTTACCCATGTCACAGTGGCAGGCTGGGACTTTGGGAGCTGGGTGGTTCCCTGGTCATAATCTTTCAGTCCATTGCCTGTCCAAGTTTGTTTCTCCCAAATTTATACATTGTATTGACAATTAATATGCGACACTCTACCAGGGATATGACTAAATTGCATAGTTTAGGTTTTCCATCTCTTCTACTGTGAAATATAATGTACCCTAAGTGCTTTAAAGTATAAAAAGGACAATTTCACTCATTCACCAACTAGCATTTTAAACCAACAACCATTTGTAAAGTTATTTTCAAAAGAAGCTAAAACTTGTGGTAAAATAAAGTTCCACTTTAGAATTTTCCTAACTTCCTCAACTGGAAATGTCCTTTAGTGTACACCTGCACTATTTCAGGGTGAGAAGCAAAAAGACTCATGAGTGAGGAGGGATTTTGACTATTAAAGTTTGTTTCCAGGAATGACCTGAGAAGAAGTACAGGGAGCTGCTTGGGAGTTTTCAATTACTCTCCCTTCTAAACAGAGGTGCTCTTTGTCACTTCTAAGCACTCCCCTTTTTTAAGTCAGAGCCTCAGCTACTCAGTCTGAAGGCATGGCTTATTATTCCTGACTCAGAGGAAGTGAGAAAGTATAATTTACCAAAATATTTAGTGACAAACAGCAGGGGGGGATTTCATACCTAGGCCATGTGAAGTATTGAAGTATTGTTGGGGGAAGCACACTGACTGAAACCACTCACCCTGGCCAGGTACCACAGTAACCATTTGCATGAGTTGTTTTATGACAGGAGATCCTGATAAGGAATATGGAACTAATAAGCCACCACCAACCTGAAGAGTTTGGGAAAGGTCGAAAGGAGACACCGTGTGTCCGTCCACTTCCCAGAATTCCTCTCGCTAGCATCCATCTTGGCTGAGCGATGCGTGCGCCACCAGGAAAGACTCTGAATTAGAATGACTGGCCAAAGACCACCCGGAAACTAATCCCATCACCATAAAACCAGACATTGCAAGCCACGTGGCAGAGCAGTTCTCCTGGGTTTCCTTACCCTACTGCTCTCCACCAGGGTGCCCTTTCCCAATAAAATCTCTTGCTTTGTCAGCACACGTGTCTCCTCGGACAATTCATTTCCGAGTGTTAGACAAGAGCCCAGTTTCAGGCCCTGGAAGGGGTCCCTCTTCCTGCAACAGTATCACTAGGCCTTGTCTGAAAGAATCTTCCAACTCCATCAGCAGGAGTGCCACATCCCAACTGTAACAGGAATGTTTATAGATGGGGATTAAGGAGAGGGAGGGTGGGGGGTGTGTGTGTGTGTGTAAGGAGAGGGAGGGTGGGGTGTGTGTGTGTGTTCATGCTGATTAGAAGTTAAAAGAGGTCATGACTTATCTAGAAACATAGCAAACTTTTTAAAAGGGAGCAGTCCCTCTAAGAGTTAACTGCTGATACAAAAATTTGATGCAAATGTTTTATTGATTTCAATTTAACTTGTTTCTCTGAGGTCCCAAAATATCCTTTTGTAAACAGGCTTGTGAGTGAGTGAGGGTGGCTCAGTCGTGTCCGACTCTTTGTGACCCCATGGACTATACCTGTCTCTTATACACATCTAGATGTGTATAAGAGACAGTACCCAAAATATCCTTTTGTAAACAGGCTTGTGAGTGAGTGAGGGTGGCTCAGTCGTGTCCGACTCTTTGTGACCCCATGGACTATACAGTCCATGGAATTCTCCAGGCCAGAATACTGGAGTGGGTAGAGTCCCTTCCAAAAGGGAATGAAGGGAAAGTAAGTAAAACAGTGCCTGACCCACAGACACAAAACATTGGATCTACTTGTCCACTGTATTCCCTGTATTGCACCCCAGGTTTGCAGAGAGGATGTCAAAGGACTGCGGATTGGTCAGCACTGAGCTATGCAATGTTCTCTGATGCTTCTAAAGAAATAAATACTAAAGAAATTGAAATACTGAGATTAAGGAACACGGGAAAGCAGAGTGAACCATATTTAAACACTTAATGTATTTCAAAATAGGGAGTGGGACAGAGAAGAGAGACAGAGAGGCAAGCTCCTGACACCAGGCTCCTGAATTACATGGACATCAAACTCAATTACAAACACATAAAACAGTCAAATATTTAATAAAACAGTTGGAACTTGACCTCAAACACTCATAGGTGCATTGTATGGATTAAGTTTCCCGGAAACAGAAGTAGTAAAAGCAGATTATTTATAAAGAAGTATTTTCTCTCTCCATCCAAGTAAACTCTTCCCCTGGTAACTGCACAGCTGTTGTAGTAGCCTTTGGGAGAGGGGTTGGTTGCTTCCCTTTCTTTAAGCTCCCCAACACTAGACAAAGGTAAATCAAAATTTGAATTCTTCTCAGTTTTCAGAATTTTCAGAATTTCTAAGAAAATAAAAGTTCATCCCAGAAGATTGGCCTAAGTCGATAAGTTAGATACTGTGAGGGGATCATCACCGAGGAAGCTGGAACTGCTGGACTTTTAATTTTAACACTGGTATTATTCAGCCCGGAATGCATCCTAGGTCTCAGCCCTCAGCGCATGTCCCTTACAATCACAGCCACCAGGCATTTTTCTTTCACTGTGGGAAAGTGTCAAATCCTTTCTCTTTGTGTGCATATTTGAGTCACAGGAAATGGTCTTTACATTCCATTCTTAGGAATGAATGAGGTGTGAGAACATTCCAATTTCACATAAATGCTTCATGTCTTTATCACAGTGGATTTGCGTTTTTTTAATATATATAACGATTTAAAAATTCTAGCAATTATAAAAATGATAGACTTATGGAAAATTCAGAACACAGACAAGAAAAAGAAAAAAGTGGGAGAAGCCATGAAGTCACTCAGTCGTGTCCAACTCTTTGCAACCCCATGGACTGTAGCCTACCAGGCTTCTCCGTCCATGGGATTCTCCAGGCAAGAGTACTGGAGTGGGTTAACATTTCCTTCTCCAGGGGATCTTCCCAACCCAGGGACTAAACCCGGGTCTCCTGCATTGCAGGCAGACGCTTTAACCTCTGAGCACCAGGGAGGCCCTAAAGTCATGCAAAGACAACTATTGGTAATATTTCCTGTTGTTTGGAAGCCTTTTTATTAAAATATGAATTATAAATTTTTCATTACTAAGGGTCATCTTCACATTTTAAAAAAACATATCTATGAAATGAGTTACAGTTTCATTATACATGATTCTGATAATTATAAATGTGTGGTTATGGCAACATTAATACAATTTTTGCTATAAATAATGCTATTGCAATAAACAATAAGCAACAATGAAAGCTGAGAAATAAACCTGAAACTATCTATATAATTTTAGAAGCAATAAGGATAATATAGGGCTTCCCTGGTGGTTCAGTCGTTAAAGCAGCTGCCTGCGATATAGGAAACTTGGGTTCGATCCCTGGGTCAAGAAGATCCCCTGGAGAAGGAAATGGCAACCCACTCCAGTATTCTTGCCTGGGGAATCCCATGGACAGAGGAGCCTAGCAGGCTTCAGTTTATGGTGTCACAAAAGTTGGACATGACTTAGTGAATAAAACACCACCAAGGATAATATAAATAACATCAGTTCAGTTCAGTCACTCAGTCGTGTCCAACTCTTTGCGACCCCATGAATCGCAGCACGCCAGGCCTCCCTATCCCTCACCAACTCCCGGAGTTCACTCAGACTCACATCCATCAAGTCAGTGATGCCATCCAGCCATCTCATCCTCTGTCGTCCCCTTCTCCTCCTGACCCCAATCCCTCCCAGCATCAGAGTCTTTTCCAATGAGTCAACTCTTCGCATGAGGTGGCCAAAGTACTGGAGTTTCAGCTTTAGCATCATTCCTTCCAAAGAAATCTCAGGGTTGATCTCCTTCAGACTAACTGTTGCTTCCTGACCTGCATACAGATTTCTCAAGAGGCAGGTTAGGTGGTCTGGTATTCCCATCTCTTTCAGAATTTTCCACAGTTTATTGTGATCCACACAGTCAAAGGCTTTGGCATAGTCAATAAAGCAGAAGTAGATGTTTTTCTGGAACTCTCTTGCTTTTTCCATGATCCAGCGGATGTTGGCAATTTGATCTCTGGTTCCTCTGCCTTTTCTAAAGCCAGCTTGAACATCAGGGAGTTCACGGTTCACGTATTGCTGAAGCCTGGCTTGGAGGATTTTGAGCATTACTTTACTAGCATGTGAGATGAGTGCAATTGTGTGGTAGTTGGAGCATAGGCCCTGGTTAAAGTCAAAAGAAATGGGTTTAGGTCTCAGCTGGGATAATAACTTGTAGTGTAATTAAGAATAGGCTGCTTTAAGACAAACCTGTGACAACTCTACTTGGGAATTCTGAATGTTTCCTCTAATTGCCCGGGTGAGATTCTGTAATGGTGATGTGAAAGATCACCTTACTCTTCTTCCCTACATATAGAAAGGTGAGCATCCAGTGCACCAAAGGGGCTCTTTGAGAAAAAGGCTCATAGCAGACTTGTCTCAAGAACTCCAGCAAGGCCTTAGCTAAATGGAAAAGCAAGAAAGAGGTACACAGGACACAAAGAAGTGTACTTCTTCATTCTCAAGCACATTCTGAGGATCACATGTTGACAGATGTTAGTTTCAGATGCACCAGGTAGACAGGAGTGGGTAGGGGTGATTCAAGACTCTGGACAATAAACAGGCTCCTCCTCCCAGCAAAAAAGAATAGATTGCTCAACCATTCTGAAGTTCCATTTTTTCATCTGTGAAATGAAGAAGTCAAATTTTAATCCCTAAAGTCCTTTCTTGTGTTAAGGTTTTTTGATATTAATAGGTGATTAACATTAACAGCTGAGCATGTGTTTGCTAGATTTGACCTGTACAGGCAACCACCTCTGATAATCAAATTACTTTAATTTCTGTTTTCTACTTATAAATGAGTTCATCCAGATGATCACTTTAATTCTCCATCAATGAAAACACTGCCAAAAAAAAGAAAATCAACTTGAGTTACTCTTTAGTCACAAATTCATTTGTGCTCTAAGACTAAACTGAAATAGGGCAGAAACAACTTTTAGAACTGCAGTAGTATAGTCAAGTTCTTTCCTCAAGCAAAGTTTCAGATAATCTATAACAATATTAAGAACTCCATTTGCACAAAATAGAAAATCCACAAAAGAAGCTTGAAAGACCCTTGAGCAACAACATAATCTAGTCTTGCCTTATACCATGGATCGCAAACTTAAATGCATATAAGAACCATATAAACAGGTAATATACAGGTCTCCTTATATCTGTCTCATTTCACTGAATGAATAAACCCAATGATAGAGTGACAGGGGCTGTAGCAAACAGAAAAAAGTGTGTCCAGAAAAAGACAAAGATCTACCAGATTACTGGCAGGAGGAATGTGAGCAAGCATAGTTAAATCTTTTGATTTTTCAAGGGAAGATGGCAATCCAGATGTGTGTGTGTGTAAAATTCCAAGTTTATAATTTGGGCTCAAATTTGCTTTTTGTTTTCTCCCCTGCTGTGTGGGTCAGACAGTAAAACTGTAGGCCACCAATTTCCAAACCTCCAACCTGTATAAAACTGATTCCCTGCATATTCTGGAATGTACACTGCATAGACATGCTACAGAAGCAGTCAGGCAAAAAGTGCAAGGCCAAGCCAACCACCTGTGGAAGAGAGAGCTTCACCTATCTATACAGACTTAAAGCTTAAAGAAGTTCAACATATAAACCAAGGAGATCCATTTTGGAAGTATTTTCTTCAAACAGCCACATGTTTTCTCACCTATGAATAAAATAGCTGATGATAACTGGATTGCTCATAGGTGGATGAACATACAGCTCTTTGGTTTTCAGAGTTCTAAGATGATTTTTAATCCCTTTTAAATGAACTTGGAAAAAAGTCTTACCATCAAAATATGCAATTTACTTGAATTCCGTCTGAACAATAAAATTATTCCAAGCCTCTGAGCCCCACCCCCTCCCCTCTCTTGAGCCAGGAGAAAGGGGCCTTATGCAGAGAAATAGTCTGCTGCTTTGCTGATGTGCTTAACATCAGAACACCTGCCCTTCCCTCTTGTTCCTATAAAAACATCTGCACAAAGTGGGCCCAGCTGGCTTGCAAATATGTTCCATGATGCAGCTTTCAGCCCCTTCCTATCACCCTTTGTCTTGTCTCCTTTCTGCCAGTGTGCATTTCGCTTTTAAACATCTAATGCTTAGTGAAAAAAACCATTGTTAACAGGTTAAAAGTTAATGTGCTTCGCCTGTTTCACCTCCTTCCATTAGTAAACTTGGATCGGCAAAGGGGGATTTGACATACTACCTGTTGGCCTATCTCTTCCATGGAGGATATTATGAGGGGTGCTCAAGAGTTGTTCATTAAAATGTCAGACTCAAATTTGGTAAAGTCATTATAACACCTGCTTTCTGGGAATTCTTGTGAAATCTCACTCCATTTCGCTTTGTATAGAGCCTTCTATTGGTCAAGAAATGCACCTCCTATGACTTATTTACAGTTCAAGGCCTATTTGGGGATGGTGAGGAGGAAAGAAATATCATGAATCAGCTAGTGGTGAACAGTCCCAGTGGATGAAGCTGAAAGGCATCCAGACTGCTTTGGAAGCCTCTTAAGATTAGAGGGTTCTTACAAGATTGCTAGGGACTCCCGAACCTTCCATTAGCTCAGACTCAGTATGCTATGAGAACAGTTTCACCTGGTAACTATCTCAGCTTCAGTCAGAAATCTAATATTCAGACAGATTAAAAAGAAATAACATGAAAAAAGAAAAGAAAATCAAATCTGAAGTACTCAAAAGTCATAGATGTGTGTGTGTTAGTCACTCAGTCGTGTCCGACTCTTTGTGACCCCATGGACTGCAATCCACCAGGTTCCTCAGTCCATGAGATTTTCCAGGCAAGGATACTGGAGTGGGTTGCCATTTCCTTCTCCACAAAAGTCATAGAAAAAGCTCCAAATGGCAAAATCCTTTTGAGAGTGCAGAAGCAGGGTTCCTGCAACTAAAGCATATATTCAAGTCTTCACCTCTTTCTATGCTCTATCTTCTTGCACAATGACACCCAGCCTCTCCTATACTCCTTGCCTGCTGGTCAGCCAATGACACTCTAAGTAAAAGGGAAATGTGGGTCCTCCTGGCTCACTGGGAGATCTTAAGTACTTTTTAATTTCCAAATCACTCATGCTTTTCATCTACCACTTCTGCAGCTAGAAAGGATAAGAACTAAAAGGCTAAACCTTGAAGATTCAAAGGATGGGACTTTCCCGAAATTCAGCTGCTAATTTTTCTAAGAATGAGCCATGCTCTCCCACCAGTTAGTGTTGGTAGATGTAGTCAATATAGGACACTAGTTAAATTTACATTTCAGAAGACAGCATTTATTGTTTAGCTGAAATAAAATGTAACTGGCTGTCCTGTATTTCATCAGGTAATCTATTACCAATGGATTTAGGAAAATGGTTGGAACTTTAGAACCTGGTGAAATGAAGAAGAAAATTCATTCAACAAGGCAAGTGGATAGGAATTTCAATATGCATAAAGTTCTTACTGCAAGAAAAAGGCTAAAGGACCCACCTTATGGCTAGCCCAGTGATTTTTTCACCATGGCTGTATGTTAGAGTCAGCTGGGGAACAGCAAAGCATTTCTGATGCTTACACCCAGCCCTAGACCAAAAGGATCAGAATGGAATATTTTAAGATGCCTCCTAATTCTAATAAGCAGTCAGATTGAGAACTATTGAGATAAAGAAGCAAGGGAGAAAAGCTGAAGAGCAGGTAGGGAGTGTGACTATTTTAACTCAGGTCCCCAAACTTTACTGTATATTGCCTTCCCCCTGGGGATCTTTAAAAATCACTGATGCCTCTATTTATGATAAAAAAAAAAAAAAAAAAAA